>OZ008368.1:113433412-114025286 GCA_963931995.1 Phaonia tiefii | reverse complement strand
AGTAATTTTTAAGTGAGGTGCGTACCTGCTAATTTCAATGAGTAGTATTTTGTGCATCCTGTGTCTGTAACAGAATATTGGGTCCAGATTTGGTCAGAGGCTCTCAGGTAGACAACCGACTTCAAATCCAATTTTCAAACTATTGGAACAAACTAACTGTCAGTCAAAACATGTAAGGAGGGATGCACGCCATACAATTTCCGCAGACATGTCTTTTTAACCTTTTTTACCTGTAGAATCCAAACCGGCACGTACGGGCAGATAAAACCTTTTGAATTGTGTAAAGGAATAATCAAAGAACATATTTTGAAAATATGGGAGACGTAAAAAACTATAATTCTTATAATTCCCGTCAAAGTTCAAAAAAAGGATAGTTCTTAAATAGTGATTTACCTACAGAAATACAACACAAACAGTAATTTTTTTTGTTATTATACATTTAATAAATACGTCAATCAATTTTAAACAAAAGATGATTCGTTACCTATTTTTCGTGATATTACACCTGAAATCGCACCAAATTAACTAAAAATTGTGTATTTTTTGTAAACCGAGAATCAGCCAACTTTGAACGGTTATGCCTTCTAAACTAAAAATCAGATATTATCAGGAGTAGCATATTTGAAATCGTTGAAAAGTTTCCTATAAGATGGGTTTATTTAAAATTTCGTAGGCGCACATGAAAATTACGATTTTTGCAACCTCAGTTGCTACTAATTCGTCGTTGACATGTAATCTTGCAATCGGTCCCTCAGAGAGCGATTTAAACAATTCGTTGACTATGTTTTGGGAAATCGAAGAATATATCAAGGCCCCTGAAACATATTCTAAAGAACGAGCATGCGAAAGACATTTGTCGGAAATGTCTGTTTTGACTCTGATGGTAGAATCCAAGTTAGTCTACTGTTTAGAAAATCTCCTGGATGCCTAGGAGAAACATTTGAAATATCTCGTAATCGTTTTATGGCGATCGAAAGACGATTCAAACGCGACTCTACATTGAAAGGCGAATTCACCGTACACTCTGCCAACAAGAGATTCAAATTTGTTATACCTCATCATTGCGTTCTCAAGCCTCAAAGTATAACAACCAAAATTCGAGTCGTATTTGATACGTCCGTTAAATCAAATCTGTCGTTGAACGATGTCCTAATGGTTGGCCCTACAACTCAACAAGATCTAATTACAAACAACTTTGTTTTCGTTTCGCCTCAACAAATACGCTCTCACTGCTGACATCTCCAAAATGTATCGCTAGTTTCGCATTGATTAAAGAGATTTATTCTGTGGAGAACCAGCAATAAACACTGTAACGCACGGTTTATCCGCGGCTCCGTTCTTGGAGATTCGTTGCTTACTTCTCATTCCAGATAAATATGGCTCGACATTTCTATGTGGCTCTAAAGTACTTCGAGAAGACTTATACGTCAATGATGTTCTTACGGGCGCCGACAACATGGAAACTTATACTCAATTTGCATGTCCTAGAATTAGCTAAGTGGAATAGCAATAGCTTTACTATCACTTCGGCTCACGAGGAGGAGATCGTGACAAAAACATCTGAAACTGACATCACCAAAACTGTGGGTATGTCTTGGAAACCACGCCAAGATATGTTCTTTTATCGTTTTGTATAGCATGAGATAAAAAAATTAACGATAAAATCTGTACCAATTTTTGTCGCGAATCGCATCTTAGAAGTGTTGGAGACGTTTAGTGGAGACATGACAATGTTGGAGACGTTTAGTGGAGACATGTCCCTTCAAAAAGTTACCCAGCTGATATTGTTTCTCTCAATGTGGTTCAACGATCCAGAGTTTATTCAAAAAGACATTTCAAATTGGCTCAAAACAGTGAATGACATCAAATATACTCCCGTAACACCCCATATAATTGACGATGTTACTGTTAATTTTTCGTATATTTAACAGATGACCTGCAGACCGTTCCTTAAAAGTCCCTGATATTCATATTCACCCACAGGAACTAGATATCGTATTCTGGAGAATCGTTGCTCATATTCAAAGTTCAACATATGCTGTCGCAATCACCGCATTGTCCAACGACAACTCTGTTCAACCATCATTGTAGAAACTAACTCCGTTCCTCCAAGATATGAATATTAGTATCGGCTCTGTTAAGATAATACGTGTCTAGCGCCCCTATACTTTACGATGCTCATTTCCTGCATTGTTAAACCAAATGCCATCGTTTCGTCAATCTATACATTGAACATTTACATCGTACACATCTGCACGCATGTCCAAAGGTATTATAATGTAAGACAAACGAACAGGTTCAGTGTTTTAACATAGAATGATCTTTTATTCATGATTCAGAGTTGTCCTTAGGCTCTTAAAATAGTAGTAGACTAGCTTATGATACTTAGATGTAAATAAATGTACTCATAACAGAGATGAATGGTATTGTACTAATAACAGAGATGGATGCACTACACCTCCCTTTTTATATTAAAACGAAGGAACGTAACCTTGTTAAGTTCATTCTTTTATAATTTTACAATTATTAATGTTTTAAACTTTTAATACATATTTAGGTTTAGTTTTTTTCGTTTTTTTCTTTTAAAAAGAAGATTAAAAAGAAGGAACGTAACCTTGTTATGTTCATTCTTTCTATAATGTTACAATTATTAATGTTTTAAACTTTAATACATATTTAAATGATTTCAGAGGTTGACTAAGATAAAATCTTGAAATATTTTGTTTTATTTTTTTTTTGACAATTAAAAGTTGTTTTTTGTTTTTAAGTTTTTTTCGCCCTATTTTTGCCAATTGTTCTTTCTTTCTTTGTTACTTTGTCATACATTGTTATATTACAACCTTCAATGCTTTTAACAACATATCGGCCCTCGTATATACTTTTATGTTTATCATATGGTTGTTTTTGAATTACTATATTATCATTAACCTCCAATATCAAAGGTTTTGCATACTTATCATAAAATTCTTTATTTCTCATTTTATGTTTTTTATGTTTAAATTATGTGTTTTTTGTAAACGATATTTGACCTCTTTACTATAGTTTTCTGTATTATATATTGGATCAATTGCTTCCTTTAGTGCTTCACTTGGCAATGTTGAATTTTTACCGAAAATTAATTCATATGGGGAAAATTTGTTATCGAAAACCGTATTTGAAGTAGTATTGTGAAAAAATGTGAAATATTTCAGATATGTATCCCAGTCTGATATATTTTCGTTAATGTATGCTCTAAGATACTCATTAAAAACTCTGTGGTTGCGTTCCACTGTTCCCAAAGTTTCGTGGTGGTATGCTGTTGAATATTCTCAATATATAATAGCTTACATAGTTCATTTAATACTTCGGTTTTAAATTCCGTTCCTAAATCAGATTTTATTTGATTCATTGATTGTATTTGCGAATTGCGATTGTCACTAAATACTTCGTTAGGTCGCACATTAGAGTTGAAGCATACTTTTTACCAAAATTTGATACTGCTAACGGACCAATTGTATCTAAGACAACTATATCAAAAGGTTAAATTGGTGTTGGCGTTAAAACCAGTTTTTCTTTATTTCCTGATTTTACTTTATATATTTTACATTTTTCACAATTTTTTACAAAAATTGCGATATCTCTTGTCATGTTCTCCCAGAAATATTTTGTCCATAGTTTCGCGTATAATTTTCTACGGCCACAATGCCCTCCTAAGAGCGGATCATTATGATGAATTTCCATGAGTTTTTCTCTTTTACCTTTATCAAGTACTGTTTCTATTGGGTCGGTTACTAATATTTCTAAATTTGTTAATGTTTTTATGCCATGATCTTTTAGTTCTTTTATTTTGCAGAATGTGAAAAATATATCCTCCTTTGGCCATTCTACGGTTGGAATATTCTGATTGATGGTTTCTTTTTGTAACCTCAAAAGCATCTCATCTAAATTCAATGTTTCGTTATCAATCTGAATATTAAGGAAAAATAAAATTTTAAACTTTTTATAAATATTTATTCGCAACGTTGATATTTTGTCGTTTGTATATAAGATTTCAGATCTTATTATTGGAACTTTTTTGTTGAACTCATGAGAAAATTTGTCATATATTGGTATTTTGTTTGGTACTTCATCTTCTCTCGGTAAGTTTACATTTCCTTGACCTTGCCCTTCCTGATATCGCTTTGACATACCGCGTGTTTTCACAGCAAAAACTTCTTTATTTTGTGTGGTTTTCAAATCGTTAATTGAAATACGCGAGAGTGCGTCTGCTGCTACGTTATTCTTGCCTTTTATATATTCTATGGAAAAGTTATACTCTGATAATTCTAACCTATTTTTTGTTAGTTTTGAAGACGGATCTTTCATATTAAATAGGTATACCAAGGGTCTGTGATCGGACCTAACTGTAAATTCTGTACCATAAACGTATGGTCTAAATTGTGTTATCGCGAAATGTATAGCTATGAGTTCTTGTTCAATTGTAGGTTTCTTTTGATCTGCGTTGTTGAATGATTTCGAAGCAAAATATATTGGTAAATCATTCCCATTAAAAACCTGACTCAATACAGCGCCACATCCAATCTTAGATGCGTCAACTGTTATAAATTTTTTTTTGGAAAAATCTAGGTATTGCAATAGATTTGGAGATATTAAACACTTTTTTTGATTTTCAAAAGTCTTTTAGCATTTGTCATCCCAGTTAAAATTTATTTTTTTTCGTGTAATATAATTTAATGGTGACGCTAATGATGCAAAGTTTGGTATAAATATCCTATAGTAGTTTGCGAAAGCTACGAATCTCTTGACTGCATCCTTATTATCGGGAAATGGGTAGTTTTGTATTGACTTGATTTTTGAATCATCTGGTAATAGGCCTTTTGCCGTACATTTATGACCAAGAAATATTACTTCTGGCCTGAAGAAATTGCATTTATAGGGATTAATTTTCAAGTTGACTTCCCTAAAGATATTGAAAACATTAGTTAAATTTTTTAAGTGATGTTTCTCGCTACAACCGGTAACAATGATGTCATCGACATACAAAAATGCTTGCTTTGGTGACAGACCCGAGAAGGCAATCGATATCATTCGTGAAAAAGAATTCGGAGCAATATTTAAGCCAGAAGGTAACACTTTCCATCGGAACGAACCCTCGTCGGTACTAAAAGAAATTATGTCTCTTGAATCTGAGTGAATAGGTATTTGATGGAAACCGGAGTATAAAAAAAGTACTGAAAAATATTTAGCTCGACCAAGATTATCTAAAATGTCGTCGATACGAGGAAGGGGGAATTAATCTGCTATCAACTTTTTATTTACCGCCCTGTAATCGACATACATTCGATATGATTTTTGCCCATCAATACTTTTTTTTGGTACTAAAATCAATGGGCTATTGTAGGCTCAATTAAATCATTCAATAATTTTTTAACTTGATTTTTGATTTCTTGTTTCTGTGAATTTTTTTGGTGTAACCTGGTAAAACATCACTCAATCTTAATTTTTGTTCATAGAAATTGTTAATCGTCATTTTATCATTATCATTTAAAGCAAACACATCTGCCATTAATTTATCTTTTATCTGATTTGGCATTTGGTGCTCCAATACGTTTCTTAGTTTTTCGGCCCGTTTATGTTCCGATTGTATTTTATCAATTGAGTAGACGTGGAAATTTGTAAGTTTTTCGAATTCTATATTAAAATTTTTAATACATTTAACTTCATTCGTTGTGTTAATAATTCGCAAAGCTGGGGCATCCGAATTTAGGCTCATTCGCCAACCTCCTGTAAATCTATAAAAACTGGTTCTACAACTTTACCTAATTTAAAAATCCTAAACAACTCACACCTCGGTGGAATTATACAATTGTCTTCACATAGTCCATTAACGATCGGAATTTTAAGTTTACTATTGTAATACCAAAATGAAATTGACATATAATTTCTAACGGTTTATACATTTTCCAGTTATTCATTGCATTTCATTTTTCTTATTTTTCCGTCTTTTTTACTGTACCTGTAGCTTATGATGATTATGGTAATAATGATGATTGATGATGATTATTACCATTTTGTTGTATGTGTTATTTTCCATCCTTTTCGTTGTTATATTTTTTGAATTTTTTGTTTTCAATTTTTTTCATATTGTCACATATTTGCCACTTATTTTTTGTTTTTGTTAAATTGTAATTTAAGTTTGATCATTTGTATGAAATTCCACTGCTTGTAATTTTGTCCGAACATTTTTTACACTCACTATTGTAGGACAATTATAACTCTAAGTGAATATAGCATGTAAGTTAATATACGAATCATAGTCTAGTAATTTACATAAGTTGTTAGAATTATTGCCCTTCACTGTACTTAAAAAACAATGTAAACAATGTAGTCAAACTAAAAGAACCACTGTAAACCATCCACTACAAAATAGAGTTGGGTAGTTCATGAACTACCTAGTTCATTTAGGGTGACCAGACATCACCCTCACGTACATAATGCACATGTTCGATATCGCGACTGTGTTCGTAATTGTTATGTCCGGGCACCTAAAATGAACGAGTTCGAGAACTAGTGAACGAGTTCGACACAAGTCTACTACAAAACTAAAAGAAAATGTAAAACTAAAGCGCCTATTAGACGGTCATACCTGGTATGATAGAGCGGTATGCGATCATACCATCATACTCGTGTAATAGGCAAAAATACTTGTTTGTCAACAAGGTATGATGAATATCAAAATTTTTTGATATTACGGAATACCATCATACTATCATACTCGTGTAATAGCTCTTGTGTCAATCACAATAAGAAATTTCATTTGTTGTTAAGCATTCAAAGTGGACAGATGGCGTGGCTAGATCGCGTGTTTTTACGTGAGTTTATTTCGCTTTATGAGCATTTCCCAGAATTGTGGAATGTCAAAAGCGAAATATACCACAATAAGCAAAAGAAATAAAAAGCATACGAAATTCTTTTAAATAAATTAAAAGAAGTGGAAGCCGAAGCGACAATAGATAGTGTTAAAAAAAATAAATGCATTGCGCTGCAATTATCGGCGGGAACTGAAAAAAATTAAATACAGTGAAAAGTCGGGTGCCGGAGCTGACGATGTGTACGTGAGCTCCTTGTGGTATTTTGACGACCTATACTTCCTCAATAGTCAGGAGACCCAACAGGACGGCGTTTCTTCAGCAGAATTGGATGAAGAGGCGGCCTATGAGATAAGTGTAATTTGGCAACTGAATAAAACAGCAAAATTATTTTTTTTTATTTAGTTTATTAACGTCGAGCGTCACTTCTAAAGTTTATATATGTTAAACATTTATAGTTTTCCTGTTGTGTTAAAATATTCACAAAAATCATTGCGAGTATTTTTTGCAACAACGGCAGTGTTATTTGTTTTTGTCCCTTGCAAATTTACCAAATAATTTTCGTCACGTCCTGATTGCGAACACTCGCTGGATGTAGATTGTAGATAAGAGGAAGGACACTTCGTGCGCAAGAAATTGTGCAAATAACATATTGCTAAAATGATCGTAGTTGCTTTCTCGGGGCTCAAATTAATTGTTGTCAAGAGTATTCTGAAGCGTGACGAAATTATGCCAAAAGCATTTTCAACAATACGTCTTGCTCGAGATAGACGACGATTGAAATATTCGTGATGTTCAGACAATTTATCTCCCCCGTATGGCTTCATAATATTTACATTTAACGGGAAGGCAGCATCAGCCACAAAAACATAAGGCAATTCCTTGTCAAAAGATCCAATTTTTCGTGCGGGTGGTAGATTCAATTTGCCTTCAACAAGAAAATGGCATAATTTGGTATTAGAAAAAACACCTCCGTCCGAAACCCTTCCATTTGCACCAGCTTCAATGTAGCAAAATTCATAATTTGCATTTACCAATGCCATTAAAACAATGCTGTGTGTTTTTTTGTAATTGAAGTAATAGGATCCGGACCCAGGCGGCTGTTGAATATTTATATGTTTCCCATCCAATGCTCCCAGGCAATTTGGGAAATTCCACATATCACCAAAGGTTTCTGCTATATTTTCCCATTCGTCTTCAGTTCGAGGAAGCTGTAAAAAAAGTAGATTTCTTTGTCATATGATTTAAATTACTGTTTTAAATTAATAAATTTAAATAATTTTTTTTTTACAGGAACCACAACCAGCCAAACAAAAAAATTAAAAATGGAGAAACTATTAAACAAAAATTATTAACAAGGGCTGTTGAAAGTTTGGAAAAATCTGCTAACCCTGTTGACGAAGCAACTGCCGTGAGCGCTTGCTGGCAAGCCTTATACAGAAATTTAGATGCTAGGCAGAAACTTTTTGCAAATAAAGTTGTAACTGAAGCGCTGTACCAGGGAGCTTTAGGGATGCTTGACGAAAATACTCATAAGGCAGTTGAAGCGCAATGCACTCGACGACCTAATACTGCACTTTCCCATTCTACTACTTCGAACAGTTCATTAAATTCAACTCCATTGCCCAGCCCTGATCTCTTTTGTTCAACCCCATACATATTCGCCGAATCCCAACCAGAGCCCATCATTCAATATTCCACCGTACCACAGACATTGAGATTCGCTAAAACTATTAATAAGCAACATCTACGTGTACAAGCTTCAAACTATCCTAATTCAAGTTCAACACCTCTGCCCAGACGCTTTTGCCTTTTAGCAAACCACTTTTTCATCTAAATTCGCTGTCTTTTTTCTTTTTCTTCTACTAGTTCACTTATGACCAAAGCTGCAACCAACTCGCGCGCCATTACAACAAACAACCTCACACTTCGGTGTTTCTTTCAAACTGATATATGTCAGCTTGGTATGATAGAGTAATAGCAAAACATATTTTTTTCGTCATACCGTCGTATCATACCAGGTATGACCGTCTAATAGGCAGAAACCATGTACACAATGTAGCCATGAAAAAACATAATCGAACAATAAAGAGTCAGTCGTTGTTTTGACATTGTAAACTACAGTTCAGAAGTGGGATATCGTTTGCGCCTAAAAGAAGTTTTTTTTTTTTGCTCTGATAACAATACATTTTTTTCCTCTCGTTCGGTTGCTTTTATATAGTGATCGAGTTAAACTGTGCTGGTGTTTTAATATCACACAAACATATAATGAGAAACTGATGTCAACTATCAACATCAGTGCTGTCTCAAAAAAATATTTAATTTCGTGGTGCCACGAAAACGGTGTGGAGTCAAGAGGTACGAAGCGTACAATACTAAAACGAGTGTTCAAAAGTCCAGATATAAAATCAAAGTGTTTGATGGATTTGGAGTCTATTCAAAGTGAAGACATGGCATCACTCAGCGACAATTTACAGTTGCCACAAGTTAGTGGTGTAGAGGGGAAAGAAATGAAAGACGGCAAAACTTGTGTTGATGGGAACGACGAATACTACGAACCACAGAGAACAGGAAGAGCAGAGGACAAAGCCAAAGTTACAGAAAGTATCAGAATAATCGTACTCAACAAAGGTGATGAGATGGAGCTGAAGAAAGGAAAAGAAAAACGTTAAGCTAAAAATGTAAAAGACGGCACAAAGATAAGCAATGAAATGAAAGAACAAGGTAAAGGCAACGATGAAAATGCAGAGGCGACAGCTAACAACGAAAGGAGTGAGGAAACTAACAACAACAATGCAAAGATGAACAAAAAATCAAGGAACGAGATTAAAACTTTGGAAAAACAAAGAAACAATATGGAATTGGAAATTTTACTGAAATAACAACAAATTTTGGAATTGGAAAATGAAATGCAAGTTCTAAAGCTAAAAGCAAATAAAGACAACGAAACCGGAGCATCAAACTTTAGCGTGCCATTCGAAACATTAAAGGAATTTATACCGTCGTATGATGGCGAAGATCAGGTGGACATATGGCTAACTGAACTACAAAATGTAAAACAATGTTATAAGTTAGAAGACAATATTGTAAGAGCACTAATATGTAGCAAGATGAAGGGAAATGCACAAGAATGGCTACACTTAAATTCATCATACCTGATTGGACCTGTAGATGACCTCATTGTTGCCGTCAGTCAAGTGTTCAAAAACAATGTATCGAAACTAGCCAGTCGCGAGAAACTACAAAACCGAATATGGCAAGCTGGAGAAAAATTTACAACGAGAGCTTAGTTTGGCCAACAGCATAAAGCTAGAAGAGGATGAATTTCGGGACTATTTAATCAACGGCATACCAGATGTAAATTTGGGGAACACAGCCAGGCTAAGGTGCTTTATATCAAAATCGGAGATGCTGCAAGCTTTTAGCAAAGTCGAGTTATCGGTTCCAACAACAACCAAGCGAAGCAGGGATACAAATGGTACACCAATCCAGGAGATGAAGTGCTTTAACTGCAACAGTAAGGGGCATATTGCCTCTGTATGCCGTAAACCGAAAAGAGAAAATGGATCTTTTTTTGCTTGTGGCGAAGTGGGCCATTTGGCGAAAGATTGCAGCTTGTACAAAAAAACTAAAATGGAAGCCGAGAAAAATGAATATGTAAGATATTTAAGGATTATTTTAACAACAGATTATAACAAATTATTTTCTTTCCATTTAGAATGTCTCTTATATTCGGGTAGCTCCATCAGCATTATCAAGAAATCATGCGTTCCTAATGAAATAAACATTGAAGAAGACAATATTGGAAGTTATGTTGGAATTAATCAAAGCAAATTGATAATTTTTGGAAAAATAAAATGTTCAGTTATGATTGCTGTAAGGTATTGAAGTATTTATACATAGTTTATTAAGCAGTATAACAAAACACGCCTATTGTCTTACATCGAGTACAACTACTATTACATACTGAACACACCCAACTCAGTCATATGTTTTTGATGTCAATAAATAAGGAGTTGAATTTGGTCAATTGTTGAGTGGCAGTGAACAAGATCGTGTGCGTTTAATTTAAATTGTGAATACATTACAAATTGGCGACGAGGATACAAAAACAAGAATATTACACTTGGTAAAATGGCGACTGGAGCAGCAGAAGCAAAATTTTCGGTGATTCACACATCAAATGTACCAGAATTTTCACCAGCAAATGAAACATGGGCAATCTGGTTAGAAAAATTACAAATTCACTTTTGTGAGATAAATTGCACTACTGAGAATACAAAAAAGCAATACTTTTAAAATCAGTGGGAGTAGAGGCATACAGTTTGCTGCACAATTTATGCAGTCCGAGCAGTCCTGTATCGAAATCATTTGATGAACTTTGTAACATACTGGAGACACACTTCACGGCGCCAACGATTGTCTTTCATGAGAGAAAATTATTTTTACAAATGTCAATGCACAGTGCAGAAACAGTTGCTCAATGGTTTGCCAGGGTAAAAAAACAAGCAGTCAACTGCAAGTTTAGCATACATTTGAGCGAGTTCTTAAAAAGCCAATTCATCGTTGGGCTGCCGGACAAGATATATGAACGGCTTTGTGAGGAGGATGAAGGCATTTCGGTAGAGCAGGCATTCAAGAAAGCAATTATAGCTGAAACTAAAATGGCGGCAAAGGCGAGTGAAGTAGATTTTATTAGTGGAAAACTCAACAATTCACATGGAAGCAACAGAAGTTATGTCAACAAAAACAACAACAAAAGCAGGGGATATGACAGGAATGATGGAAAATGGGACAACGGCGGTGGCAACAAAAGCAACAACAGTGATACAAATTGTTCACATTGTGGTGGTCAGAATCACATTTCTTCAAGGTGCCGTTATAAGGATAGCAAATGTTTTTCATGTGGCAGAATTGGACATTTAAAATACGTCTGCAGGCGAAATGGTGATAACTCTGTTAAGTTTCTGTCTGATGATTATGATGTTGTAAATGATGATTATGATACTGTAAATGTAAATTATTCTGTTTTCAATATAGGTGACTGCAATTCAAATGAGACTTATAAGTTACCTGTGTTGATTGATGGTACTAAAGTTGAAGCCGATTGCGATACTGGGTCACCGTGCACTTTGATTTCTCACAAGTTTTGGAACCGGATCAAGCGAAATAAACCACTGAGACCGTGCGTAACAAATTTTGTAACATACAGTGGCGAACAAATTAACATATTAGGTGAGTATTGTGCATGTGTAGAGTATCAAGGAATTAAAAAAGATATTACAATAGTAGTGACCGACTGTAATCGTGATAATCCACCATTGCTAGGACGTAATTTTTTAAAACCTTTGGGTTTCGATTTAGTTCAGGTTAATGCAGTTTCAACCGAACAATACTCATCGGTCATAAATGAATTAAAATGTGAATTCAGTGATGTGTTTGAATAGGGTTTAGGTAAATATAATGTTAAAGAAGTGTCGCTGCCAATATCGGAAAATGCTCAGCCAATATATTTTAAACCTAGGCCGTTACCACTAGCATGGAGAGCAAAAATTGAAGATCAATTACGTGAGTTAATAACAAAAGATGTGCTTGAACAGGTAGATTCATCTGATTGGGGAACTCCTCTAGTACCTATTTTAAAACCTGACGGAAATATACGGATTTGTGGAGACTATAAGATAACAATAAATAAATTCTTAAATGATTTTCATTACCCGTTACCAAGAATAGATGAAATTTTTACATCGTTACGAGGGGGTGAACTATTTACAAAACTTGATCTATCAAATGCATATAATCAGTTGGTTTTAGACAAGGAATCACAAAAATTGTGTACATGGAGTACACACATAGGAATTTTACGTATGAAAAGGTTGACATTTGGAGTAAAACCGGCTGCAGCGATCTTTCAAAAAACAATGGAAGACCTGCTAAGAGGGGTTGTTGGAGTAGTTGTCTATCAAGATGACATTACTGTCACTGGAAAAACTTTGCCAGATCATATTCAAACACTTAGAACAGTGCTTCATAAATTAAAATTGGCTGGTTTAAAATTAAATTTGAATAAATGTGCCTTCTTTACAGAGAAGATAGATTATTTAGGCTTTGTGATTGATAAAAATGGTCTCAGTAAGAACAAAGATAGAATTTCAAGTGTCCTGAATGCGCCGGTGCCCTCAAATGTAACGGAAGTGAGGGCGTTCATAGGTATGGTTAATTACTATTCGAAGTTCATTCCTAATTTTGCTCAAAAACTCAATCCTCTGTATGAACTTTTGAAAAAGAATGTAAAATTCATTTGGTCAAATGAGTGCCAAAGGGCGTATGAACAAGTAAAAAATGAAATTACTTCCGACAATGTTCTGGTTCATTTTGATCCACATCTTCCAATTATACTAACGACAGATGCCAGTAACAATGCAGTAGCTGGTATTTTATCACATAGATTTGCAAATAAAGACGTTAGACCTATAGCATTTATTTCGCGTGCGTTGTCGAAAAGTGAATTAAATTATAGCACCATTGAGAAGGAGGCATTGGCAATCGTATATTGTGTGACAAAGCTTAAACAATATTTGCTTGGGCATCATTTTATTTTAAAAACTGATCATAGACCGCTATTAGCGCTTTTCGGTGAGAATAAGGGTTTACCAATTTTTGCTGCAGCGAGGATGCAAAGATGGGCGTTTATAATGACGGGATTTAATTACTCGATAGAATATGTTAAAGGAAAAAGTAATGTAGCTGACGGCTTATCACGAATTCCTCAAGTTAAAGGTACAATTAATATGAATGAGACAAGTCATATCAATTATGTTGAAAGTGATAACCAACTAAATTTGAGTTTTAAAGACATTGCTAAATATACGCGCAGAGATCCTATTTTAGCGAGGGTGGCTGAAGCGATAAGTATTGGAAATGTTAAAAGTTTGGCAGGAGATGAATTTAAATCGTACGTTCAGAAGGAACTAGAATTGACGGTTGAAGGGAGTTGTGTTATGTGGGGCTATAGGACGATTATACCCACAAAATTAAGAGTTCAGGTATTATCCGAGCTTCACAAATCGCATCTAGGTATTGTTAAAACTAAGGCATTAGCACGTTCGTACATTTGGTGGCCTCATATAGATGACATGATTGAGCAGATGATTAAGAATTGCAAATCCTGCCAACCACTTTTACAGAGTCCTGAAAAAGCAAGGCTCACTCCTTGGAATCCAACAGAAGTACCTTGGAGTAGAATACATGTTGACTATGCTGGGCCAGTCAAGGGTTTTTACTTCTTCATTATCATCGACTCTTACTCGAAATGGACAGAAGTGTTTTTAACAAGAGAAATCACATCAAGGTATACAATTAGTAAGTTGAGAGAGCTATTTTGTAGGTATGGTCTAGTTGATATATTAGTAAGTGACAACGGCCGTCAATTTGTTTCGAATGAATTTGAGCGATTTTTATCTATGAATAATGTTAAACATGTTCTCACGGCGCCAGGTCACCCCGCGACAAACGGACAAGCGGAAAACTTTGTAAGAACACTAAAAAAATCGGTTTACGCAATTTTAAACGACAAAAATTGTTCAGATTTAGAATTTGCTTTGAACAATTTTCTGTTTGACTATCGAAACAGTCAACATTGTAGTACGCAAGAAACGCCATCAAAATTATTTTTAAACAGAACAGTCAAGACGCGCTTTAGTTCCTTAAAACCTCCATCCACAAGAGAAAAGTTAATGGAAAGTAATGAGAAAAATGTAATTAATTACAAAGGCAAAAGAGATATTGAATTAACAAAAGGTGAAACTGTATTAATACGTGATTATCGAAATCCAAATAAATCCAGTTGGTCCCAAGCTATTATTAAAAAACAGTTAGGTCCGAGATCATACACATGCACAATACGTGAAAGTAATCGAGATATAAAAAGACATCTTAACCAAATTAGAAGCATTGGTAATTCTGAAACTTGTGAAATCAACAATGAAAATAGTAGACAAAATAATGATGATGAAGTCTTTATCAATGGCGAAAATGAGTCTCATGAATTTGCCAATAGATTTAGAGCATGCAAATTCAAATGCAAATGATGAACATAATGAAAATTTAAATAATGAATTTCGAAAATGTCAAAGAAGTCTTAGACCTAGAAAAGAAGGAAAAGTAATAAGGCTTAATTCGAACTAAATTTTGTTTGAACTTAAAAAAAAAAAAAAAATTTATATTAATGTATAAATAGTTAGAATTAAAAATATTAACATTATTTATTTACAAGTTTTTCTTTAAGGTTGCCAAAAGTGAATATTTAAAGTTTTTTGTTGTTAACAACAACCTTAAGGAAAGACGTGTAAGGTATTGAAGTATTTATACATAGTTTATTAAGCAGTATAACAAAACACGCCTATTGTCTTACATCGAGTACAACTACTATTACATACTGAACACACCCAACTCAGTCATATGTTTTTGATGTCAATAAATAAGGAGTTGAATTTGGTCAATTGTTGAGTGGCAGTGAACAAGATCGTGTGCGTTTAATTTAAATTGTGAATACATTACAATTGCTAATAAAGTTGTAATCTATGAGGAATTCAGTAGTTTTAGGAAGAGATGTTCTAAAACAATGTAATGCAAAATTAATATTACTAGATGGCAAAAATTTAGATGAAGATGATAATGAAAATAGTTTCCTACGTCAAGATAGTGGACACAAGTTAGAACCTTACAATTTAGAAACGAAAGTTGATGGAAAAGAAAACATGGAAGAAATTAGTGATTGGAATGTAGAGCAATTGAAAGCAAATGTCAATGAAGACGATGCACTCTTTGAGAAACAAATATTATCAATAGAATATAGTGTGTCAAATGTCGATTACAAAATAGATGAAGGATTGAGTGTCAAATTACATTTAAAATTTGCGAAGCTAATTGAAGAAAATTATATTGATACAGTACGACCTAAGGAGCAAAGTGTTAGATGTGAGATGAAATTAACAATAGAAGCTGAAAAGCCATTTAATTATGCACCAAGAAGACTTTCCTACACTGAAAACAAAAGGTACAGGAAATTTTAGATGAATATGTGGAAAATGGGATCATACGATCTAGCGATTCAGAATATGCCTCCCCAATAGTTTTAGTGGGAAAAAAGACTTAATAAAGTCACTGCGAAATATAAGTACCCAATGCCGTTAATAGATGACCTGTTGGACAGGTTGGTTAATAAATATTTGTTTTCAAAGTTGGACTTTAAGAATGGATACTAACGGGTCCGCCAAATAACTGTTTTTTTGAAAATGCTATAAAAAAATAACTACTGAATATTTTCTCAAATTTCCTTTTTTATTTGAAAGTACAATCCTACCGGTTAATAATGGAAAATAATTTCATTCAAATGGCTGCCTCGGCTGGCCATGCAGTAGCCTACACGATCGGTGCAATTTTTAAGCACATTATCGATTGTGTGCAGCTGTATTTCACCAATGGCTTCACGAATATTGTCCTTTAAAATGTCAATTGTCTGTGGCTTGTCGGCGTAACACTTATCTTTGAGGACACCCCACAAATAATAGTCCAACGGTGTCAAATCGCAGCTCCGAGGTGGCCAAACGACATCAGCTATGCGGCTGATAATACGATCTTCAAAAACAGGGCGCAAAACATCGAGTGTAGCTTCGGCTGTGTGGCACGTAGCGCCGTCCTGTTGAAACCAAATGTTGCCAATATCCTCCTCTTCAATTTTTGTGAACAAAAATTCGTTCAACATGGCCCGATAACGATCGTCATTGACTGTAACGGCCACTCCTTGCACATTTTCGAAGAAAAATGGCCCAATTATGCTTCTGGACCAAAATCCGCACCAAACAGTGACTCGTTTTGAGTGCATCGGCTTTTCAATGTATGCGTGCGGGTTTTCTGTGCACCAAATGCGACAATTTTGCTTGTTTACATACCCGCCAAGATCAGAATGAGCTTCATCTGAAAATATGATTTTTTTTTGGCAAAATCGGCATCTTCTGTAAGTCGATCGCAGGCCAATTTTTTCCATATTTCCCAGCGTTGTTCATGCGTATACACAACCATATTCGTTCAGAGGAAGGATAAAACTACTTATCTGTCAAATCAGACATGAGCTAAGTTTACCATTCACGAAATAAGCACTAGTTGAAAAAAAAATTAATGTGAGTCCGATCACAGGGGAAATGTGTAAACATCTAGTAATGAAAATTTTTTTTAAGTTGGAAGTGCTTATGCTTTTTGTATATTTTTTTAATTAATCAATTAAAAGCATCAAAACTTTCAATATTGTAAATACATAGGAATTTGCTGGTCTTTGTTTGTTTTATTTAACTTATTTGGTTAGTAAATGAGCACACTGCAGTATATGTGTACTGCATTAAAAATTACAGTAAGCAGTAAATTTACTGATTACTGAAAAATTCAGTAAATTTTTACTGATAATGAAATTTAATTTGCATTGCCAGTAAAATCATAGGGCCGTATTCATAATAATCAGTAATCGGGCATTACTGATTACTGAAAATTCAATGCACCTCATCATAATCATGTAGGCACTTTATAAAAATTGCTGAAAAAAATTTTAGTAATCAGTAAAAATTTACTAGTTAAAGAATTATTTTTACTGAAATTTTAGTAGTACTGCAAAGTGCCCATCTATGGTAAATCCCTTAAGTACAAATAATTAATATTGGCTTATGGTAACTAACATAAGATACATATTTAAATTTTTGACTCGATTGTATTTAAAAATCTATGGAAAACTGCAACTATAGTAGTGGAATTGTTAGTTGTGGGGGTTTGTGGAGAATTGCTCATATGCAAGTGGAAAACGTCAAATAAAAATTTTGATAAAGCTTGCGACTGTGGGTTTGCAAAATTTGTATTAAAATCTCCACCCATAATAATTGGCATGAGATGGAGATTGTTACCCAATTGTCGTGCACCAGCTTCAGTGTAAGGCAACAGTACGTAATGAAGATATGTTATAGTCTTAATTTATATTGGAATCTAATAGAAATTTTATTAGAATTAACATTACCTCCATTCAGCTTTAATACACTTTGTGTTGTTTTATGTTCTGAGTTATAATTTTGTTGGTGTTTTGTAAAATATTTTATTATTTTGTATTTGTTGCGGTTGACAAGTTATTAATCAGCTGCTTACTTAAATGTAATGCATGTAGTTATTTTACAGCAATGGTTTTCGAAAATTAGTAGCTACTATTGCACACTAGATGGTGCTTATATGCAGCTGTTAAGTATGAATGACAATCTCAAAGACGAAGAAGACCTATAGTTTGACAAGTTTAGTTTTTAGTTTTCCTTATTTTGCTTTGTTTTAGTAAATTTCTTATTAAAAGAGCAAAAAATCTTTTTAAAAGTTATTCAAATTAAATGTTTTTGCATTCATTTTATTTATTTGTATTCATTTGCCTACGATAACATAATGTACGACAATTAGTGAAAATTAGTAGCTACTATTGCACACTAGATGGTGTTGAGTATATTGTATGCAGCGTATGATTACACTAATACACTCATACATAGCTCACATCGCATTACATCGCACATCTTACTCTAAATTTGTGATTGTATTGTGAACAAGATTTTTACCCCCAGCGTATAGATGTTTACACATCAAAAAACTTTAGATGGCGGACCCTTTATCATGTACACATGCTCGAAGATTCAATCAAATATACTTTTTTCACAACGCCATTAGGGCAATATGAATTCCTTAGAATGCCTTTTGGCCTAACAAATGCCCCATTTATATTTCAGAGATATATAAACAAAGTATTTGATGATATGATAAGGCAAGGGAAAGTTATAATATATCTCGACGATATAATGGGAGCGACTACGGACATTGATGAACATATGGAAATTTTGAATGAAGTTTTTAAACGATTGGTAGAAAACAAGCTGGAATTAAGATTGGATAAATGCAGTTTTTTCCAAAAAGAAATCAGATATCTGGGATATATGATAACGGGGAAAGGAATAAAAGCCAATAAAGATGGATTAGCAGCAATTCATAACTTTCCAGTACCATGTAGAGTCCAAGATGTTAAAAGTTTTCTGGGAATGTGTTCCTATTTTAGAAGGTTTATTAGGGATTTTTCTTTCAATACTTTAAAACGTAAAATGGTAGATTCACCAGTTTTGGCAATATATGACCCAAAAGATGAAACGGAATTACACTGTGATGCAAGCTCAATAGGTTTTGGTGCCATATTATTACAAAGGAAAAATGACAACAAGTTTCATCCAATATATTATTTTTCAAAGAGGACAACGGACACAGAATCAAGATATCACAGTTTTCAATTAGAAACATTAGCGATTGTTTATGCTCTACAACGGTTTCGGATATATCTACAAGGTATTCCATTTAAAATTGTAACAGATTGTAATTCCCTTACACTCCCACTTAACAAAAAGGAATTAAATCCAAGAATCGCTAGATGGGCATTAGAGCTTCAGAACTACGAATTCAAATTAGAACACAGGTCAGGCTCGAGGATGAAACATGTTGATGCTTTGAGTAGATGTAACACAATTTTGATGATAGAGGACAATACATTTGAAGACAATTTGGTAATATGTCAAAGTAAAGATCAAAATATTAAGAAGTTAAAAGAAATGTTAAGCAAAAAAGAACACTCATTATACGAAATGAGAAATGGCGTAATTTATAAAAAGATTGGAAAAGACTTGGCATTTTATGTCCCGAGGCAATGGAAGAACATGTACTTTTCAAATATCACGACGAAATGGGTCATGTAGGCACGGAAAAAGTCACTGATATTATCTGTAAAAGTTATTGGTTCCCCGGTATGAGGAAAAAGGTGAAAGATCATATCGCAAATTGTTTAAAATGTATTTCATTTTCAAGTAAAACGGGAAGACAAGAGGGATTTGTACACAGTATTCCAAAGGGAAATATTCAATTTCAAGTAGTTCACATCGATCATTATGGTCCAATTAATAATACGGGCACAGCTAAGAAACATATTCTCGTTATAGTTGATGCCTGCACGAAGTTTCTACGATTATATCCAACCTAGACAACTAGATCAAAAGAGACAATTGAATCACTCAGAGATTATTTTAGTGCTTACAGTAGACCAGCCTACATAGTATCAGATAGGGGAACAAGTTTTACCTCTGAAGAATTTAAGGAATTCTTACGTGAAAACAATGTGGAACACATCAAAATAGCAACTGGATCTCCTCAGGCAAACGAGCAAGTAGAGCGAGTTAACCGAGATATAGGACCAATGATAAGGAAAATAATAAATACAGAAGAAAATGAACCATGGTACAAGGTCTTAGCACAAGTAGAATACGCGATGAACAATACTGTGCATAGGAGTATAGACCAGCATCCAAGCAAAATGCTATTTGGGATAGGACAAAGGGGTAAAACGGTAGACTGCTTAAAGGAGAATGTAATCGACAATGAAAGTAAATGTAAAGACAGAGATGTTGAGGAAATACGAAATAAAGCAGAAGAAGTTCAGAAAAAAGTTCAAAGTTATAATAAGTCATATGTAGATGCGAAAAGAGAAAGCCCCAAGGTATATGATGTGGGAGACTATGTCATGATAAAAAATTTCGATTCTAAGTCGGGGGTATCGAGTAAACTTAAACCGAAATTCAAGGGTCCATACGAAGTATCCAAAATATTAGGAAATGATAGATATTACATAAAAGACATAGACGGTTTTCAACGGACACAAAGGCCTTACGAAGGAATATGGGCAGCTTATAACATGAAACCATGGCTCAATAAGGAAAACAGAAATTCAAATTATAACAGGCAACAGAGTGTGGAACTTAGAGATGTTAGGGACGGCAAACAAGAGGAAACCAGCGTAAAAAGACAAAACAGAACAAATATAGTACCACCCCCAACAGATAGAATAACAAGGAGTATGTCAGATAGGATCAGGGGATCCTAAGGGTCAGGACGGCCGAGCTGTAGGACAATTATAACCTAAGTGAATATAGCATGTAAGTTAATATAAGAATCATAGTCTAGTAATTTACATAAGTTGTTAGAATTATTGTCCTTCACTGTACTTAAAGAAACAATGTAGTCAAACTAAAAGAACCACTGTAAACCATCCACTACAAAACTAAAAGAAAATGTAAAACTAACAGAAACCATGTACACAATGTAGCCATGAAAAAACATAATCGAACAATAAAGAGTCAGTCGTTGTTTTGACATTGAAAACTACACTATTCTTTCTTATGCATTACAGTATGTGGTTTTTCTCAGATTTTTAGGACACCATTTTTGACTTTTCTCTTTTACGTCGCTTCCATTTTATTTTGTTTTTGGATTTTTAGTTTTGGATGTTAATTAATTTAATATATGTGTTTTATTTCATATGTTTTTTAAATCCTTTTTCCCTCTTCCACTTTTTATGTCTTCTTTCTTTTTCCACGGACAACGCTTATAAGTGCAGCAAATTAACTGATTTTTCCGCCATCTTGTTTATCAAATAAAAAATTTCCACTGTCCCTTTTTTGAACTATGTGGAATAATGAGCTAATTTATTAAATTTACTCGTGCGTTTTCCCCATGTGTTAATGTGGTTTTTTTCTCTTTCTTTTTTTATTAAATCACTGTTGTTGGTTCTGTGGGTTTTCCACTTGTGGATTTAGGTTTACATATGCTTGATTGAAACAGGGTGGGTGTTTGTCTTTCAATGTTTGACTTTCAATGGGTTTTCCACTTTTGTTTAAGAATTTCACTTAAATGTTTTATTGATTTCCCCTGTTTAAATCTTTTTTTTCATATAACTTATTCTTTTCTCACTTTTTACTTGTTACACTAACGCTACTGATTTATTTTTTAATTTTCTCTGTCTCGGTCGCCATATATCAAACTGGCTCATCAAACTGTCATAATTTTGATTGGATTAGTGAAAAAAACTCACACGGATAGGTTGATATGAGTTTGACGAAAATCTAAACAGTTTAGGCATTTCATCAATCTCACTGCCGCTGCTGCAGAGATTTGAAGCAGGTTTGATGTGTGTGGGCGTAATTACTTCAAATTTTATTTCTGTTTAGTTTTCGCAGTGACAACATTATTTTTAGTTGGTGACGCGGTGTTATAAAAATGGATAAAAAATATTTCTGAAAAAAAACACTTGAAAATTCAAAAAAAAAAATTTTCAACAATCAATAAATAATTTGACATATAATGAAATTTTTTCCCACCAAAGAATCATACGTTTTTTCGTTTTCACACCAACTTTGAAATGAAATTTGAAGGTATGAATTTGATGTGTTGCTGTGCTAAGTCAAACAAAATATTACCAATACATACATAAATTTGATCAAACAGTTTGATGTGTGGCCACGGCGCTTAATGTAAGACAAACGAACAGGTTCAGTGTTTTAACATAGAATGATCTTTTATTCATGATTCAGAGTTGTCTATCTTTAGGCTCTTAAAATAGTAGTAGACTAGCTTAGGATACTTAGATGTAAATAAATGTACTCATAACAGAGATGAATGGTATTGTACTAATAACAGAGATGGATGCACTACAGTATTATTGGGAATACTTCGTCAGAAAGTCTGGATTGTAAATTCCAGAGACGTGGTTAGAAAGGTAGTCCGCAACTTCGTACATTGCTTCTACTACAAGAAAAAATTAATGGAGGAAATAATGGGAATTTGCCAGTTCACCGTCTTGGAGCTCAACGACCATTTTTGGTTACTGGCGTCGATTTTTGTAGACCATTTTTCGTGTGCTGCAGCTGAAAGCAAATCAATGAGAACTCGTTTCCAAATTTAATTTTGTGTCTAAAATGGTTTGTAGGCAGGCGTGGTACTGCGACAACGCTACGAATTTTGTGGGAGCTCATAACAACTTTAAAGAACTCAAAGAATCGTTGTTTTGCAACGACGTGGTTCAAGAAACGAAAACTGTATGGTCTGAAATGGGGTTTCAGTTTTGTTTTATATCCCCTCGAGCACCACACTTCGGAGGTTTGTGGGAGGCAGCCGTTAAATTTACAAAAACTCTGCTTGTCGAAATCATCGGGCAATCATATCTCACTTTTGAATAGTTGCAGACATTTACTTTTATTGACTATATTACAATCTCATGAGGTCAAACGTCTTACACATATTAATTAAGCGAACAAATTAAACAAATTTCAACATAGTCTTCCAACTGGCTCAGCAAGGATACGGAGGGAATCTTCTCCCTGGTCTTTCCAGCGGAGTCTTGGTCGTCCTCTTTTCCTGCTTTCATCGGGTACGTTATCAAAAATCTTTCGCGCTGGCTCATCTTCATCCATTCTCATAACATGGCCTAGCCAACGCAATTGGCCCACAAATATATGATATTTTGGTCTCTAGTCGAGAGAGGGCTTTGTTCCTAAACTGATTGCTGGCCCAAAATAACATCTATTTGCAAGCACAATTCTCCTATCAATCTCCAGACTGACGTTGTTGTCCTTGTTCACGGCGGATCCAATGTAGACAAATTCATCTACCACTTCAAAATTAAATCGGTTGTCAACGCTCAAGTGTGGACCACGTCGAGAGGTTTCTCTAGTCGTTGACACCATCAATTTTGTCTTGCCCTCATTAACAACAAGAGCCACCTCGCTGATTCCTTTTCGATTCTTGAAACTACTGCAGTAAGCTCTCGCAAATTTCGCCCAATGATGTCTAGGTCGTCAGCATACGCCAGCAACATATGGCTTTTCGTGTTAATGGTTCGGCTGCAGTAACCTTTCTCATTATTATCTCCATTAAGATGTTGAAGAGATTGCACGAAAGTGTGTCGCCTTGTCTAAGTCCTTGCTTGGTACAGAATGGTTCAATGTGGTCTTTCCCCAATTTCACTGCTGATTTAGTGTTGGTCGGCGTCATTCTACAGAGGCGAATCCGTTTTGCCGGAATACCAAGTTCAGACATAGCTTTGTACAGTTTCCCCGTATGGGGCTATCGAAAGCAGCTTTGTAATCGACAAAAAGGTGGTATGTATCGATTTTCTTTTCGTGTGTCTTTTCCAGGATTTGGCGTAGCGTGAATATTTGGTCAGTTGTGGACTTGCCTGGTCTAAAACCACACTGATACGGTCCAATCAGGTTTTCAATAATTGGCTTTAGTCTTTCACATAATACGCCCGACAAGACCTTATACGCGATGGATAAAAGACTGATACCGCGATAGTAGGAACAGACACACGGATCACCCTTTTAGAAGACAGGACGTATACACTGAGACTCCAATCGTCGGGCATAGATTCCCCAGCCATATACCGCATATCAGTTAATGCATGTGGGCTATCAGTCCTTCGCAACCTGCCTTAAAAGGTTCAGCGGGTAGGCCATCCGCGCCAGCGGCTTTATTATTCTTCAGGGGGGAGATCGCCGTTCCATTCTCGTCTTGGTTCGGGGGGGGGGGGGGGGGGGTTACAATCGACACTACTATCTTCCACTATCATTACCACCTGATCTTCAGTGGAAGAATCTGAGTGGAGTAGTGCTGAAAAGTGGTCTCTCCACATTTGGAGCACACACCGCTTCTCAGTCACCAGATTCCCATTTTCGTCCTTGCATGAGGGCAGCCCATTATTAGGCCCGTTGGTCGATCTTCTTACCCTTTGGAAAAACTTTCCGGATTCACCATTCATCCTGCACATATCGGTTCTTTCCCACTGCCATTTTTTTCGCCTAAATAGTTGGTTTTCCTCCCTTCTCAGCTTCTTGTACCGCTCACTCGCAGCACGCATTGTAACTGACTGTTTCGTTGCCATACGTGCTGTGTCTTTTTCATCAGTTGCAATGCGACATTCTTCGTCGTACCATGGCTTATCCTTCTGCGGGTTTTGATGGAGACGTTCAGTCCTTGCAGCGGTTTCCAAAGAACGGGAGATGTGCTTCCACTTCGCATCTGGGTCTTCGGGAGGGGGTACAGGAGAGCGAGTTTCTGTCGATAGGACATTGATCCGGTATTTGTAGCTTGTCAATATCAAGCTTTTCCTCTGTTCGGCTTTGTACGTTTTTCGCCCTGCTCAATCTCGTGCGAACTTTCGCAGCCACCAGGTAATGATCCGAGTCGATATTGACACCTCGAATCACACGTATATCCATTACACCAGAAGAGTGCCTACCATCTATTACCAAGTGATCAATTTGGTTCTTCGTCGGTTATCCAGGTCGCCTTATGAATGGCCTTATGCTGGAATCGTGTGCTACTAACTACCAGCGACAAATCTAGGAACTTCTATTCCGAACAGAAATACCTGGGAAAAGTCACTGGAAGGGGATACCAGTAGTAACAGATTTTTCACGGATGAATCAAAGTTGGACGAGCAAGTAGGCAATGGGGTCCATTCACCGGGCCTAAATATAAATACATATCTCCTTCAAGCCGCCTGATCACTGCAGTGTATTTCAGGCGGAAATTACAGCCATACTGGAGGTTGCTGAACTACTGAAAAGTAGTGTCACAACCCTCCCGAGAATATGTATCTATGCAGACAGTCAGGCTGCCATAAAATCCCTGGAAGCCATGTTTGCTACGTCCCTGACGGCGAAAGAATGCCACTCATCAGTTAGGGTGATGGCAGAGTATTTTGACATCAGGCTCATCTGGGTACCGGGACACAGCGACATTCCAGGCAATTGCGTAACGGATGCGTTAGCTAGACAGGGCACAACGGCACAGGTTCTTCCGGCAAAATATGGTGTTAGTATGCCAATCTCTACCTGCCGTTTGCAGATCAGGCAGTGGGCCGATAATATTTTCAAGGACAAGTGGAGACTTACTTCAACTTGCAAACAAGCCAGGGTCCTCTGGCCACAAGTGGACAGGAAGAGGACTAGGCAACTATTTACCTTGCCGAGAGGCAGGTTATCCACAATGATAGGAACACTTACGTGACATTGTCTTGTAGAAAAACACGCCCTAAGATTGGGACATAGAAACTCCACTCTCTGGAGATGCTGCATGGAAGAGGACGAGGAAACGACGAAACACCTTCTCTTGGATTGCCCTGCTCTGGCAGGACTGAGAAGTAGGATATTCGGAACACATCTAGTTACCACCGTAGCCCTTAAGGATATTGCCGTAGGTGTTATACACAAATTTATTGAAAGGCAAGATTATCTGGACGACTAGTCAATAGTTGCTATGGGGGAAACTGCAGGTATCACAATGGGCTTCGTTAGCCTAAGTGTGCTAGACAGCGTGCTGTCTTGCAGCCTTTTCAACTAACTAACCAACTACCATGTTCTTTGCAGCGGCGAAGTCTATCAGCCTTATTCCATTACCGGAGGTGGTATCATGTAGACTGTGATTACCGATGGTTGGTCGAAAGACCAACCTAATTTGGCATAAAAATCGTCTAGAATAATCTTAATATCGTGGTCAGGGCAGCGTTCATATACTTCCTCCAGGCGCTCATAAAATGTTTCTTTGACCACATCATCTTTATCCTCTGTCGGTGCGTGCACACAACTTAACGAGATGTTGAAATATTTCGCTTTGATTCGAATGGTGACTATACGGTCACTCACAGGGTTGAACCGTGAAACTAGGTGTCGCAGTCTCTTGCCCACTCCGCACCCAAAATTCGTGCTTACGATCATGGCAGCTGTAGTAAATATCGAAGTTTTTCTTTCTGGTGCAACCATATCCTGTCCAGCGAATTTTCTGGAACGCTGTTATGTCAGCTGTATATTTTCCGAGGACATCCGCCAGTTGGAAAGTGGCACCAGTCCTGTATACCGTTCGAATATTCCAGGTACATATCCTTAAATCATGGTCCTTATAACGTTTGCGAGGGCCGTCAACAGTTGGGGAGTTTCCTTGTTCATCAATTTCATACAGTATTTTCAATTGCAGACATTGATTGTTAAAATAGAGGCTATATTTAACCCTCGGCCAATTGCGTCCCATTCTTAAGATCAAAATGATGCCGAAGCATTGACGCCTGGTCACCTGTTGATAGGATCTTCATTGGTTCCTGTTCCTGACGAGTATTTCGACATCTCCAAACAATCTGCATTGACTCGGTGGCAATGTATTTCATGTTTGAAGCAACAATTTTGGCAAATATTGTCTCGAGACTATCTAGTATATCTTCAACAACAGTCAAAGTGGTTCAACATCCAAGCTAACATCAAAGTAGGGTAGCTCGTCATTATACATGAAGATAACGCACCTCCCCAACATTGGTTCTTAGCACGAGTCTCAAAAACTATAACCAGTTCTGATGGAAAGGATCGAGTGGTTGAATTAAAATCCAAAAATCGTTACTGCCGGCGTCCTATACACAAAGTGGCTCCTTTACCTTCGCAAGAAGATACTTGAAATAATTATTTACAACGGGGGCAGAATGTTCGGAGCAGATCGCCCCTTAATTTTGTTAATATTAGTATCTAAAGGAAAATTGTATAATTAAATTAACGTAACGTTATTTTGGGTCACCCTAATAACATTTAAATTGTTATCAAAACAATAACACTCAAAATTCTATTTGAGTCTCAGTTGCTTTGTTATTTGGTTTGAAATTTTTTGCTGGCGATTATGAACGAAATTTGTATAATGAAATTTTGAGTTGGCGTATACACTTTCATTATATAGTTTGCCAGAATTTTTAAATTTGTGCAATTGGCCCTGGTTTAGTGTTGGACAAATCCGCCGAAACCTCGCCAGAAGAAATTGCAAGTGCCATTTTGTACAATTACATACATTGCGTCGGTAGTTAATTCAACAGTACATACTTAAATCAGATATAGTTTCCAGTGTGATCATCTCAAAACCCTTTACCGCCTGAAAATAGAAGAGAAATAGAGTTAAAATAGTAATAACTAATTTGTAAGTCTTACATACCTGAATATTTTCATGAGTTTCAATTTGTTTGCTCAAGGTTCCGGTTGTGGATCGTGGTCCAGAGGTGGATTATTTTTCCAAAGTGTCAAACAAATGTCGAAGCGGAAACTCGTTAAAATGAAGAAGACAGACAAACCAAATCAGTGGTCTGTTTAACTGCAATTCAAATCGTCGCCATAAAACGTCACCATCACAGTTTATGCCAATTAAAGAACCCAGTGATATTGCTTTATTGATAAAAAATTCGTTCAATTTGATGACTTTGTGTTCAGAGTCTTCATTTTCCACTTTTATGTAGCCTCTTTCAACTGGTCTGGAATCAAGCCACATGAGAATACAGCTGCTTTAAAGTCACATTTACATTTTCCAATATATACAGCCATGTCACAGAGTGAAATTTTGTACGATTTTGAAAACGGAAACGTATTTAGCTTTTCTAGAAAATGTAAAACGATCAAAAAATTCTTTTTGAAAACGGTCTTAAAATCTAAAGTGAAATTGATATTTTTAATAACTTAAACTCCAAAAATGTGGAAAACTGTACTCAAAATTAATTATGAATATTGTCTATATTAATTTCACTTAAAAAAATTATTTAAACACTTTTAGTATGAAAATTAAATATTTTTGTAAATCGTATAAAACATTGGTCAAAAACTGAAAACGTAATTGATGTTGCGTTGCCATCCGGCTTTATGATGACATCTTGCCATATGTTTTAAAGAAAAAAGTGACAAGTGGCAGCATTTACCAAAACAAACCCAAAATAGAAAAGTCTGAAGAAAAAGAGTCAACCAAAGAAATGTAAGTTTTTCATTTAATATTAAATTTAATAACTAATTTTTATATATTTAAAGGGGCAAACACAAAAATATCGACCAAACTAAAATTCTTGTGAATTTTATGGAATGCCACCAAGATATTGCGAGAGGGTATGTAAAAGGAGACAAGGTGGTTGTAGAGTCTTTGTGGCGAGAATTGGTGGAACAATTAAATAGTGCTGGACTTTCTGAATGAAAAAAAAACCTGGGCAGATTGGAAGGCAAATGTGAAGAAAAAGATGTACCACAATAAAAGACAAAATAAAAAAACTGGTGGTGGCGAATATAATCAGTACATTCTAACTGATCTTGAAGAGAGTATGGGCAGAATTTGTGGCTTTTATAAGAGTGTAGACGGGATCACTGGTGTAAAAACCTTTGGCGAATCGGATCTTGAGGAATGTATAAATATGCTTTGCGATTCTAATAATGGAGAAACTATTGGTGAAAACTCAAGTGTAGAATCAGAGTCTGATAAAGAGAATGAAGAGATAGATTTTTCTCGTTCAACATCGAAGAATAATTTATGCGCCAACAAAGCAAGCTCTGGCACCTCAGCTCATTCAAAAAGATCCAAACCAACTTTCCCACATTTTCCTGATCCTAAAAGTGCCAGAAGTAAAACTGCACGCTGCACAGATCCAGATAGAGAAAGAAATGGTAACAAAAGTTCTGCTTCATCAACACCTCATCAAAATAAAGGAACATCTGTCACTTCTCGTCAGTTAAGTCCAACAAAAACCAGACCTTGTACTCCTTCAACTTCTTCAAATGTTGCTCCAAATACTACAGCCACTCCAAAAAGACACAGACTTTCCACTCCATCAAACCCAGACCTCAAAAGCCTTTTGTCTGAAGAAAATAAATGTTTAGAAAATTTGAAAACTATTTGTAACCTTTGGAAGACCAACGAAACGAAACTAAAATTTTGAATGACAAATTAGAAAGGTTTTGTAATATTTTCGAAAAAAAATGTAAAGACGATCAACTAAACAACCTACAAATACAAAAGAGATTGTGCGAGAAAAATTAAATGAAGCTTAAATTGATTGATATCGAGGTACTAAGACAACGAGAATAGAAAAAATTTATAAAACAAAACAAAAACATATTTAAAGTGAATTTTGCAACTTAGATCTCCTATATTTTTGTATTGTGCCTTATTTTTATTGCATACAATTTGAAGTAATATTTTTGTTATACTTAACTACAAAAATGTTGATAAAACCAAAAAAAAACATTTTAAAAATGGATTTTGAAACTGATCTCATGTGATTGTTTTTATTTGTTTAGTTTTAGTTTTTTTTTAGTTTATTTGTATTTAATACAATATGAATTAATAAACATGTACTAGAAATCACAAAAAAACTTAGTTTTTAACATTTAAAAGAATATTTAATTAATTTGGCTGGCTATTCTGTTCCTTATGATAGTCGCTGTGTTGAACAAACTTTGAGAAATATGTTCAATGTCATTGTTATAAATTTCATAAATTTCTCCATTGATATTCAAAATAGGGTCTTCATTGATATTTATGTTGTATTCTCAGCATATGTTATGCAAAGCACAGCACACGTTTATTATTTGCACGACTTTTTCCGGGCTATAGACCAAGGTTCCCAGTAAACATCTGAACCGGCTTTTTAATATGCCAATTACACGCTCTACAATGTTACGAGCTGATGTATGTTTTTTGTTGAATTTGTGTTCCATAGTTCCGAGGGTTACATCTGTGTATGGGGTAATTTAAAACGGTTCTAATCCATAGGCAGAGTCGCTCAATAAACGAGAACTCGTGTCACCATTGTTGTATACTTAAGCCCCAAATAAATGCGTCATGGCAAGACCCAGGCCTCCAAGCATCCACAGCTCTCACTTTCATGTTGTAATCACATATCAAAAACAAAACAAAATGGTATCCAAAAATTGACTTCAAAATACCAATAGCAACTCACGATCATTGCGTTTATGCTAAATGTTCCTTTCCTATTGTAAAAAAGAGACTCATCTTCAGTAGGTTTGGACTGTTTAATATGAGTACCGTCTATGCATCCAATTATACCGGGTATCTGATAATTTGTAAAGAAGTGCAATTTTGATTTCATCTTCTCTCCAGGCGTCAGTTTCAATTTTATCCAATGTGGACATATTTGGCTCTCGAGAGCATTCACAACTCTCCATAAAATAGTTGAAACGGTGCTTCTTCCCATACTCAAGTCTACGTCCTTGCCTATGACGGCTTAGTACTCTCCTGTAGCAAGAAAACGAATAGTTGCTGCCAATTGAATAATAGGCGGTATACTAGAGCTTTTCAAGAAAGGCTGAATTTCTTCCAGTACCATTACAAATGCTTCTTTATTCAGACGATAAAAGCTTATAAAACTAAAAAAGATTATTAAGCAAACATGAAATGGATACATTTACTTACACTTCACTTGGATAGGGCAAAGGATCTGACGCATCCCTCAAATTTCTGCGATTTAATTTGATTGCAGAATGCATCTTTCTCTCTTCTTCCATCACAGCAACAATTGAAACACCTGGCATACTTTTCTTTTGTATAATTTTTTAGTTTTAGTTTGTTTGTTTACTTTATTTTAATTTGTTTACTCACTACAGCCAATCAGAGTCTGGAGCCGGACCGATATTGTCGGCGCCGGTTGCTGAACCAGCTGTTTTGATTTCAATGTGGCCATATTTTTAACATAAATAATACGATTTCCATTTTTCTCGTTTTCATAAAAACGTACGAGAGCTGAAGAAGCAAAAGTAAAACGTTACAAGTTGGAAATACGAAATCAAATCAATTTCGTACAAAACCTGTAACATGCCTGATAGTAGTTATTTTATGGATTGTAGGAACACTGTGACAGTGGAGACTTTTTGTCTGCATTTGGAAGGCAAATGTGAAGGAAAAAATGTACCACAATAAAAGAAAAAATAAAAAAACTGGTGGTGGCGAATATAATCAATACATTCTAACTGATCTTGAACAGAGTATGGGCAGAATATGTGGCTTTTATAAGAGTGTAGACCGGATCACTGGTGTAAAAACCTTTGGCGAATCGGATCTTGAGGAATGTATAAATATGCTTTGCGATTCTAATAATGGAGAAACTATTCGTGAAAACTCAAGTGTAGAATCAGAGTCTGATAAAGAGAATGAAGAGATAGATTTTTCTCGTTCAACATCGAAGAAGAATTTATGCGCCAACAAAGCAAGCTCTGGCACCTCAGCTCATTCAAAAAGATCCAAACCAACTTTCCCACATTTTCCTGATCCTAAAAGGGCCAGAAGTAAAACTGCACGCTCCACAGATAGAGATAGAGAAAGAAATGGTAACAAAAGTTCTGTTTCATATACACCTCACCAAAATACAGGAACATCTGTCACTTCTCGTCAGTTAAGTCCAACAAGAACCAGACCTTGTACTCCTTCAACTTCTTCAAATGTTGCTCCAAATACTACAGCCACTCCAAACAGACACAGACTTTCCACTCCATCAAACCCAGACCTCAAAAGCCTTTTGTCTGAAGAAAATAAATGTTTAGAAAATTTGGTAAATTTGAAAACCCTTTGTAACCTTTGGAAGACCAACGAAACGAAACTAAAATTTTGAATGACAAATTAGAAAGGCTTTGTAATATTTTCGAAAAAAAATATAAAGACGATCAACTAAACAACCTACAAATACAAAAGAGATTGTGCGAGAAAAATTAAATGAAGCTTAAATTGATTGATATCGAGGTACTAAGACAACGAGAATAGAAAAAAATTTATAAAACAAAACAAAAACATATTTAAAGTGAATTTTGCAACTTAGATCTCCTATATTTTTGTATTGTGCCTTATTTTTATTGCATACAATTTGAAGTAATATTTTTGTTATACTTAACTACAAAAATGTTGATAAAACCAAAAAAAAACATTTTAAAAATGGATTTTGAAACTGATCTCATGTGATTGTTTTTATTTGTTTAGTTTTAGTTTTAGTTTTTTTTTAGTTTATTTGTATTTAATACAATATGAATTAATAAACATGTACTAGAAATCACAAAAAAACTTAGTTTTTAACATTTAAAAGAATATTTAATTAATTTGGCTGGCTATTCTGTTCCTTATGATAGTCGCTGTGTTGAACAAACTTTGAGAAATATGTTCAATGTCATTGTTATAAATTTCATAAATTTCTCCATTGATATTCAAAATAGGGTCTTCATTGATATTTATGTTGTATTCTCTGCATATGTTATGCAAAGCACAGCACACGTTTATTATTTGCACGACTTTTTCCGGGCTATAGACCAAGGTTCCCAGTAAACATCTGAACCGGCTTTTTAATATGCCAATTACACGCTCTACAATGTTACGAGCTGATGTATGTTTTTTGTTGAATTTGTGTTCCATAGTTCCGAGGGTTACATCTGTGTATGGGGTAATTTAAAACGGTTCTAATCCATAGGCAGAGTCGCTCAATAAACGAGAACTCGTGTCACCATTGTTGTATACTTAAGCCCCAAATAAATGCGTCAGGGCAAGACCCAGGCCTCCAAGCATCCACAACTCTCACTTTCATGTTGTAATCACATATCAAAAACAAAACAAAATGGTATCCAAAAATTGACTTCAAAATACCAATAGCAACTCACGATCATTGCGTTTATGCTAAATGTTCCTTTCCTATTGTAAAAAAGAGACTCATCTTCAGTAGGTTTGGACTGTTTAATATGAGTACCGTCTATGCATCCAATTATACCGGGTATCTGATAATTTGTAAAGAAGTGCAATTTTGATTTCATCTTCTCTCCAGGCGTCAGTTTCAATTTTATCCAATGTGGACATATTTGGCTCTCGAGAGCATTCACAACTCTCCATAAAATAGTTGAAACGGTGCTTCTTCCCATACTCAAGTCTACGTCCTTGCCTATGACGGCTTAGTACTCTCCTGTAGCAAGAAAACGAATAGTTGCTGCCAATTGAATAATAGGCGGTATACTAGAGCTTTTCAAGAAAGGCTGAATTTCTTCCAGTACCATTACAAATGCTTCTTTATTCAGACGATAAAAGCTTATAAAACTAAAAAAGATTATTAAGCAAACATGAAATGGATACATTTACTTACACTTCACTTGGATAGGGCAAAGGATCTGACGCATCCCTCAAATTTCTGCGATTTAATTTGATTGCAGAATGCATCTTTCTCTCTTCTTCCATCACAGCAACAATTGAAACACCTGGCATACTTTTCTTTTGTATAATTTTTTAGTTTTAGTTTGTTTGTTTACTTTATTTTAATTTGTTTACTCACTACAGCCAATCAGAGTCTGGAGCCGGACCGATATTGTCGGCGCCGGTTGCTGAACCAGCTGTTTTGATTTCAATGTGGCCATATTTTTAACATAAATAATACGATTTCCATTTTTCTCGTTTTCATAAAAACGTACGAGAGCTGAAGAAGCAAAAGTAAAACGTTACAAGTTGGAAATACGAAATCAAATCAATTTCGTACAAAACCTGTAACATGCCTGATAGTAGTTATTTTATGGATTGTAGGAACACTGTGACAGTGGAGACTTTTTATCTGCATTTGGAAGGCAAATGTGAAGGAAAAAATGTACCACAATAAAAGAAAAAATAAAAAAACTGGTGGTGGCGAATATAATCAATACATTCTAACTGATCTTGAACAGAGTATGGGCAGAATATGTGGCTTTTATAAGAGTGTAGACCGGATCACTGGTGTAAAAACCTTTGGCGAATCGGATCTTGAGGAATGTATAAATATGCTTTGCGATTCTAATAATGGAGAAACTATTCGTGAAAACTCAAGTGTAGAATCAGAGTCTGATAAAGAGAATGAAGAGATAGATTTTTCTCGTTCAACATCGAAGAAGAATTTATGCGCCAACAAAGCAAGCTCTGGCACCTCAGCTCATTCAAAAAGATCCAAACCAACTTTCCCACATTTTCCTGATCCTAAAAGGGCCAGAAGTAAAACTGCACGCTCCACAGATAGAGATAGAGAAAGAAATGGTAACAAAAGTTCTGTTTCATATACACCTCACCAAAATACAGGAACATCTGTCACTTCTCGTCAGTTAAGTCCAACAAGAACCAGACCTTGTACTCCTTCAACTTCTTCAAATGTTGCTCCAAATACTACAGCCACTCCAAACAGACACAGACTTTCCACTCCATCAAACCCAGACCTCAAAAGCCTTTTGTCTGAAGAAAATAAATGTTTAGAAAATTTGGTAAATTTGAAAACCCTTTGTAACCTTTGGAAGACCAACGAAACGAAACTAAAATTTTGAATGACAAATTAGAAAGGCTTTGTAATATTTTCGAAAAAAAATGTAAAGACGATCAACTACACAACCTACAAATACAAAAGAGATTGTGCGAGAAAAATTAAATGAAGCTTAAATTGATTGATATCGAGGTACTAAGACAACGAGAATAGAAAAAAATTTATAAAACAAAACAAAAACACATTTAAAGTGAATTTTGCAACTTAGATCTCCTATATTTTTGTATTGTGCCTTATTTTTAGTGCATACAATTTGAAGTAATATTTTTGTTATACTTAACTACAAAAATGTTGATAAAACCAAAAAAAAAACATTTTAAAAATGGATTTTGAAACTGATCTCATGTGATTGTTTTTATTTGTTTAGTTTTAGTTTTAGTTTTTTTTTAGTTTATTTGTATTTAATACAATATGAATTAATAAACATGTACTAGAAATCACAAAAAAACTTAGTTTTTAACATTTAAAAGAATATTTAATTAATTTGGCTGGCTATTCTGTTCCTTATGATAGTCGCTGTGTTGAACAAACTTTGAGAAATATGTTCAATGTCATTGTTATAAATTTCATAAATTTCTCCATTGATATTCAAAATAGGGTCTTCATTGATATTTATGTTGTATTCTCTGCATATGTTATGCAAAGCACAGCACACGTTTATTATTTGCACGACTTTTTCCGGGCTATAGACCAAGGTTCCCAGTAAACATCTGAACCGGCTTTTTAATATGCCAATTACACGCTCTACAATGTTACGAGCTGATGTATGTTTTTTGTTGAATTTGTGTTCCATAGTTCCGAGGGTTACATCTGTGTATGGGGTAATTTAAAACGGTTCTAATCCATAGGCAGAGTCGCTCAATAAACGAGAACTCGTGTCACCATTGTTGTATACTTAAGCCCCAAATAAATGCGTCATGGCAAGACCCAGGCCTCCAAGCATCCACAGCTCTCACTTTCATGTTGTAATCACATATCAAAAACAAAACAAAATGGTATCCAAAAATTGACTTCAAAATACCAATAGCAACTCACGATCATTGCGTTTATGCTAAATGTTCCTTTCCTATTGTAAAAAAGAGACTCATCTTCAGTAGGTTTGGACTGTTTAATATGAGTACCGTCTATGCATCCAATTATACCGGGTATCTGATAATTTGTAAAGAAGTGCAATTTTGATTTCATCTTCTCTCCAGGCGTCAGTTTCAATTTTATCCAATGTGGACATATTTGGCTCTCGAGAGCATTCACAACTCTCCATAAAATAGTTGAAACGGTGCTTCTTCCCATACTCAAGTCTACGTCCTTGCCTATGACGGCTTAGTACTCTCCTGTAGCAAGAAAACGAATAGTTGCTGCCAATTGAATAATAGGCGGTATACTAGAGCTTTTCAAGAAAGGCTGAATTTCTTCCAGTACCATTACAAATGCTTCTTTATTCAGACGATAAAAGCTTATAAAACTAAAAAAGATTATTAAGCAAACATGAAATGGATACATTTACTTACACTTCACTTGGATAGGGCAAAGGATCTGACGCATCCCTCAAATTTCTGCGATTTAATTTGATTGCAGAATGCATCTTTCTCTCTTCTTCCATCACAGCAACAATTGAAACACCTGGCATACTTTTCTTTTGTATAATTTTTTAGTTTTAGTTTGTTTGTTTACTTTATTTTAATTTGTTTACTCACTACAGCCAATCAGAGTCTGGAGCCGGACCGATATTGTCGGCGCCGGTTGCTGAACCAGCTGTTTTGATTTCAATGTGGCCATATTTTTAACATAAATAATACGATTTCCATTTTTCTCGTTTTCATAAAAACGTACGAGAGCTGAAGAAGCAAAAGTAAAACGTTACAAGTTGGAAATACGAAATCAAATCAATTTCGTACAAAACCTGTAACATGCCTGATAGTAGTTATTTTATGGATTGTAGGAACACTGTGACAGTGGAGACTTTTTATCTGCATTTGGAAGGCAAATGTGAAGGAAAAAATGTACCACAATAAAAGAAAAAATAAAAAAACTGGTGGTGGCGAATATAATCAATACATTCTAACTGATCTTGAACAGAGTATGGGCAGAATATGTGGCTTTTATAAGAGTGTAGACCGGATCACTGGTGTAAAAACCTTTGGCGAATCGGATCTTGAGGAATGTATAAATATGCTTTGCGATTCTAATAATGGAGAAACTATTCGTGAAAACTCAAGTGTAGAATCAGAGTCTGATAAAGAGAATGAAGAGATAGATTTTTCTCGTTCAACATCGAAGAAGAATTTATGCGCCAACAAAGCAAGCTCTGGCACCTCAGCTCATTCAAAAAGATCCAAACCAACTTTCCCACATTTTCCTGATCCTAAAAGGGCCAGAAGTAAAACTGCACGCTCCACAGATAGAGATAGAGAAAGAAATGGTAACAAAAGTTCTGTTTCATATACACCTCACCAAAATACAGGAACATCTGTCACTTCTCGTCAGTTAAGTCCAACAAGAACCAGACCTTGTACTCCTTCAACTTCTTCAAATGTTGCTCCAAATACTACAGCCACTCCAAACAGACACAGACTTTCCACTCCATCAAACCCAGACCTCAAAAGCCTTTTGTCTGAAGAAAATAAATGTTTAGAAAATTTGGTAAATTTGAAAACCCTTTGTAACCTTTGGAAGACCAACGAAACGAAACTAAAATTTTGAATGACAAATTAGAAAGGCTTTGTAATATTTTCGAAAAAAAATGTAAAGACGATCAACTACACAACCTACAAATACAAAAGAGATTGTGCGAGAAAAATTAAATGAAGCTTAAATTGATTGATATCGAGGTACTAAGACAACGAGAATAGAAAAAAATTTATAAAACAAAACAAAAACACATTTAAAGTGAATTTTGCAACTTAGATCTCCTATATTTTTGTATTGTGCCTTATTTTTAGTGCATACAATTTGAAGTAATATTTTTGTTATACTTAACTACAAAAATGTTGATAAAACCAAAAAAAAACATTTTAAAAATGGATTTTGAAACTGATCTCATGTGATTGTTTTTATTTGTTTAGTTTTAGTTTTAGTTTTTTTTTAGTTTATTTGTATTTAATACAATATGAATTAATAAACATGTACTAGAAATCACAAAAAAACTTAGTTTTTAACATTTAAAAGAATATTTAATTAATTTGGCTGGCTATTCTGTTCCTTATGATAGTCGCTGTGTTGAACAAACTTTGAGAAATATGTTCAATGTCATTGTTATAAATTTCATAAATTTCTCCATTGATATTCAAAATAGGGTCTTCATTGATATTTATGTTGTATTCTCTGCATATGTTATGCAAAGCACAGCACACGTTTATTATTTGCACGACTTTTTCCGGGCTATAGACCAAGGTTCCCAGTAAACATCTGAACCGGCTTTTTAATATGCCAATTACACGCTCTACAATGTTACGAGCTGATGTATGTTTTTTGTTGAATTTGTGTTCCATAGTTCCGAGGGTTACATCTGTGTATGGGGTAATTTAAAACGGTTCTAATCCATAGGCAGAGTCGCTCAATAAACGAGAACTCATGTCACCATTGTTGTATACTTAAGCCCCAAATAAATGCGTCATGGCAAGACCCAGGCCTCCAAGCATCCACAGCTCTCACTTTCATGTTGTAATCACATATCAAAAACAAAACAAAATGGTATCCAAAAATTGACTTCAAAATACCAATAGCAACTCACGATCATTGCGTTTATGCTAAATGTTCCTTTCCTATTGTAAAAAAGAGACTCATCTTCAGTAGGTTTGGACTGTTTAATATGAGTACCGTCTATGCATCCAATTATACCGGGTATCTGATAATTTGTAAAGAAGTGCAATTTTGATTTCATCTTCTCTCCAGGCGTCAGTTTCAATTTTATCCAATGTGGCCATATTTGGCTCTCGAGAGCATTCATAACTCTCCATAAATTAGTTGAAACGGTGCTTCCTCCCATACTCAAGCCTACGGCCTTGCCTATGACCGCATGGTGCTCTCCTGTAGCAAGAAAACGAATAGTTGCTGCCAATTGAATAATAGGCGGTATACTAGAGCTTTTCAAGAAAGGCTGAATTTCTTCCAGTACCTTTACAAATGCTTCCTTATTCAGACGATAAAAGCTTATAAAACTAAAAAAAGATTATTAAGCAAACATGAAATGGATACATTTACTTACACTTCACTTGGATAGGACAAAGGATCTAATGCATCCCTTAAACTTCTGCGATTTAATTTGATTACAGAATGCATCTCTCTTCTTCCATCACAGCAACAATTGAAACACCTGGCATACTTTTCTTTTGTTTAATTTTTTAGTTTTACTTTGTTTGTTTACTTTATTTTAATTTGTTTACTCACTACAGCCAATCAGAGTCTGGAGCCGGACCGATATTGTCGGCGCCGGTTGCTGAACCAGCTGTTTTGATTTCAATGTGGCCATATTTTTAACATAAATAATACGATTTCCATTTTTTTCGTTTTCATAAAAACGTACGAGAGCTGAAGAAGCAAAAGTAAAACGTACCGATTTGGAAATACGATAGTAGTTATTTTATGGATTGTAGGAACGCTGTGACAGTGGAGACTTTTGGTCTGCATTTACCTTCAACGTAGTATTTGTCAAGCAAACTATTCAATTTTCTAACAACATTTTGTTTGCAAGTAATTGCAATATAAAGTTTGCTCAAAATTGCAATCAATTTGTATGTCACGTGGGTAGTAAATGATTTTGCATGAAAACATTTTACTTTCTATTTTAGCACGTTCGTCCACGAAAAAATAACATCTTAAAATATCCTGTTTAGTTGGCAGATTGCGACCACTCAAATCAGAAGACATACCAAAATCAGCAACATTGTGAGCAGGCATATGTTTCAACCTACTTTCACTTTCTGTACTTGTTGATGTTGGCGCAGCTGCCGATGTTGACGGCACTAGATCCATGGTAGAACTGATATTGTTTTATGCACCTTTCAAAATATATTTGGTTTGTTTAGTTTTAAAAAAAACAGTTTGTTGGAGGCATGAACAACACACAAATCAAAAAATATCATTTGGGAAATTCCGAAGTAATAAAAAGCCAATGAACACATTTTGGCAAAACATTTAAAAGAAAAACAATAACAATATGTGGGTATGAAAACGAAAAGGGTTGCGTGTCTTGCTTAATCGGGGTGAGTTTTGCAGTTCTATGCATGCATTTCTAAAAAATATAGTAAAATAATGAAAAATATTCGTCAGGTTTCACAACAATTTCGACAATTTTCCCCAACAAAGGCGATAAAATCCCAAAAAATGGGCGAAAGCGTCCTCTGGCAGTACTCAAAAATAAATGTCAAAAATGGATTCGTCGACCCAAAAAACCCCTAAATACACATTTAACTAGTGGAAAGAAAATTTTCTTTTGCCTTTTTATTCCAATATCTAACTCGATTATTGAATATTTAAAAAAAACCTATTTCGAAAAATCCGGGGCTCGAAATTCATTTTAGAACTATGCTTTCTTCGGCAAACTTTCTTCAAATGACCAATAGAACAAGAATTGCCATGAGCCTTTTTACATTTTTTCGGCCCCCTACAATTTGACCCGCCCTAATGTTCATACCTATCAATAATAACTGCCGTTCTCGAGTTTTGTTTTGGCCCAGCAAGTAAACTAGTTTTGTGTTTTAGTGATGTGTGCTAATTGTGTATGCATGTTGTTCTTAACAGTATTGCAGCAAAAGAATGTAACAACAACAACAGCGCTGATGAAGTCATTGACTTCAGTTTGGCATTTCAGCTGATGGGTTGTTATTACTACTTTTGTTGTGATTACTTCGTTTGTTTAGGTGTTGGGGGGCCCAACGACAAGAATATTTTGTAAAGTCAGATGTCGATTATAAAGTGAACAGTAAAGTTCAAATTATACTGTGTTCGAGAACATGATAATTTGTACAAATTATTACTATTTCTTACTTGATAGTGTTCATTTACTCCAAAAAGCCAGTAACGAGAGCCAGAGAGAGAATATTTTGACAAAAAACTTACAAGTTTTTACTGTAGAAATTTTTGCCAGAAAGAATTGGCAAGTAATAACATATGTTTTGTCTAAACAAGCAAAATTGGGATATTGAAAGGTCTAAAATACCAAATTAATCCTTGAATTTTACTTTTTAAGAGAAAATGTGATTGTTTCAATGCTCTGTAATTAATAACCTTTAACTATTTCTTTAAAAAAGAATACAGTCTTGGTTATTTGTTGTATTTTGTTCAAACTGCGGTTATTGGTTCTCACAATAGGTCTGTTTCTTTACTTGCACAATTTTACACAAAGTTACACAAATTTACACAAACTTACACAAAAGCGTTTCTTTACTCCAAAATTGTGGAAATGAGAGAGATTTTTTTCTCTTAACGTCAAAATGCGTTTCTCTTTTACCCAAATTTACACTGCTTTTTCTTCGGGTAAGTTTGTGTAAAGTAGTGAACAATCAGCTGTTCGAAACGTCAAAATAAAAAATAAAATTTTGTGTGTGAAGTAAAAGTGTTAAAAGTGTTTTGTAATTTGGTCGTGTTGTTAATCGTGTTGTAATTAGTTTGTGAAGTTAAAATTGTTTTTGATTCAGTTTGAGTTCATTTCCATCCATTTTTATATAAAACAAAATATCACTTCACACAATTTTATGATGAATGTTCAAACATAAACAAATGTCAGAATTCTGACGATTGTCAGTATTTTGACAACATGTTGTCAAAATGTGTCAGTAAATGAACAGAGATGGGAGTCGAGGCCGGTACGCTGCCGCCGCCGATACTTTTTCCAATAAGCCACGCCGCCGCCGAATTCAGCCGCCGATAATACCTAACATGCAAATGATTCTCATATAAAAAGAGAAAATGGTGGTTACGTCCGTTTGCATTTAAGGTGGTAATATTTTTCATACCCATTCATGAAAATTAACCAAGTTTGTACCAAATTTCACAACTGTTAAATCGGCTCAGCGCTTAATCCGCCGCCGTCGAGGAGGGTTTTTCAGGCGCTGCCGCCGTCGTCAATTTTGCCTCGCCTCCCTTCTCTGTAAATGAATCAGCTGTTTGGTGTTTTGTTATTTGCCTTTACAAAATCATAAAGCACTTGCAAAAATGAGTTGGTAAGTATTTTAAGAAAGTTTTTAGAATTAATGATGTATTATTAATGTACAAATTGTATTTTGTAAAATTGTATTGTATGTATAACTTAATTTTTATAAACACAATAATTTGCTATCATGTGTGGATAAAGCAAATGAAAAATAGCTGAGAACAATTGTCAGAATTTGGTCAGTAAACACAAACAGAATATGTCAGTAGTGTAAACGGGTTTTTAAAATATTCTGATGAAACTTCAAAAAATTCTGTCAGAAAATACTGACAAGGTTTTCTGACAAAATATTTTGACATGTGTAAACACTAGTTCAAAATATTGTGTCTGAAAATGTTGACGAGTGTCAAAATCTGTCAGTAGTCTAAATGAGCCTTTAGTCTCCGAAAACAACCCAGCAGGAAAGTAAAGAATGCATTACATTGAGAATGAATTATGTATATAATGCATTATAATAATTACATTATATAAGACATTATAAAGAATCGAGGGGGTAATGTCAGTTGACAAAACTGCACATTGATTCATTGTAATTATAAACCTTACATTGGTCCACATGTTTCTATTAGAATCGCGTAAATAAATCGGTTTGTGTTGCAACGTTTAGAGGTGAATATACATATGTAGATACATAGTTCATTTAATCCGTGTATGTATGTCGGGGGAGTGCATTATATAACAAATTCTTAATTCTTTAACAATAGAAAGCATTATAAATAATGCATTATATAATTCATTCCTGATAACATGTTAAATAATGCATTAAAAAGAACGAATTATATAATGCATTCTCTGGACACATTAAAATAATTCATTCTTTTCCTAGGACATCCCTGTGTTAAGAATAATGCATGTAACGTTTAATACACGCTACACATTACCTTCTCGCTTCCAATTCATTCCCTTTTCCTGCTGGGTAGTTACTTGATAATTTTTTTCTTTAAAAGTACTCGAACACAGCTTACTTATGTAATGTTTTAAGAAAATATCAAATCGTGTTTTTTTCCTTAAAACCAAATATTAGTTTCTGTGCAAACACACACCAAGAGCATCTGAAACCGCTATCGTGTAATGTCGACAAATAAGATTACATGTCCAGCAGCTGCGATTTATGAAAACTAGGCAACAATCTGGATATTGCCATAGATTCTAATCTTATTGTTAATTCGAAGACCTTAATCTTTCAGAATTAGAGACCAAAATAGAAAGTAATTACCAAATCGTTCAACGAAGAACTCGATGAAGTGCATGACAGCACTCCTAAATTCGAGCTACATTCTTTTGTTAAAAATGTTCAGTCCGATTACTTTCAAAATGCAAAATAAAACCAGTGATAAAACTATTGTGCAAAAACTTTTTAAGGGGAAATATGCGCTCATCAGCCATTAGTCTGATGGAAGAGTCATGATTTTCACATGTATTTAAACTGACCACAAACTCCAGTCAGTGGTTATAGTAACTGATTTGCTGCAGAAAATATTTGAGTACATCAAGTCGGTCACTGATAACTTACATCAGCGATATATGCGTCACTCAATTCAGGAATCGGTATGCAATGACAAGCACGAATGTATTCAATCCAGAACATGGAAAAGGTGCCGTTGATGAACATAGCGGGCGAGCAATTTAAAGAAAAGTTCGAAATGCCAGAGAAAAAGACTGATGGAAACAATATGTTCATAGAATTTTCGGCGAATATTAACATATTTGAGAAGAACTAAGTAACAAACGTGGCAGAGAAGGGTACTGATTAGTCATTAGTATTGTTTGATCTCTTATGTTGTTCCTACATAAGATTTTATTAATGTTTGTATTCACTTAAATTAGATGGGTTTCACCCACGATAATTGGATGTTGCTCCCGAGATTGCTTCAAAAGTGAATCAGTTTGTGTTTATTTTGGGTTTCCATTGTATTATATTATTTTCTAATTGATTAGTTCAACGATTTAGGACATAACATAGCGTTTCACTATTAACAGACTTCTGTGATTTTGACTTACAATCCAGAAAGGTGGAAGCAGTTTTGAAATCTTGTTAACTAATATAAAGTGAAATTGTTAAAATGGTATTCTTCCAACATTAATTTATTTAAAACATAGTTTTATTTTATTTGTACTTATCGTAATTTAAAAACGAACTTCGTTTAATTAACGGGAATCAACCAGCGCTAAAAGGACGATTAGAAAAACAATTACCGTAATAATTAACAATTAATAAAATGGTTTCCCATTACATCCCATGAAAGGACCGGGGAGAACTTCTCACAATCACTGAGCTGTGCGCCTTCCAATTTTCACTCACTGATTGGGACCTACAGTTTTACACCGATTCCGAACGGTAGTTTGAGAAGCTTTTTTAATGGCTAAATACTCGATAGTGTCGCCGTCACTATGCGAGGTGACCGCCGCCGAAAGAAATTTTAAGGTGGTCTGAGCAGGGATCGAACCCAGGATCTCATGTACAAGAGCCGCGCACACTACCATTGCACCACCGACAATTACCGAAGTTAGTTTACTAACAACACGTCGGGTTGTTTAAGAATTTTGAGACGTGAAATATTGTTTGTAGATTCATATCAAATTTATTTATAAACATATAAACACAAAATTTAGCAATATATGTACATATATACATATCCTTGTAAATGTGACAAAATTAACTGATTTTTATTAAATTGGAAACAGTTCTTAAATCTACTTTTTATTTATTCTATCGCTTTCTTTTGGTCGTCGTCTTCGTGTGTGTATTGTATCGCGCCTCATAGAATGTGGTCTATTTACGCCATGAAGTTTAAAATACAATCCACAGGCGTTGCAAACAATTTCTCCGCGAATATTTCTTCTCCAAATTGTCGTTGTCAAAGTCCCACAGTTTGAGCAAGCTATGTATTTTTGATGTCCGTTACGCGACTCAAACATATTTGAATACTAAAATTTAAATCAAATTGATTTTTTGTTAATGCATTTTAATTGTGATTAATGTTTGCGTAATTATATTGTGGTTGCTCCTTATTAAAGCTTGTTGTCGCACTATTGAGAAATATTTTCCAAAAATATTAGTTTGTCTATCTATATCTATATCTAGTATAAAAATAAGTTGCATTGTGTTTGAAATTTATATTCTCTGTAATGCGTGAACCGATTTTGTTTCTGAAAATTTCGCATGAAAGGTAACGTTAATACCAATGATCTTATGTATATATGTGGATTGGTTCATGAGTTATAGGTTAGTGAATATATATCCATTTGTGTGTATATGTTGTATATGGCGAAATATTTTGTGGTTTATAGGAGTTTACACCTCAGGACCAGCGTTGCCATGTAAGCATTTAAAATGCATTTCTAGCATTTTTTTTCGGTGGCAGCATTTTTTAATTAAAAAAATTGTTATAGTGCATAGTCTATGTACTTTGTTTCTCTATGTACTTTGTTTCTCTAAGTGCTTTTTTGTACAAATGTAATTTTTTTTACGACGCTGGGTAATGCAAATTTTCAGAGCCAGCACTAACCAAGATATGTCTAGTACAGGTGGAAGCATTAGAACAACTGATTTGATTTTGGTCATGTCGTTGTGGTCCGACCTTGTCAAATTCAATGTATTTTGTCTTTGCGCATTTTTGTTCGGTAGTGTTGTTGTACGAAGAATTGGATATATCGAAATATCTTATATTTGATGGAGCGACTGACATGAGTAATGTGAAGTACCTTGGGGTTATTATTAAAGATTATAGCATACATGGTGACGAAATAAAGGAGCGATACCATTGAAAATAACAAGAGCTTGCCAAACCAGATGGTTGTCAATTGAAATTTCAATTAAAAGAATAATGTCCGAACTAAGAACTCATTTCGGAATTGCTGCATTATTCGAAAAATGCTTTACAGCTCAAACTTTGCATGATCTGTCCAAAACTGAATCACTATTTTTAATTGCAATTTTTTTTAAACATTTTAAAAGAAACTCAATCACTTAACAAGGCTTTGCAGATAAAAAATGCCGACCCAACAAATATATTTAATGCCATGATCTTCTCAATACAAACAAACGCAAGAATGGTATACATTAATGAAAGAATAAGTTAAATTGTTGTACTAAGTGCTGGTGAAAGGGACAATTTAGGTGCGTATATGCTTCCTCCGCCTTACTTGAAAGTCAGAACATCTTGCATTAAATGTGTTAAATATTTGGTTGTTGAACTTCTAAAGCGCTTGCCACTGAACATTAGTATACTCCGAGAAATATCTGTGTTTTCAATTAAGACCAGCAAGAGAACCTATAACAGATTTTTAAACCATTATGAAAAATACCTTTGTCTAAATTGACTCTATACAAAAAGGTTGGAATAATATTACAGAACAACAGTGGGACGTCGTCACCAGCTCTACTGGTTTTTGGATTCAAGTCAATAGTTTTAGTTTCGGTAGTTTCCTTTTAAAGGGCTGTCGGAGTTTGTGTTGTTACTGTTAGTCCCACCATTTTCGAATGCAGATGTGGAGCGCTTATTCAGCATGATGGGACTTATTAAAAAGTGAACTTTACAACAGTCTTTAAGCACTTATTGTAACAAAAATATTTTACCATATTTAAGAAGATGTATGGCTGATCTCTATTTTTAAATAAAACAACTTCAAAATAGTGAATTTTTAAAAGGGAAGGTTATTTGACTATTTATACGATTTGGCATTTTTGTTATCCAGATTTGCACTTTTTTAACAACCATTTGGCATTATTTTCTGAAGAGCTTATGGCAACGCTGCTCAGGACCGATATGCTTAAAATTTGTACAGTAATTAATTGGCTTGGGATGGTACACACAAACCAAATACATTGAACGGAAAAGCATCGTCACACGGATGAACATGTTCATCACCCCAACAACATTTGTCATCGAAAGTGAGCTAACGTAACGTTTCATTCCCGCTATGAAAATGTGTTCATCAACTGCAAATTGTTCGTTACTATGGTGAAAGTATAGTTGTTGCTGCTATGAATTTGATTCATTGGTGCAACGAATTTAAGTCATTGTTGCAATGAATTTGTTTCATTACTACAATGATTTTGTTTCATTGCTGCAAAGAATGTTTTGAAGTGTGTTTGAAATTATTTATTAACAATTGTACATATATACAGTTAGTATTACATTGCAGGTGTTTTGATAACAATTTTTTGAATTTTTGTTTCGAAAATGGTATCAATTTGCTAACTGTTTTTTTCCATGTTTAAACACTCGTCTGTAGTAGATTGTGGTAGGCGATGGGCTGAGGTTTATTGGGCCGTCGTATTCAGGTCCTGCAATTAAAAACAAATATGAAGAATTTATTATTAAGATTTATTATTAAAATATGTACATATCTATGCCTGTACTTACCATGAACATAAGCACTACTCCCTTACTCATTTAACATAGAACCACATCATTGGTTTGTTAAATCATGCAGTTGATGTTGTTTTTATGTTCGTCGTACTTGAAACATTTTGTTTCTTTGACTTTTCCTGAATCGAAATACCAACACAACGAAACAGGCGCGACCGAATTATGATTAAAACACAAACATACGAACATTTTGTTGCGATTTGTGCCGCCACGCGTATACACACAAACAAATGTTGAGTTACGTATTTCGGGGAAGTTTTTCTGCTATCGATGCGTCACTTTCTTTGCTGTTGTGTTGCTCCTTGCATCCTGTTTATTTATGTTTTAGGTTTATAAATACTCAATTTACACAAATGATCACAGCAAACACATAAAATTTATTTTCTGTTTTAACAAATTTGTTTAAATTATTCCGGCGGAGAAATATGACCATCACTTTCGATTGTTGCAATGGAACTGATTTAAGATGTGTACGTGAGCCACCACTCAGGCACACCATTTTCTCTTGCTGGCCTCTTTTTTACGCTCGCTCATTTTTTCGATTGCTTCTCTCTCTATACCATCATACAAATTAGTTTCGTTACAATAACGAAATTCTTCGTCAACTAAAAATGTTGGCAAACCTCCAAAATAAAAAAATAATAAAAATAAACTATAAAAAGTAGGAGATAAACCAAACATAAGTAGTTTAAAACTCATGCCTTTACTCTTTTTTTTTAATTTTCAACCTATTTTTATACAATATTCAAATTAAATAAAATTGTTGCAAGAACGAAAAAAAAACTTGCAGCAACGAAATGAAAAATTGCCAAAGAAGTCAAGTATGCAATTTTCGTTGCAGCGACTACCAAATTGTTGGATATACGACACTTTTCACTATAACAACGTAAAAACTTTAACGAAAATATTTCCACCATGCGACGAAGAGCTTTTCTTTCAGTGTACAACAGCAAAAACAACAACGACACAACACTACGACGAGAAAGCAAGTTTTGTTGTTGTTTTTGCACAAAATAGGCAAGCGACGATGATGATTAACTGTGGATATCACTGGACGGTTTTATCTTTTAAAGATTTCATGTATGTAATTTTGTTTTATATTTCGTTATTTTTCAAGTGATGGTGAAAAGTTCTTAAGTGTGGTATTTTGAAAAACGTAAAAATACGAAAACAGTAAATAATAAGAGAAAAACAACGTGTATAATTTTGTGCACTGCTAATAATATTTGATCTATCAATTAAACATCAATAAAATATTGAGTACATTTCACACTGAAAGCGCATCGCATTTTTTATGTGCGTATATGTATATCTGTATATATCTCAAATTTGAAAATGTAGTTTTTAGTTGGAGTTCCCACATTTTTTAACACAAAATAGTACGTAAACATAGTAATTTGGGGCGTCAAACATGTAATGCTAGAAATATTGTGGCATCTAGAACTTCTCAAAGTAACGAACGGCATGCAAATAATGCTTTGGCTGTTCGAAATGCCACGGCACGCGGTAGGGCAGTGCGAAATCCAACTCTTCGTCCGTATGTGCGACATACTTTGGATCGTAGAGCATTCGATTATGATGCAAACTGTGATTTCGTTTCAAATGGGAATATTTCAAAAGGATCAATGACTACGGTTTGCAGTCATTGGAACTCATTTAATTTTAAACATGAGGTGCCTGGATTGTATTGTGCAAACGGGCAAGTTAAAATGCCGGAATTTCCACCGCCGGAGCTCATGCATTCTTTGCTAAGTGGTGGCACACAGATTTCGGAGCAGTTCTTTGCAAACATTCAGGCTTATAACTCCGGTTTTCAAATGAATTCGTTCGGTGCTATAAATATTATTCGTGACAATTTCATGCCAACGTTCAAAGTAATTTTGTTGTTTTTCAGGCCAATGTTCAAGGTAATTTAGTTAATTTTGATGTATATTTGATTGTAGTAAAACGTACTATTTCGAAAATTTTAATATACAACAGATTCAAGGCCAAGTTTACCATCGACTTGGTTCTTTGTTACCCTTACCTGATCAAAGTTATCAAATTTTGCAAATATACTTTGTGGTTAGCTCAAATGTTGAATCCGATAGTCGTTATGATATTTCATCAAATTTTCGGAAATTTGTCGTAGATTTTTTGCGTTGTCGTAGATTTTTCCATCAGTTTGTTGTTGATATGTTCGCCATAAATTGAATCTGATTGTCTAAATTTCATACGATTTAAAAAATATATAAATAAACGGTTTCCCATTACATCCCATGAAGGGACAGGGGAGAGCTTCTCACAATCACTTAGCTGTGCGCTTTCCAGTTTTTCCTCACTGATTGGGACCTACAGTTTTTCTCCGATTCCGAACGGCATTTTGAAAAGCTTTTTCATGGCTATATACGTCACTATGCGAGGTGACCGCCGTCGAAAGAAATTTTAAGGTGGTCAGAGCAGGGTTCGAACCCACGATCTCATGTACAAGAGGCGCGCACACTAACCATTGCACCACCGACGGCCACATTTAACGATTTAATCAGAAGAAATTACGTTCCGAGGAGTGTATCCATTTGCGTGATGCTACAAATAATACTGGTGATGTTAATGATCTCGGAAAAATTATCATTTTGCCGTCAACATAGGCAGGCAGCCCACGCAATAAGCATGATATGCGCAGGATTCAATGACTTATGTGCGTCATTACGATCTACCAGATTTATTAATAAGTTGTGACATTAAGGATAATTTATGCGCTGGCCAAAGTGTAATCGACCGCCATGATATCACTTCCCGTGTTTTTAAGTAGAAATTGAAAGCGCTTATGGATTTCAGCGTAAAATCAAAAGTGTTCGGTGAAGTCAAGTGGTGGAATGGCAAAAGCGTGGTTGGCCACATACTCACATTTTATTTTTTTTTTCTTCGAACATTTGTTCTACAACTCTGTCTTTGTCAGTACCATAAATATCTGGGAAGGGTTGCGTGAGCTTATGTATAAATACAAATGGCTTTCAATTGTGCAATAAAATTTTTTTCAAAAAAAATGCACATAACCCTTTTTGTTGGCGCAGCGACGAAATGTAAATGTTGCTTAAGAGCTTCAGTTTCGGATACTGTCACTGGAAAATATGGTTACCCCTTATATCTTGTCGATCACCTGCATATAATGGTATAGATCTGTAACCATGAGAGTACCACATCAGGACGTTAAGGTCGATAATCGTTGGATTGTGTCGAATTCACCCTTATTTTCGAAAGTATTCAAATCTCATATTAATGTCGAATACTGGAATTCTGTCAAGACTATTAAATACATTTGCAAGTCTGTAAGTAAAGGCAGTGCTATGTGATAATTTGAAGCCACTGATCCGAACAAAACGATGAAATATATATGTTAAAGGTCTGCAACGAATAACATTTTCCTGCATATGTGAAACTCGAAGTCGGATAGAGCAAATACACACACTCTCACTCAGAGCGCAATCAGTGAAGGAGAAGTAATCGTTTGTTTGGCAAACACCGACGAGTAAGTAGCCGCAGCAATATGTGTACCAAAGAAAGATGTGTACAAATATTATGTGCACTTCGCATGGTACCACGAGTATTTGCAAATTATGTATGAAAGAACTACATGACTTTTATGTTATTTAAAATAATTTACAGCCAATGTCTCATTATTGCACATTGTATTCATAGTGCTAGGAAATAAACATAAAAAAATATTTTATATTATATATATATATTTATATATATATATACAGTGGTGTGCGATGAAATAGAGTCACACACTCGTCAAAACTTTTATTCTCTGCAAATCAGTGGTCCAAGATGTTTCATGTCAAGAAATTCTGAACCTGATTGACCGGTCCTCTGCTGAATATAATGCCGTCATTTTTAATAAATTTTTTACACTACTGTTCTCCAGGTCAGTGTCAGTATTTTAAAGGCTATGTAATGACGTGTGCTATAAAATAGCGTCAATTACAAAAAAATATTTTTTTTTTGAAATGGTTAATGGTAGTTTGGATTTGAATTTGAAAACAAAGTTTAGCTTCTAAATATGATTAATGTTTATTAGTAGCATTAATAAATTGTCATTATTGACGTTCCAAAATGGGCCGATGTAAATGTTGCAATCATGAGCGCCAAGAAAGAATAAAAGAGACGATAAAAGAATTCAGATGCTACATATAATTTACTGACATAATTGGATGCTCAAAGAAAATGTTGGAGACCGGAATAAAATATAACCCCAATCCAGGCAACAGACGGTGTTTAGGACTTTGTACTTATTTTTGACAATCGCAGTATAATACAAATCCACTTCATCAGTTTCTTCTGTTGATCGTCGCTCATATTCAATATTTATTTTGGTCCAACAATAACACAACCGAACGCACAAACAAACATTCATATGCATTCTAATTGTGTCATCGATGATATGCCCTTTGCTTCTTCTAAAACCTGTTTTCGGCAACCATCACCAAACATTCCTAATGCTTAGCGCCCAACTTACAGCAGTCAACCACACGTACACGTATATGAATATGGGGATAGACATGTGTGACGTCACTACTCATTATTTGCATTATTTGCTAATTCTTTGGTCGCTGGTTTTTGTTGTTGCGATGGAGCCCAGAAGTCTGAAGGTGCAGATCAATTGGTGGATGGCTGAACAGGAAAGAGATCAACGTAAACACACACATTGGTGACGGTGCTATGTGATGGAGATGCATTGAAAACGTATGTATGTAACCCGCGAAAGGGGAATAGTAAAGGCCTTGAAACAGGTCGTTGACCTAGCCCTATATACATACGAATACAATGTACATAAATAAAGCAAATTGTTTTTGCTGTGGCTCACATCAGCTGGCCGTTGGAGTTGCAGTACAATATTGAATTCAGTTGTTTTGTAGCATTTGAGAAAACAAGTTGTTTTTTGTTAATAATCCAAATTACTTTGGAAAACAAATAAAAATCAAAAAATAGAAAATTAACTTGGTTTCTCATTTGCAGGGATTAATGTGCATTAAAGGAATGCACATTACACACTTCCAAGTGGCACCATAGGACAAATAGGTTGTCCTCAACATATATTGGCATTAAAGGACAGCAAAAAAGCTTGTTGTCCTCATCATTTTTGGTCCTTCGAACCGGATTGTCGGGATTTCCAGAATATCCAGACAGGATTAGGTTCCATTGATCGTCAAAACGTTCAGTGGTTCTCTCTCAAGTCATCCAAATCGCACACCATCTCATTTCGTCATCACATAGCACCCATCAGTTCACCAAAACATCATCATGTCAGTCGAAGAAGCGGCAAGTGGCTCTGATAAAGATAGCGATTTTATTACACCACCGCCAACAGACAACAGAGTTCGGACAAAGGTTCTACAAAGGGAACAGGTCCTGAAAAAGCTGCAGTCGGAGTTTTTCAACGTGCCAGCGCTTGACTCAATGTCGCTGCCTCAATTAGAGGTCAAAGTGTCAATGTTGGAGCGACAGTTCGAGGCATTCGATCACATACAGTCACAATTGGAAACTTTGGACGAGTCTCAGTTCTACGAAAATCATCGTGACCATGCGGAACAGGCATATTTTGAAATAAAATCAAGATTTATGGAAAAAATGGCAACGTTTCGTCAGGCTCAAGAGTCATTCATGACAAGTACGCATCGAGTAAACCAGTTCCAAGCTCCCGTAAATAAGACGTCCTATCTACCAAAATTACAATTAAGTAAGTTCAGTGGCACTCATAGGGAATGGCTGGAGTTCTTCAATATGTTTAAAGTACTTGTACATGAAAACAATGAGCTGTCACCGCTGGCAAAATTTCAATATCTTCGTTCGTGTCTCACAGATAAAGCTGCAAGGGTAATACAGTCGCTCGACATAACACCTGAAAACTACACCCTAGCAATTAGTATGCTCAAAGAAAGATACGACAACAAACGGTACGTATTTCAATCACACATAACGGATATATTTTCTATAGAAAAGGTTCAAAAGCCATCTATGGACACTCTAAGAGAATTCATCGACTGTACAAATTCAAATTTGCGAGCAATTCAGTCGTTAGCGTCTGATGCTCAAATTTCAAATGGATTTATTCTTCATTTAATAGTTTCAAAATTAGACAGCGAGACTCAGAGTAAGTGGGAAGAAGAAGTGGCTCTAAAATGGAGTGGAGAAACTTCAGATATCTTTCAACTACCAACGTGGGATAATCTTGCCTCATTTTTGGAGCGTCGTTGTAAGACAATGGACATTATCGAATCTACCCTACAAAAACCTGCAAAATTGGCGCATCATCATAACTCTTCGGCAAGTAGTCGTTCACGCTCGTCTTTCAAATCGAATCATTCTCAGTCTACTTTTGTCGTTGCTGAAAAGCATCAATCAAAATGTCTGCTGTGTGACGAAAGCCCTTCACATAGTGCATTTAAATGCACAAAGTTTCAGAGCCTCAACAACTTCGAAAGGTATAATCTGGTACGATCAAAAAAATTATGCTTGAATTGTCTTTCAGCAAAGCACATCGCAAATAAATGTCCATCAGCCAACAGATGTCAAAATTGCCGATCAAGCCACCACACACTTCTTCACCGAGGACAGTCAAATGCGGTTTCGGCACCACCACAACCACTAAAGGATGAAGAAAACCCAATTCCAATGTTCACCCCATCGCAACCACCAGTAGCCCTAAAAGTATCGCAGGTAAAAGGTGACGTGTTGTTAGGTACAGCCCTTGTCAACTTGTGTAGCCCATCGGGTATTGAGACCGTGGGTAGAGCGTTGCTAGATTCTGCGTCGCAACTAAACTTCGTTACCGAACGGATGGTACAACATCTCCGACTACCTCGCAAAAGAATAAACATTGAAATCAATGGAATTGGTGAAACCACAGCAGTTGCTCGACAAATGTGCTCCTTTAGCGTTAAATCCTTAGTGGGTGAGTTTTGTATTGACATTGACGCAATCATTCTGCCTTCTATTACCTCTCACCAGCCCAATACAAAGATCAACATATCAGAGTGGAATTTGCCAGGTAACATACGGCTCGCAGATGAGTGCTTCAACAGACCAGGCCCTGTAGACCTGCTTCTTGGCACCCAAATCTTTTATCGTCTCCTGCTTGTGGGCCAAATACAAGGAGCAAATACCCTTACATTGCAAAAAACTCATCTAGGATGGGTCGTCGCAGGCTCTTTCTCGTCGCTTATACCAGGTGCACAGAAATCGAAAGGTGTGTCTGAAAACTCAATGCCTGCAAGTTACAAGTCGTTTATGGTGTCAACTCAAGCCCCTTTAAACGAAGCAATGGAACAATTTTGGAAAATAGAAAACAGTGCGCCAGAAGAGTTGCCACTGTCAGAGGAGGAGCAATATTGTGAGGACTATTTTGAAAGAACCACGTCAAGGTGTCCCAAAACCAACAAATTCGTCGTTCGACTGCCATTTAAAGGTAATCCGTCACGTCTAGGAGACTCTTTGAACATTGATCAGAGGCGGCTCTCATATTTAGAAAACAAATTGTCCAAAAATAAGCCTTTAGAAGAAGACTATAAACGATTCATGAGTGAATATATTCAACTTCAACACATGGATTTAGTGGATCATGGCGCTCCAAAGGGTCGATATTTTATACCACACCACTGTGTGGTCAAACCTGATAGTTCCACTACTCGCCTACGCGTAGTATTTGACGCTTCATGTACAACGAGCAGTGGCAAATCACTAAATGATGTACTCTGTGTTGGCCCTACTATACAAGATACAATTTTCAACATATTAACCAGATTCAGATTTCACAAACACGTATTGGTCGCAGACATTGCTAAAATGTATCGACAAGTGCTTGTGGACAAACGTGATGCACCATGGCAGTCTATATTATGGAGAAATAGCAGTTCAGAAAACCCAAGAATTTTTGAGTTACAAACAGTAACATATGGAACAAGCAGTGCCCCATATCTGGCAACAAAATGCCTTCAAAAGGTAGCTCAAAATGAAGAAAATCGTTTTCCAATTGGAGCAGCAGTGGTAAGAAAGGATTTATATGTTGATAATTTAATGACAGGCGCTTCATCAGTAGAAGCCCTGTGTGAAATAAAACAACAAGTGGTCCAAGTCTTAGCAAGCGCCGGGTTCCCTCTACGAAAGTTTGCTTCTAATTGCCCGCAAATAATGAAAACTATTTCTCCAGAAGATAGAGAAGAAATAGTTACAGTCGACAACACCCCCTATATCAAGACGTTGGGACTTAAGTGGTCCCCAAATGAAGATGCATATAGTTTTCACTACAATAAGCAGTCACCAGCAAAGAGAACCACTAAACGACAAATTTTGTCACATACATGTTCTTTTTTCGACCCATTAGGATTGCTGAACCCCGTAATTGTGAAATGCAAAATATTGATGCAAATGTTATGGTCGCTCAAATTAAAATGGGATGAGAGTGTTTCACAGGACGTATACCATCACTGGGAGGAGATTAAATACCAACTCGAGAAAGCTAACAAAATCAAAATACCCAGGTTTGTTCCGTACAATCATTTAACTGTACTTCATGCCTTTTCAGATGCCAGCACAAAGGCCTACGGTGCATGCTCCTATGCTGTTACTTCAGTCAATGGTATCACACACTCAAAGCTCTTATGTGCCAAGTCCAAAGTAGCCCCAATAAAACAAATTAGTTTACCTCGTTTGGAGTTATGTGCCGCGCTGCTACTAGCACAATTTTTACCATCTGTGATTGGCACCCTACCATCACCACCCAAGGAAATCATATGTTGGTCCGACAGTACAATTACACTCGCATGGATATCAGGAGAACCATCAAGATGGACCACATTTGTGGCCAACCGAGTCACAAAAATTCAGAATCTCACCAAAGGTTCACAATGGCGTCACATACCTACATCGTTTAATCCAGCAGATTTTCTCTCCCGTGGAACTACAGTTGAAAAGATCACCAACAATGAATTGTGGTTCAACGGCCCTGATTTTCTGCAAAACCCAAAGTCTCACTGGCCGTCTATAAACACTCCCCTCGAAGAAACAAACGTTGAAGCAAGAACTTCTAAAACAGTTCTAGCCGTCAATGTCACGAGCGATTTTATTGCAGATCACAAATTTGTTAATGATTACAAAAGATTACTGAAAACGTTTGCCTATCTTAACAGATTTATCTCTATTTGCAGAAAACAAGAGACAGAAACTGGCAGCATCACAACAGATCACATCATCTCATTACAATTTGTCGGTCAATTCAGTTCATTCATTTTAAAGAAGAATTAAAACAGCTGTTAAATGGACGAAAACTAAGCGCATCCCGAAATAAACTCCTAAAGCTGTCCCCATTCATGCACAACAACATAATTAGAGTAGGAGGTCGCTTAGAAAACGCTTCGTTGCCCTTTGCGGCAAAACACCCACTGCTGCTCCCATCGTCACACCCATTTGTCAAGACTTTAATATTCTATTTTCACTTGAAGAACCTCCATGCTGGGACATTAACGCTACACAATATTATTCGAAACACATTTTGGATCGTAAATGCACGAAATGTTATAAAAAATGTGTTAAGCAAATGCATATTATGTTTCCGGATGAAACCAAAAATTCAGTCTCAACTTATGGGTGATTTGCCACAAGACCGAGTCAGACCTTCATTCCCATTTGAAGTACATATGTGGCATAGATTACTGTGGTCCACTGTTGATGACGCAACAAATTCGTAAAAAAGGTCCAATTAAAGTTTACTTATCGATTTTTATTTGTTTTAGCACAAAGGCGGTCCATATTGAACTGGTACCGGACCTGACAACAACGGCATTCATATCTGCGCTAAAACGTTTTATCTCACGACGCGGTCGACGCAGAATCATTTACTCCGACAATGCCACCAATTTCGTTGGAGCTAACAAGGAGCTGAGTGATCTTCTGAAAGCATTTTTGTCAGAGGAACACAAATCATACGTGGTCCAAGCTTGCCGTGATGAAGGTATCACATGGAAATTCATCCCACCGCGCTCCCCGCATTTTGGTGGGTTATGGGAGAGTGCGGTAAAACAAACGAAACATTATTTGCGTCGAGCAATAGGCACACATATTTTAAATCACGATGACTTACACACTCTGTGCTGCCAAGCTGAAGCCATTGTAAACAGCAGACCAGTCACTGAAATATCTAGTGATCCAAATGATTTGACGGCCCTTACTCCGTCGCACTTTTTGTTAGGCAGATCAGCAGAAACCATTCCAACTCCATCGTTGCCCACTAACAACACATCGTTGCTTAAAAAACATCAAATAGCCCAATGGATACAGCAACAATTCTGGCACCGGTGGTCACATGAATACCTAAATACGCTACAGCAAAGGCCAAAATGGAACACAAAAAACCCAAACATCAATGTAAACGATCTAGTGGTACTCAGGGATGAAAACGCCCCCCCGCTGAAGTGGCCTCTAGCAAGAGTCATCGAAGTTACCACAGGAAGAGACGGAAACGTAAGAGTTGTGACCGTCAAAACAGCCAATAGTGTTTTCAAACGAGCTGTAGCAAAAATATGTAAGTTGCCGCTTGACGATGAGGTAAAGGGTCCACCTGATTTGAAAGCATAACTTTCAAGGGGGGAGGATGTTTAGGACTTTGTACTTATTTTTGACAATCGCAGTATAATACAAATCCACTTCATCAGTTTCTTCTGTTGATCGTCGCTCATATTCAATATTTATTTTGGTCCAACAATAACACAACCGAACGCACAAACAAACATTCATATGCATTCTAATTGTGTCATCGATTATATGCCCTTTGCTTTTTCTAAAACCTGTTTTCGGCAACCATCACCAAACATTCCTAATGCTTAGCGCCCAACTTACAGCAGTCAACCACACGTACACGTATATGAATATGGGGATAGACATGTGTGACGTCACTACTCATTATTTGCATTATTTGCTAATTCTTTGGTCGCTGGTTTTTGTTGTTGCGATGGAGCCCAGAAGTCTGAAGGTGCAGATCAATTGGTGGATGGCTGAACAGGAAAGAGATCAACGTAAACACACACATTGGTGACGGTGCTATGTGATGGAGATGCATTGAAAACGTATGTATGTAACCCGCGAAAGGGGAATTGTAAAGGCCTTGAAACAGGTCGTTGACCTAGCCCTATATACATACATACGAATACAATGTACATAAATAAAGCAAATTGTTTTTGCTGTGGCTCACATCAGCTGGCCGTTGGAGTTGCAGTACAATATTGAATTCAGTTGTTTTGTAGCATTTGAGAAAACAAGTTGTTTTTTGTTAAAATCCAAATTACTTTGGAAAACAAATAAAAATCAAAAAATAGAAAATTAACTTGGTTTCTCATTTGCAGGGATTAATGTGCATTAAAGGAATGCACATTACACACTTCCAAGTGGCACCATAGGACAAATAGGTTGTCCTCAACATATATTGGCATTAAAGGACAGCAAAAAAGCTTGTTGTCCTCATCAGACGGTAAAACCCTGAAAATTACAGAACATTTGGAACCAAAAATATTGCGCCACGTAGAGTTCGACTTTTGTTACCTCTTCCGCCCTTAAAAGGCAATACGATCGGGATGTTGACACCTCTACATTAAGAGAAATGCTAACTAAAAACAATTTAAAGGCAAAAAGTGTCCGAAAAGTTCAATTTCTATCCAAACGGAACGTTCAAAAAATGTTGAGTTTTGCCAAGGAGCATGTGAAATAGTCCGTACGCAAATGGCGAAATATTTTGTGGACAGCTGTAACTGAAGTGAGATTGGGTAATGATGATAAGAGTAATCTTCCTGCACGAAGACCTTCCAACACCGAATTCAGGCCCCAGAACACAATCCAAACAGTTAAACGTGGTAGCGGAAACATAATGGTACTGGGTTGTTACTCTTACATTGGGACAGAAACTTTATCCCAAATTGAACAGAGAATGGACGCTGCATATTATACCACTGTATTCAAATAACATCATGATGCCTTGAGCTAAAAGGGAAATGCTGCTTCGATGGGTGTTTCAACATAATATCGACCCCAAACACACATCAAAGCGAGCAAAAGCTTCGTTTGAAAATAATAGTGTCATAGTTTTAAGATGGTCTATGCAGTCGCCGGGCTTAAATCCTATTCAGAATTTGTGGCGGGACATTAAAGTGTCTATCAAAGGAATAAACCAATTTAATAAAGATGAGCTTATGACACTGGTACAATCGGCGTGAAAAACATGACTTGTGGAGACTTGATGATTCAATGTCAAGGCGTTGCTTAGCTGTGATAAAAAATAATAGTTATTTCATAAAGTACTGAATATAAAGGATTACAAGTGGATGAAGAAAAAGTAAGCGCAATACGGGAAATTCCACGGCCAACCACAATAAGACAAGTTCGGCGGTTTCTTCGGATGACCGGTTGGTACCGGCGTTTTATACAAAATTACTCTGATATCACATTCCCGTTAACAGAGCTGTTGTCGAAGAAAAAGCCTTTTGTCTGGACTGACGAAGCCCAGGCTGCATTTGATGTACTCAAGCAAAGACTTGCCACAGCTCCATTATTAATACATCCGAATTATGGGAAAATGTGTATACTACAGAGTGATGCTAGTACTTATGCGGTAGGTGCAGTTTTAGCTCAAGAGGATGAGAAAGAAAAGAAACGCCCAATTGCATTCATGTCACAGAAGTTAAATAAATGTCAACGGAACTACACTATTACTGAACTAGACTGTCTAGCAGTGGTGCTAGCGATTAAAAAAATTCGTTCTTATGTGGAAGGTCAAGAATACAAAGTGGTCACAGCTTGAAATGGCTTATGGGGCAGAAAGACCTTTCAGGGAGATTAGCTAGATGGGCGTTAAAACTCCTAGGTTTCCACTTCAGGATTGAGCACATGAAATGAATATTGAACGTAGTGCCAGATAATCTATGTGGAATAAACGAAGGGGAAGAGCCATTGGATGTTATTGATATGGAAAATGTACCATTAATTGATCTATGCTCGAAAGCATTTAATAGCGAGAAATATGCAAAGTTACGAAATGCGCATATGGAGATAAATTCCCAGGTCATTAAAATCATTGATAATTTCATATACAAACGCACGGACTTTACCAGAGGGGACTTCGATGAATCAGATGCTTGGGAACTGTTAGTACCCGAAGAACTGCGAAAAGGAATAATTTACTCAGCTCATAATATCCCGAATTCCGTACACTAGAGCGAATAAGGCACTATTTTTATTGGCCAGGAATGGTAGGAGCTCTGCAAAACGTCGAAAGCACCCAAACATACTTTAAGGCCTCCCTTGGGAGAGATATAATAGGACTATTACCCAGAACTAAATCCGGAAATATTGGAATAATAGTTATATTAGATAATTTTTCGAAGTTTGTGTTTTTGAAGCCATTAAGGAAATTAAATTCTAGACTAATTATTGAATACCTCCGAAACGACGTATTTAGTTGCTTTGGAGTTTCAGAAGTGATAGTGACCAATAATGGGTCACAGTTTAAAAGCAGAGATAATGGTGTGAAACATGTTTTAACGGCGCTCTATAGTCCACAAGCCAAAGCAAGTGAAAGAGTAAATAGAGTGGTTATCGAAGCTTTAAGATCCTGCATTCGACATGATCAAAGGGTAAACTGCGCTTTTCGAAATAGTGTGCATCAGAGAACAGGCAGTACATCCTATCAGATTGTTTTCGGACAAAATATGTTGACAAATGGCCAGGACTATAACATTTTGAAACGGCTAAATATTTTGGCTGAATATGATTCAAAATTGGAACGTCAAGACAAATTTAGTCTAATACGGGAATCTATTCAAGATCATTTAAAGAACTCTTACGAGAACAATCAAAGAAAATATGATTTAAAATCCAGAACTAAAGCTTTTGATCAAGAACATTGAGGCAAAATTGTCACCAGTTGGCGTGCGGGCGAAAGTAATAAAAAAAGTTGGACATGTTTACTATAAACTGGAAGATTTGTAAATAGAGAGTAAAGGAGTGTACCACGCGAAGGACATATGGACTAAGGTGGACCTTGAAATGACATTTTTGCGATATTTTGGTAGATGAGGGCTCTATTCCGTGCCTTTTTGAAAAGAAATGACAATGCCGAAAAAAAAAATTAAAAAAAAAAACATTAGAGGTTGCGCACGAGCCGAGAAAAAGGTCCACTTTGCCAAAATTAGGGGGGAAATTGCCATAGGTCATCAGGGGTCACCCGTAGGGGGGAAGAATGTATGGCCGACCCCCATTAACTTTTTACCGCCAACATTTTCCCCCAAGACACCCACCCCCTATCTCCTCCCCTTAGGGGGGTCACCATACAAAAATGGAGGTTGCTCAGTATTTTCAAAAAACACCATAGGTCATCAGGGGTCACTCCTTGGGGGGCAAAATATATGACCGACCCCCATTAACTTTTCATCCCCAACATCTTTTCCGAACAAACTTACCCTCTATCTCCACTCCTTGAGGGACTCCCCATACAAATATAAAAGAAGCTGTAATTGAGTAGTACTACTAAGCACTCTTAATATAATATAGTCAAATTAACATATTTTTGTTCGCTGATGGGTATTTCTTGCGGTAAGAATCGATAACATGTAGTAAATACTGTTTCTCTTCTTCGCCTTGACACAGTATTCTATTATAATCTTGTATCATTTTTACTCCTCTTTCGGCAGTGTCGTTCACAACGCGCAAGTTATTTACAATTCTACGACCTTCTTGATAGTCTGCGCGAGATTTCCAGGTTACTGGATTTGCAAGAATGAAATCTTGCGATATTCCAAATCGTACAAATAAATTTTTGGTATTATGAGAGACGAAGTTGCTCAAGTCTTTAGCCAAGAATTCCTTATTCACATCTTTGAATTTCACCTCGATTTTTTTAACGCTGGTGCTTTTGATTACGACGCGAGGAGCTGGGGGAACCGGGTCGTCTTCTTCATCTTCTTCACCTTCTTCGTCTTCTCCATCTTCTTCACCTTCTTCGTCTTCTTCATCTTCTTCACCTTTTTCGTCTTCTTCATCTTCTTCACCTTCGTCATTCTCATTTTCTAGCAATGCTTGGGCCATTTTGGCCTTCAACTCATTTGAAACCTTGTCATCGAAAGAGGCAAGGGCTATGTGCTCATCGGCGAGATACCATAGGTGACCGATAAATTTCTTTATCATTACCCGAGATAAATCCTGGTCAACGGACTTGTACTCGACGATGTCCTTCAAAAACTTCCAATCTTGATTCGGCGCCTCAGCTGCTCGAGAAGAACCAAACCATGCCTTGACGTAAAGTCGCACCACAAAAATACAAACGTGTCGAATACCATTCAATTCACATACAGATAAGTGAAAAGTTCTCCGAAACAAAAACATCTTGAGGCTGTAAATGGCTTTTGCCATCCATCGAGCATGGGAAACGGGTCCTGGAGGTCGGAAATGGTAATTCTCAAGTTTTTCACCCAGAAACAAAAGAATTAATTGTAGCATTTCTTTGTAGTCATCGCGAGGGTGTTTCTCCTTCAATTGATCTAAGCAAAACTTCTTTATGCCGACTTGCATTGCCACAGGAATTTTTCTGACGACTTGATCGTCTATCAAGCCAGAATGGAATGGTTTAACCTTTACAGCGTCCCATTCCTGTTTGAAACGGTCAAAGCAAGGAACGCCTGGTGCACTGGTCTTTCCCATTTTTATCTCAAAAACTTCCCTTAGCACCAGTTCGTATACGTGGTGTCTGCAAGGTAAATATAAGATTTCTCTCTCCAACAGCCGCTCAAGAGCAACTGCGGCTCCGGAGAATGGGCCACTGTTCGCTGATGTCGTGTCGAAAGAAAGTCCTTGTATTCGATGTGTCATATGCCAAGATGCCAACAGTTGATAAACGACAACGCAACTCTCCGGCCTTTTCCTTTCCCATCTTCTACTTTGGGAACTCCAAGAAGTTGTTCTTTTTCTCCGTACGAGACAATTACCGGTAGACCTTCTTTGTACCCACAAAATCCAAAAGCATTTTGCCATCCCAATGGACTACGAAGGATTTAGCTGCGACAAGCTGGTGATGAATGAAACGCGTTGAAGAATAAGAATTCTGAATGAGAGCAAATAAATCTATGCGATCTTACTTCTGGATTGTCTTTCACATAACTCAGCATGTTCTCTCGATTTGAACGCCGATATCTCCGAAGCGACGTACGGTTTATTGTGTATTGTTGAGGATCGCGTCCAAATGCTTCTGCCGCCGCTATCATAATGCCGACCGCGTCTCGGTCAGTCACTTTGCACTTGTCCAAAGCTGATAGGACTCGTTCAGTAAAACATTGTTTGTAACCTCTTCTGTCACCAACATTTGACGGGCCAGCTTCTGCCGGGAAGTTTTCGTCCTGTCTCCCATTATCATCGCTTGAATCACTGCTTGAAAATTTAACCACTGCAATTGAACGAATTTCATTTGAATATAAACATTGGACGAACACACAAAGCGCGAAATAGCTTACCGCCTTTAGCGAACCGATCTCTACTAGATTCCGTTGCACGTTTGCGTCGCAACTCTTCTTGTTCTTCGCGCTCAGCTTTCCTTTTCCTCGTTCGAGTATCAGTAGCGTCCACACCTCCCATAGTTCCTGGCCGGCCATCTTCTCTTTGCTTTAGCAGAAACTCAATGTCTTCGGTATTTGTCATTTTCTCAAGGGCGTTGGCGTGTTATGGACGTATAATTTGATTATTAAGCCTAAACAATATACTTTCTTTCGTTTAGGGGTGGTGGTAAGGGGTAAATTTGTGACGACTCACAAATAAGATTACGGATGCACGAATAGTTGTGCCGAAATTATATTAAATGAGCTACAATATTTTACTGTATGTAAGTTATATGAACTTTGGAAAATATGTTTTGAACTTTGTATCGAGGAAAATAATTTTCGAAAGAATTATAACTTCAAAAATTTTCCTTTACTTGGATTTAATTAAACCTATCAAGACAATAATTTGTTTAGCCATTGTTGGGTTTTTAACTGTGGTATTATTCGGCAAGGAATTAACTGGTTATCCAGACCAGACGTTATTTTGTTATTAAGCCCTGGTAACACAGATAATTTGTATTCAGTGCATTAAGGAACACAGTTGGAGGGAAATCATCCCACAGCTCTTTGAAATGCTTTAAACATATAACGACCGTGAGACTGCCGGGAAATATGAGTATCTCCACCACGCATCATATATTTTTGGGTCTTAGAGTTTTTTTTTTTTATCAAATTTGATTTTGGGGAAGAATCCAATAATTGAATGCAAATCAACAGCCCTAAAAATGATTTGATTCGAGACTTTTGAATGGACCCTATACTAATCAAAATACGCAAAAACTTTGGATGGATTAATTTTTAAGAAACTTCACATCATAAATTATTGCTCCACAAATTATACATTTATACTTATTATAAACGAAACAAGGAGATTGCAGTATACAAGCGCTTGTTGGCAGAATATCCCTGTAAGTATTTAATGAAATTTTGTATATATTCATTACATTAGAACACCACACACTCCACATATACGACAAGGTTGGTCATTTTAAGAAATATTCAACCTTAGAGATACAAAGAGCGATAGATCGTTTATTTATTTTCACTATCTTATCAACAATTTTTTTTGTTTGTGATGCTCAATAAATGCTTGTTAACGTTTTAATTTAATTTTCCCGAATTTTTTAAAATTTCCACGAAATTGATAGTATGAATCCATGATAAATTAATGTGGGCTGACGGAGAATCTAATATCTAATAGCATGGTTGGGTGGGTTAGCGACTATGGGGGAGGATTCGGTAATATCTAATGTTTCCTCCCATCTACAAATTTTGCTCTACCCTTGAAATGTGTCTATGACCTGTCAATGTGAAGCTACCTATAAATTAATCAGCCTTATTCTGCATTTCAATTCCGTCTCCGCATTCCGTTACGTTACGATCGTAAAATGGTATTCCAACTAAAAACTGATTTGAAAGAAAAAGAGGAAGACAAGAGTGTATTCACAAACAGCTGCTTTGTTGTGAAACGTATGAGATAGAAACAAAAAATATTGTCAATTGTGTAAACATTTTAATAAAAAGTTGAATTTAGTGCAAATAAAACAGTGATTCAGTGATAAAACAGATGACAATTAAATATTGTTGATACTTTAACAAATTTAACACATCAGTGAGTACCGAAATACAAAAAAAGGCAGAACATAAGTAAAAGGTATTTGTGGCCAAACTATAACAGAGTGTTGTTGTGCCGGACAAGAATAATGTGCCGGAGAAGAATTTTGTTGTGCCGGAGAAGAATTTTGTTGTGCCGGAGAAGAATTTTGTTGTGCCGGAGGTGTTATTTTCATCTGTTTAACATCATTGTAGCACAAAGTAAAGTTAAGAGAAATGGAATCGACAGCAGCGGCGTTTTTGTTGGATGAGGAGAACAACGTGCTCCGGAATTCAGAGGGAAGACTTGAAAAGCGAAAATTGAGAGACAATTGCAATCCGTTCGAGATGAGCGATCAATTCTACGAGATTTGTTTTAAAAGTGCTGATGTGTTAAATAATTTTTTACTTTTACAGATTCCAAAAAAACTTTCGCCTAAATAAAGACGAGTTTAAATATGTGTTAGATGCTTTTGCACAAGAAGCTCGGGCGTATACGTTAACGTCTTTATCACCGCTTAACAGGGTAGTGGCTGCTTTATTCCATCTTGCAATGCCCTAATGAATTTAGCTCCACTCTGACCACTTCCCAAAATGCCAGGACTTCTTCTTTCGGAGGCTTCGAGTTCGCAGTGGCCATGTCTAATTTTCCTGACATTAAAGTCACCAATATCGCGTATTGCTCCGGTGTTGTTGTTCTTGACCTGCAATAAATTAAATAAAACTCACAAATCAGTACAAACAAATAATTTATGAAACGTTTTATTTTTATTTTTTTTATAGTATTTTATTCTTACATTTGGCTCAATTCCTCTTTTTTACACTTAAACTTGATTTTTTGAATAATTTTTTCCCCAAACACAACAATTTTAAGACGCTCCGTCAAGTAATTACCTACTTAGAAAAACTGAGTTACGATTGTAACGCAGAATACACACGATCGTAAAAAACTCAGTCACGATTAGAAATTGAATCGAAACGGAATGGAGAATACCAAAGTTGCAATAACGGAGAAAATTTCGATTGGATTGTAATGTAGAATAAGGCTGAATATTTTTAACTGTATGCGATCGAGATCAATCCCTATGGGCAAGAACATCCCCCAAGTCCTGAGCAAAGCCGGAAAGAAGAGTAGAGGTAGGAGTGGATCGTTACAGTTCTTAACTGTTGAAATGATGTTGGGCCACGGACGTTTATTAAAAACAAACGTAAATAAAAACACCAAGCATTATTTGGGTACACAGTACTCGTATAAATACGTCCCACAGCATCACTTGAATACAAATGTTGATGTCTATCAACACGTTCTCCTTGCTTACGCCGTAGGAACTCCATTTTTAATACATTCCACGAAAAATACTTTGGCGCTTCTGCATACAATAACGTTCTGGCAAAATCATCAACTGCACACAATATAAAAACTGCAGTTAGAGTTGTACGAGGTGGTGATATAGCTCTCTGTGCAGCATTTGCACAGCTAAATAAAATCGTGAATTTGAAACGAAAAAAAAACGCCAAATCCCCCATTACTACTAATGTAACGCCCCACTTGATACTGATATATTTCATTGCTTCTGTTCGGATCAATAGCTCCAAATATGGCCATATCACTACCTTTATTTACATACTTGCAAATGCATTTAATAGACTTGACGGAATTGCAGTATTCGACATTCGTATCAACTTTGAATACGCACAATCCAATACCAAACCATCAACCAAACATTGTGAGTTAATGTTGAATTCTGTATCATATTTTGCTCGATAACATCATATAATTCAAGATCAATTATTTGCTCGAGAATTTCTGCACATATCACATTATCAACTTCATCCGGTGTGATTATATTCACCGACCAAATTGAAATGTGAGCCTGTGACAAACCACGCTTCACCGAAAACTTTTCATTTTACGATGAAATCCATAAGCGCTTTCAATTTCTGCATAAAATCATGAGAGGTGATATCATGGCGGTCGATTGCACTTTGGCCAGCGAATAAATTACCCTTAATGTCACTCCATTGCGGAGTCCACGTAGAAGTTATAAATAAATCTGGTCGACCGCAATGACGCGCATAAGTCATTGAATCCTGCGCATACTCATGCATATGGCGTGGACTGCCTGAGTACGTTGACGGCAGAATGATAATTTTTCCGCGATCATTAACATCACCAGTATTATTTGTAGCATCACGCAAATGGATACACTCCTCCGAACGTAATTTCTTCTTATTAAATTGTATGAAACTTAGTCGTTCAGCTTTGAATTTGGCGTACAAATCAACAACGGATTGACGGAAAAATCTACGACAGTGCAAAATATGGTTAACATTATTTTGGCGCAGCATAAGACGGTATGAATAATAATTCATTGCGCTAACTTTGTTATTTGTTTCCACTCCTAGATTGAAAAAATATGCGAAAAATTAAATAAAAGTTTTCCAAACCAAATAGAAATTGAATAATGCACTAAGGGCTCATTTAGACTACTGACAGAATTTGACACTCGTCAAAATTTTCTGACACAACATTTTGAACTAGTGTTTACACATGCCAAAATATTTTGTCAGAAAACCTTGTCAGTATTTTGTCAGTATTTTCTGACAACATTTTTTGAAGTTTCATCATAATATTTTGAAAGCCGTTTACACTACCGACATATTCTGTTTGTGTTTACTGACCAAATTCTGACAATTGTTCTCAGCTGTTTTTCATTTGCTTTATCCACACATGATAGCAAGTTGTTGTGTTTATAAAAATAAAGTTAAAGGTTATTATTAAAGGTAATGGATCCCGACATGCCTGCTATAATAGCTGCAACATTGCTTATTGAAGAGGAAGAGGAGGAAATTCGACAGTGGACAAAGAAATGTAGAAATCAGAGAGGTTGTTGGGGGCGCCCACTTTTTCTTGAGAAAGATGGTTTCTTCTCCTGTTTTCGAGCAAAATAAGTGGCCAATGACGCAGAATTATTTCTAAATTTTGTGAGAATGACTGAGGATGACTTTAAACTCTTACTGAATCGTGTCACTTATTGTCAGTAATTGAAAAGGAAAACACATGCTCCTATCTCTCTTCATTTACTGACATATTTTGACAACATGTTGTCAAAATAGTGACAGTCGTCAGAATTCTGTCAGAAAATTTTGATGACTGTTTACACGACGTCAGTATTTTTGTCAAAAATTTTGACAAGAACGTGTCAGAAAATTTTGTGTCAGTAAATTCTGACATTTAAACGTTACTGACATATTTTGAAGACAAATACTGACAATCTGTCAGTAGTGTAAATGAGCCTTAACAGGTAGTAGGATTAACCATTTTAATGTTTAAATGATAACCGCCTTGTCCTCGGCAATACATCAATGGGTACTGTCATAGCAGCAGCGATGAATTTCAGACACTGGTTGCAGTTGCATATTTCTACGACAATGTCACGGGAATTTAATTCATCGCCCACGATTACAATAGAGGCATCATCCATTGTTGGCGCATTAAATAGTATGGCATGTTGGTGGTGTTTTATTTGCTTGAATCACAATAGCATTTTCATCTGGTGGCATTTGATTGAGAGCAGTTTGAAAAAGCCGACCTAGTTCATTTTTAGCATGCAACCTATTCTGCAAACCCTCGACAATCTGTGTCCATAAATTTGAACAAATATCAAACGAAATCGGTTTTACCATTTGAGTTACACACAAAGTATATTTGCAAAAATTGATAACTTTGATCAGACAAGGGTAACAAAGAACCAAGTCGATGGTAAACTCAGCCGTGAATCTGTTGTATATACAAATTTTCGGAATCGACCGTTTTACTATAAGCAAAATATACATAAAAAATAACAAAATTTCCTTCCTCACATGGGATTCAATTCAGGCAATTTAACTTTCCCCTTTGCACAACATAATCCAAGCACCTCATGTTTCAACATAAATGGGTTGCAATGACTGCACACAGTATTCATTGATACCATTAGAAATATAATCAAAGTTCGCATCAAAATTGAATGCTGCACGCTCCAAAGTATGTCGCTCATATGGACGCGGAGCTGGATTTCGCACAGCCCTACCATGTGCGGTGGCTTTTCGAACAGCTAAAGTATTATTTGACCGTGACCGTCGGTGGTGCAATGGGTAGTGTGCGCGCCTCTTGTACAGGAGATCCTGGGTTCGATCCCTGCTCCAACCACCTTAAAATTTCTTTCGACGACGGTCACCTCGCTTAGTGACGGCGACACTATCGAGTATATAGCCATGAAAAAGCTTCTCAAAATACCGTTCGGAATCGGTGTAAAACTGTAGGTCCCAATCAGTGAGTGAAAACTGGAAAGCGCACAGCTCAGTGATTGTGAGAAGTTCTCCCCGGTCCCTTCATGGGATGTAATGGGAAACCATTTATTTTTTTTTAAAGTATTATTTGCACTTTTAGAAGTTCTAGATGGCACAATATTTCTATAATTTTTTGTGTTCAGAAATGTGTGAACTCCAACTAAGAACTAAATTTTCAAAATTGAGGAAAATGCACACATAAAATATATCAAAGCAAAAAAAAATCGATATGATTTCACTGTGAAATGTACCTAATATTTTATCGATGTTTAAGTGATAAATAAAATATTAATAGCAGTGCACAGAAACGTACACGTTGTATTTCCCTTATTTTTGACTGTTGTCTTATTTTCACTTTTTTCAAAATAACTCACTTAAGAACTTTTCACTATTACAAAATAACAATGGCAAACAATAACAAAAAAAAATTCATACATAGTACTCGTAAAATATTTCAAACCGTCCAGTGATTCACACTGTTAATCATCATCGTCGTAGCATACTACAGTGTGTACAAATGCAAAATCAACAACAAATCCTGTTTTCTTGTCGTCGTTGTCATGTCAAGAAAAGAAATTCGTTGTTGTTTTTGCCTTTATATTGTTTTGTGCGTTGTGGCCGTCCGTGCTGCAATGGCAGTTCGATACCTGCTCTGACCACCTTAAATTTATTTCGACGGCGACGCTATCGAGTATTTAGCCATGAAAAAGCCGTTACCGTTCGGAACCGGTGTAAAACTGTAGTCCCTATCAGTGAGTGTGAAACTAGAACGTGCACAGCGCACTGGTTGTGAGAAGCTCTCCCTAATCCCTACATGGGATGTAACGGCAAACCATTGTTTTGTGCGTACCATCCTAAGCAATTTACTACTGTACAAATTTCAAGCATATCGATTGACGTCACCTTTCACGGGAAATTTCCAGGAACAAAATCAGTTGACGCATTGCAGAGAACATAAATTTCAAACACAATGCAACTTGTTTTTATATATAAGTATATAAATATAAAAATATATAAAAAAAATATAAATATTACTTATATATGTATGTTTCTATTATTATATTTTTATATATATCAATATTTGCATAAGTATAAATAAGTACAAAAAAGTATTAAGCACTAAGATATGTTCTACTATCTATATTAGGGATGTTGAAAATCAAATGGAATTTATATAAGACACACAAACGTATATCGTTACTTTTAGTACCAAGGAATTTATGTGCAAAATATCAGCAAACTTAAGTAACCCTCAGTATGTTGCGCGTTTCGAAGTATTTCTATGAAAACTTCTATACAAATGTTGATTTGAATATTGATTATATTTACATAAAAAATCTTACATGAACCCTTTTCAAAGATCCTGAATCCAAATTTTAGGAGCTCAAATCTGTCAATTATTTTCAGTTATTCGGATATTTCCGAATACTACGAGTATTAACAAAATTTCGAATTTGTTATCTGTGTCGTTTTAGTAATTGTAAAGGACTTATATCATTCAAATCTGCCCGGCATTAGCTTTAACTGGACACAAAATAGTTATCGCTTACCGACTGCATCACGACGCACAGTTCTTACGCTTACATCGTTCATACATCCGTGGAACAAAAATAGAAGGAGTAGACGCAGATAAATGAAACTTGGTGTCAGGGTGTATTTTTTTTATTAAACCAACAACCAATTTTTGTATGTCGCAATTGGTGGGAAATACGCTAGTTATTCCTCATATGGACTTTACGGTTGAGGAACGAATTTCCTCTATAGTGTGTAGTGCGGATGAAGGTTCCTGGAAAGCCGTGTACTGCGGCTAAATATCATCACGTCAGGCATAAGTTGACGGATGTCTGAGGAACACATACCGTGGAAGTATCGACAGAACAGCGACACGCAACCCATATTTCGACGATGATCAAGGGAGGAAATAGAGTTGAATAACCTACTGTCCCCTATTAACACCGTCGTTCTCCTCTGGGCACAGTCGAGGTATGGAAGTTATGTGGTGATGTATGTGGTGTAGATATTGAGAAGATCAGATGGAGTGAAGTTTTTCTTGCACCGCTTTAAAATGCCTAGACACTTGAATGCATCTTTCAACACTTTAAATACATGTTTTGCCCAACGGACTTCACATTGTGTTTTCATGCCCAGAACATCAAGGGCGTCTGATTCATAAATATCCACACCGTCCATAGACAACGACAACACACCTGGGTCAACAATGCTCTTATGCGACAACAAACAACACTGGGTCTTACCCGCATTAAAATCTACTCTATTCACTCGACCCCATTCAACAATGAACACCAGATCCCGGCCGAGTGTTTCATTCATCGTCCGGCGTTTGACTTTAATCTCTTGAAGACTTGGTCTACAGTCGAATGAATAAGAATGACAGAGATTACTGTCATCCGCAAAAAGTAGATTGGATTCACAGTCTGACCCAGGAGATCGTCAATGAAAATAAGAAAAAGAGAAGGAGCAAGAACAGCCCTGTGGTACACCTGCAGTCAGTTTATACTCGTGGGATGAAACTCTATCTACAACATCTCGTATAGTCCGATCTCTGAGAAAACTCGATATAAATCGGGTGAAGTTATCACCGATCGACTCCACGGTTCCGAAAAAAACGCCATCGGGTCTCCAGTATATCTCATTCTACGGATCATTAAGAAGGTCATTGGACTCAAGATATTCACAAGATGGTGGTTAACCATGCTCTTCATAACCTTCGATAGGGCAGAATAAATTGCAATTGGGCGATAATTTGCAGGGTTACTATATCAACTTTTTTAGGGATTGGCTGGACATTAGCAACCTTCCAACGCGCCGGGAACGGTATGCAAGGTTGAAAAGGTTGCGCACTGGACGTACCAGCGTCGAAGAGCATTTACTCACGACCAGTGCTGATATGTGATCCGGGACCGGTGATTTATTTACTACGAGATTCGCTAGAACTTTTTTAACTCCTCGCGTTCGAAAAAATACCTTGGGCATGGAACAAGATACGTAATTGATCACGGTGAGTGGTTGACTGCTATCCGGCAAGGAAGAGTTCCTTTCAAATATTTCAGCCAGGAGGTTAGCTTTATCAACCGGTTCTGTGAATGTTATGTCATCTTTAAGAAGGGTTGGGATAGAGGAAGAACTATTCTTTATTCATCTAGCAAATGACCAAAAGCCCAACCCAACCTATTCGGAGTTCCCCAATATTCTGTAGTAAAACGTATAGTTTTTTATAAACTTCTACAAAAACCTGATCTGTTAGCTCGTAAGAAAACTAAAAATCTTCTATTAACTAATATTTTTATTAAACAACGAATCGGAAATTATATAAGGGGCGTTTTTTCGTACCTTATACACGTTAACTCATACAAAATGAAAACCTGCACGTTAACATGTATAATTTTAGAGGTTGAGAATAACCCCGATAAAAGTGTCACCAAGTTTGACTTTATTGTATGAAAAATATGAAATGTATGACATTCCATTTTTTATATTTATTTTGCTTTTTTAACAAAATATTGAAAAAGTTGTATAAAATATTATTGATTTTTTCTTCTTCCACTAGCCGAATTCCAACACAATACTGACGACAAACAACAACCAAAGAAATCCCAAAAGAAAGAGCAGTGAAGCAGAAAGCCGAGGAATAGCTCGATTCACCAAGAGATACTTCACCCATATTCTTCCATGACTCGATTGGTTATAACGCCATTGGTTCTGTCTGCTTGGTGATCTTTGTATTCTTTTTTGATGAACTTTATGCACTTTTTGGTACCGTTGTGTATTTTTTTGTACACTTTATGAACTATTTACATAATACTTTGTATAATTTTTGATACACATTTAGTACCGTTATGTATTTATCTGGTGCAGTTTACGTACATTTTACTGCACTTAAAGTATTTTTGCTAAAGTCCTCCTGGTGTGTACTTTTTGTAAAGTGTTGAAGAAATTTATGTACTTTTTGTTGCAGTTTATGTACGCTATGGACCATGATATGTACTACTTCCAGTGACGTTCCCTCTAAGGTGCGCAGGTGTTCTCCGAACACCCTAAAATATAAATTTTTAATTTGATTAATTTTATGAAGCTTGGTAACAAAACAGCAATATGTGCATTTAATGAAGCGTGATATATTTAATAACGACAATTCGAAACCATAACAATACCTGTTATACAAATTGAACGTGCGCCAATACATAGCGAACCGAAACAACAAACAAAACATCTCAAACAGAAAACACAATTTACTATAGACCGTTCGCCAACCCATAGCGAACCAACATCTTAAAAAGAAAACATAATTTTCATATAGACCAGCCATGAGCATTTCATAGAACACAACATAGAGTAAATTTATAGTAGAGCCGCCATTTGTCTCATCTGACGGTTCCTTTCACACTCTTCGTGATGCGGTCGGTGTGATAGAGAGATGTTTGACGAAAAGTGATGTACACCAGGTGGAATTACAATAACTTCTTGCTTTAATTTTTCATGCCATTTTGGTGAAAAACTGTGAAATTTAAATGTGTTTTAAACTTTTTTATTGACTGTTATTGTTAGCATACATTTGTATTGTATTTAACACATTAATTTTAACACACAAAACGAAATGCCGTTATTGTTATTTTGTTCGTTGTTTTGAACCATTGCTTCTATCTGGTATTAGTAAAGCAGTTCTTTTCAACATCAAACGTAGTATACATCACACGAGGACAAATGTCAGAAATTTGGAGAGTGAAAGATTTTCTCTACCCATATTTACTCTATGGAACACCAGTTCATGCCCAACTCACACGTATTCTTACCAGGGAAGATAATGTTGGTACAATTGTACCATTTTTGGTACAATTGAGTCCACAAAAGTACGATGGTACACCAATGACATAATTGGTACAATTTAGCATTTACTCCTTTATGTATTTTATTTTCAGTTAACATCGATTTGTACATCGCGTAGTTATATGATGAAGAAAACTTTATCCTGATTTGAATTAGGAAAATCAATCGAAATCGATTTATGAATGACCAATACATGAAAAGTGGGAGTCGCTATTTTAATTTAGTATAATTTTTATTTAGTCGATTTTGAGGAATATTTCAAGCATGAAAAACTTAATTTCAGTTATTCTGGAGTCAAAAACCCTCTTTATAAACTATCAATTTTATATTTACAATACGCACTTAAAATAATTAATAATGTTAATTTAGAAATGCAGTCCGAAGACGCCAGAGCACAAAGAAAAAGGCTCAATGTGACAACAGTGTCAAGCTTGAAACAAAAGATCTTTTAAAAACATATAATTCTTGCTGCTATAACTTTAAAATAGGTGGTGATTTGTGACAATAAAATTTATACATATTTTTCATTGATCTCACTTTTTTAAGAACGTGTGCCACATGTTTTGTTTATTCTTAAAAGAACCTACGTTATTATAAAAAGAAATGTATAAGATTGAATTATTATTTGTTAATTTTCCGATATTTGTTTGAAAACACTGTTTATAACAAACTTACAGCTTGTTATTTTTTAAATTTGGTACAATTGGTATTAAAAAAGTACAGTTTTTGAAGCTTGATGGTACAATTGAAGAAGTTTCATTTTTCATCCCTGATTCTTACGCTCCTTCTGGCGCTCTTCTGTTTAGCTTCCATTTTCTCACCAATACAAACACATTTTAACTTTTGATCATTCACAGATATAGGCCGTTCGCCAAGTTATGGCGAACCAAATCCACAGCTAAAAACAAATTATAATATACACAAAATAAATTTAATTGTATGTATCGATGGTGCCGCCAACTCATACGATGGTGCGCCAATCGTCAACGAACGTACAGCAGACTTGTATGAAGCATCGAGTATGAAGGCATGCGTCATCGCAAACAGAACCAAATAATCTACAAACAAGCAAAATACAACACACAGCAATTTGTATCGGGGGTGGATGAAAAGTACAATCATGTCTGTGGACTTTTGACCAAACAACCTCTTTCTAAAACAGCAATTTTAAAGTGGAGCGAAAAAGATTTATAAATACTTCACAGCTATTTTTAAAAAATAACTGGCTAAAATTAAAAATAGTGTAGATTTCCATTTTAATATTAAATTTTTAGGAATTATTTTTTAAAAATAGTTTTGAGGTATTTAAAAAGCTTTTTCGCTCCCCTTTAAAATTGCTGTTTTAGAAAGAGGTTGTTTTGCCAAAAGTCCCCAGATATACATATTAATATGGAATGTGCGCCAACGCATGAAGAACAAAACTTACAGCCAGGCCGCGTAACTCAAATGGTTTGATACATTTAATACTTGTTGGTTTGAGTTGTGTGGTTCTGTTGTTTATTGAGATCTTTGTAGTTTGTCGAAATTTAAAATCAAATCATTTTATGTTTATCCTTCGATAAAAGCGGACGGAAATTTTAAAATGATTTGTGGATACACCATTGCGAGTTTAATAAATAAGCCCTTTTCACAATTAAACAGTGAAGGAAAAAATGAAGTTATTAAAAGGGGAAGACCTATTCCAGAACTTCCAAATCTAACTTCTCTAGTAAATACGAAAAATAAATCATATACTAGGCAGTTTCAGATTTCTAATTATAAGGAAAAATCTTGGCTATGCGGTTGGCCTGTAATTAACAAGATATTTTGTTGGCCTTGTTTGCTTTTTGCAGGTAACAATGAAAAATCTGTTTGGACCACAGGTTACAATGATTTAAACTACTTAACTGCTGCAACGGTAAAACATCAGATGACTCAAGTTCATATTAATACCAGCATTAATTTGAAAAAATTCGGAAATATTCGCGTTGACTTATTACTCGACGAACAAAATCGGATATCTGTATCGAGGCACAATGAGCAGGTCTCAGAAAATTGACTAGTATTAGAACGACTAATTGATACAGTTTGTTATCTTGGTTCTCAAGAACTAGTTTTTGGAGGCAACGACGAATCGGAAAATTCAGATAATAAGGGAAATTACGTTGAACTTTTAAATTTAATTGGTAAATACGACAGTAAATTAAATGGTCACTTATCTTCTGCTCAGTGTTTTAAGGGCACTTCTAACCACATACAAAACGATTTAATTTGCTGTGTTGCTACCGTTATTTTAAATAATATTGACAGCGAAATTTCTGAAACCTCGTGTATATCGGTAATGCTAGATGAAACTACAGACATTAAAAAAAATCACAATTGTCTATTGTTTTTCAATATGTAGATTGTAAAGGGTTTGCAAGAGAACAATTTTATAAATACTTGGATGTTAGTGATGATCGAACAGCGAACGCAATCGCTAAAAATATAATAGACTTAATAAAACTTACAAATTGGGGGAAAAAGCTAGTAGCTGAGATCTATGACGGCGCTGCGGTTATGTCAAGTGAATTGAATGGAACCCAAGCTAAAGTTAGAGAGAAGTTTCCAAATGCCATTTTTATTCACTGTAATGCACAAGTTTTAAACCTAGTTCTATCACAATCTGTAAACTTTCTCCAGGAAGTCAAAATATTTTTTACAGCTTTGTCTGGATTATCAGCATTTTTCTCCCAATCTACTAAGAGAACATATTTTTTTGATCAGGTGGTAAAAATAAGGCTTCCCACTATTGCCACAACGAGATGGAATTATTCATCTCGGCTAGCAAATACAGTACATTCATACCATTCTGATCTTATTATATTATTTGAAGAAATGGTTGATGATCCAGAATCTTGGGCGCGGACACAATTCAGGCTAGAGGCTTCCTTCAATTTTTAGATAATTTCAACACAGTTTTTATGTTAAAAACTTTTAATGAAATTTTTTCGTTCGCGGATATATTATTCGATATTCTTCAAAAAAAGTCATTGGATATTCAATATTGCTATGAACATATTGAAATAACAAAAAACGTATAATAGATACTAGATCTAACATTAATTATATATTTAATACTGCAAAAGATATTGTTTTTGCAATTCCCAAGCGAGGAGAAGATTTGGAATCATTTGAATTGCGATATAAACATGTATTTCACAAAATAATCGACACATTGCACACTCAAATGGATACCAGGTTTAAATCTTTGAAAAAATTGAAATTTTTAGAGTTACTAAATTCAAAGAAATGTAATCAGTATCAAAAAATATTTCCAATTGAAGCTTTTGAAAGCCTAAAACAATTATATGGATCTTTTTTGATATTGTAAAACTTAAAAATGAACTAACAGTTTTTTACTCAAATGTACACTTCAATCAAATTTCTATAAACGAAATACCTGGGATTTTATTAAATTTGGATTTGAAGGACACATTTTCTGAGATATTTAATTTAAGTTCCCTAACTCTAACAATTCCAACATCAACTAGTTCAGTGGAAAGGTCGTTTTCTGCTCTTAAGAGAATAAAAACTTATTCAAGAAATCAAATGCACGAAGAAAGATTATCTGAATTGGTATTAATTTCAATTGAAAAGACTTTTTTTTAGAAAATATCAAAACAAAAAATATTTTCTATGACTAGGTCATCGAAATTTTTATACAAAAAACTCGACGTATTGAGCTGATGTATAAATAAAAATTTTAAATAAAAAAAATTACAGCAGACAGTTGTCCGAGGCCTTCGGCCACGGACTGTCCCTGCAGGCTGTGTCAGAGACACGGCCATTAAGTTTAACGTAGAATACGCCATCCGATAAGACAGAAAACATATATAACAATAAATTCATTTGCTTATATTATTTATCATTTATTGTTATATATGTTTTCTGTCTTATCGGATGGCGTATTCTACGTTAAACTTAATGGCCGTGTCTCTGACACAGCCTGCAGGGACAGTCCGTGGCCGAAGGCCTCGGACAACTGTCTGCTGTAATTTTTATATTTACCAATAAAGATTACAACAATAAAAACCTGACATGACTCCTCATACCGTAAGGTAAGACGTATTCTACGTCAAAAATATTTCTAATAATATTATTATAAATAAATAATACTTTAGATTGTCAAATATATAAAATGTATAGGATATAGAAAAATATGAATAGAAAAACATGAAAATATGAATAGAATTTTAATTATAAAATATTTTCTTAAAAATATAAAACCAAAAATCCTTCTATGACATGGTCATCGAAACTAATAAACAACTGACATATTGAATTAATATTAAAATAAGTTATTTTTTATGTAAAAAGTACATACACAAAAAATAAAAAAATATATGTATATTTAAAAAAAAATACAAAAAAAAAACTTAAAAATCAAAAAATACAAAAAAACCAAAAAAACAAAAATGGGATCGTTGTCTATCACGTCCTCGTCATGGTCCTGGATATAAACTAAGTATAGACGCAATTTAGAAATATAAAAAAATTGGAGAACACATCGTTCAAAACCTCACCGCACGTCCCTGACTACTTCGTGGGACATTTTCTACACTTTTAAATGCATGGTATGGTAAATTGACGTTGTATGTAGCTTCTGGTACATTGAATGTACGTTATGGTAAATTGTATGTACTTTTCGTGAAAATTATGGCGAATACATGAGGACACCCGTCCACGTTCATCGATTGGACCCATTTGCCCATACTTCTCTGCACGTTGTAGTCGAAAAAGTGTGTGCGAAAATGCATATAAACAAACAAATGCACGGGGCTTGCTCGGCAATACCTGGGTTTTTTGTGGCTTTTTCGCATGTGCTCTCGGGCCGTATATTTTATACGACTCGTGGCGATCGAACGGGCTGTAGGCGTTCGTTTACGATGCCTTGTGTATTTTTAAATTCGGTAATACCACAATGTGGCACTAAAGTCCTGAAACATTGCAATCGAAATCTCGTTTTTGGAGTTTTCGTTTACCCACAGAGATGTTTTTCAGTACAATATTTCGCTGCTTCTGACCATGTGAGAGAATGCTGCTGCAATGTGAATGCAGTATAACCACCTCATATATTACTTTGCATTTTTTGAATTTTGTTTTGTGTTTGACTTTTAAATTAACGAATTGACAAATACAAGGGAAGAATTATCGGATGAAGCCAAGTTGATTATACTAAACGTTTATGCGTTTTTTTCGTAACAGTTGATGTTAACTTATATAGGTTACGAAAAAACGCCCCTATAATAACTATAAAAAAATTGCTGAAATTTGTCTCACTATAATATAGATTTGCCAAAATTGGGAAATTGTTTTCACAAAAGTGGTGACTTAACGAATGTAAAAATTACTTATTTCCCCAGTTTTATAAAAAAGGCGAAAATTTTGTAGATATTAAAGCTAACATATTATTAATAAATAAATAAATGGTTTCCCGTTACATCCCATGAAGGGATTAGGGAGATTTATATCCACTGATTTGACCTTCAGTTTTATACCGGTTCCGAACGGTATTTTGAGAAGCTTTTTCATGGCTATATACTCGACAGTGACGAAGTCACTAAGCAAGGTGACCGCCGTCGAAAGAAATTTGAGGTGGTCAGTGCAGGGATCGAACCCACGTTCTCATGCACAAAAGCCGAGCACACTGTCATTGCACCACAGACGGACACATATTGGTCTAATAAAAATTGTAAAAAGATATTTATTTTCATATATTCTTCTTTGATTAACATTTAAAAATGTAAATGAAAATAAAATTCATTTAAATTAACATATTTTTTTCTATAACCCATGAAACTTTTGCAAAATCTTAGGTTTGGAGACAAATTTTTTTATACTCATTTTCGAGGGTACCTTCAGCAGTATTATTATATTAGTTTTGCTGCAGTTTAATATTTGTATATAATAGTTTAATATTTTATTGGAAAGTGTGCAATCCGCTATACAATTAATTTATGTTAATTTTCACTCGTCCATAACCAAATTGTACACATACTCTAATTAAAGCTTTAATAGTTTTTATAAAATGAATGTATACCATAGCAACATTTTTGCTTGTTGTACCTGGACCCTTGTTGTTTAATATATTTGTAAATGACATTGGTCTATGTTTTTTAAACTCTACACACCTTTTGTATGCGGATGATCTTAAAATTTTCAAGGCTATTAAGACAGTGAATGATGTTATATTATTGCAGGATGATATTAATACTGCTTGGTCTAAAGCCAATGCATTGTTGTTCAACATTAATAAATGTTTCCATATGACTTTTCATCGTTGTCGGGATGTGCTTAATTCATCTTACAATATAATGAATTCTGACTTAGCTAAGATTTATGAATACTGTGACTTAGGTGTTGTATTTGATGTTAAGTTGACGTTCATTGGCCATATTAATTATCTAGTTCCAAAAGCGTATTCTTTGTTATATTTTATTCGTAGAAATATTGCTGACTTCTCAGACCCGTACACTATAAAAATACTTTTTACTTCTTTTGTCCGTTCTAAATTAGAATATGCGTCTCTTATTTGGAACCCAACTGCTTCAAAACATATTGGTCGTATTGAGAAGGTACAAAAATCATTTTTGAAATTTGCTTTGGTTTCTTTCAGTTTTACGGATCCAATTCCCTCATATGAAAGTCGTTGTATGTTGATTTCTTTAAAAACTTTAGAATCTAGGAGAGTTATCGCCTCCATTGTGTTTCTGCATGGCATTACCTCTGGTTCAGTTGACTGTCCTGTATTACTGTCATTTATTCGATTTAATGCCCCTTCTCGCATATTGCGTCATTTTGATACTTTTAATATAGAATTTCATACCACTAATTACGCCTCGAATGAGCATATTGTTAGAGCTGTGAAGCATTTTAATTCTATTTGTAATAATATTGATCTAAGTATTTCAACAACTATTTTTAAGAAATTATTATATAATAGTATAACTTAAAATTGTATTATTTTTATTATGAAATTGCTAGTCTGTAAGGATGTTTTCCATAGACTATAATAAATAAATAAATATATATGAACACGGAGATAACCTCTCTTTCTAATCTAATCTTTTATAACCCTTGGGAAGCATGTGCTGGGTGCAACAAGGCGTGTCCACAAGTTGCGGATATTGGAAGCCACTCTTATAGGGCAGCAGCCCCCGGGTGACCGCAGACAAATCAGCGGGAGAAGTGGCGATTCTCGATGCAGGTCTATCTGTTGGTTAGTCCCACGTAAATATCAATTGCCAACGAAGATTCCTTGAGACGGTGTGTGCGACGGGAGCCATTATAGTAACCAATTATAATTCCATTCTGAACTGTAAGCACAGTCAATCTTTAATATTAGCTGACGCAGTTAAGGACTGCGTGGTACTGAATGTCATCAACAGGGAAATGAACACTGCAACATCTCTAAGAAAAAATGTAGCGCCATGGAAAACGGACTGTTCTTGGATTTCTCTGTTATTATCAGGAAGTAGCGGTCTGTGAAGTGCTATCGCTGAGCTCTGAGGAAAATAGGTGAAATATGGACGAGTGCGGCACTGGATGTTGTCAGAAAAGATGACATTCCGTCTCGGCCCAGAACCCATGCATGGATTCCAGCAACACCATCCAATGCGGATTCAATCTTATAGCAGAAGGCTGGTCGATTGGATTATGTAGATAGGGTTAGCAGGCATGCAGTTTTTAACAATTTATAGCTTGTTCTGCGAACTTTTTGTTTAAGCAGAAGTGTCATTGCTGCCCAGGCGATCAAGTTTATATTTGAGTTTTTGTTATTGTTTCGTCCGGGAGTAAAAGCTCCTTTTACTCGCTGCCCTTCTGTCAAAGTACATTTTTGGTAATGTGTTATTTTTCGTGATTTCAAAGGAAAATACCAATCTTTTGCAAAATGAAGGCAACCGTGTCTTATAATATGTCTTAATGAATTCAGCTGATTTCAGATTTCAGACAAAGGAAAAATAATGAAAGAAAAATGCAAACTGGTAACGATGTTTTAATGGAACATTTTTACTTTAGCACCAATTGCCCTATATTTTTGATATTTTTTTGCCTGATTGCATTAAACGATGATAAAAAAAGGAAAAGAAAAATAGACCTTCAAAGCTTGACATGACTTGTAAGCTTGAAGTATGAATTTCTCATACATTAACCAAAAACTAACAAAAATCGGTCATCAAAATTCAAATTCAAATAAACGTTAAGTTCCGATAATAGACAAGACCTTAACCTTTTTTTTAAGGTCCAATACTCATAGCATTTTTGTTCACAGTATTTTTGTGTATAGTATAGTATTTTTGTGTTATAAAGCTTCCTGCGTGAACGGCCTTTGGCCGGGCATAAAGATTTTCTCCAACACCGGCTTCGCGGCTTCCGCATTGTACTTTTCTCTTACAACGCGCGATGTTTGGGAAATATTTTTTTAATTTTGGTGAAAAAAGCGCCAAATTTATTTCACAACTTTCAACGTAAACATCTTCAGTCTTTGAAAGGTTATTATGAGTATTATACCTTAAAAGAAAGGCTAAAGTCTTGTCTATTATCGACGACTACGGAAAGATAAGTTTAATAGGGCCGTTTTTTGTTTTAAATAAACAAGTGAGGTCACAAAATCGTTTTTTTTAATTAGCCCACTAACGGATTAATAAAAAGAAATAGGTTTATACACAGTTTTATAGAGTCTAAAAAGGCCTTTATAATGATAGCCACTAGATCGGAGTATAAATACTTGAAATGTGAGCGATTATATACTCAAGCTTTAAAGGCCTATTTCTCAAGAAGTTGGACCGATCGTGGAAAAAAATCTTTTGAACTCAGCGTAGAAGCTGTTGTCCGTGGTGAAATTTTGGTGTAGATCAGACAGTTGCTGCTAACGTAAATTTATGCTTAAATGATAATGAAGAAAACAGAAATAGCCACCTTAACCGCAGAATATTGTATTTTCTGTGAAATGGTACGACTCAACGATTGTTACTTTCTGATTGTTTAATTTGACATTTTGTTTGGATCCGAAAGATACACCATAAAGAACCTTTGTGAAACGTGACACAGAGTCAAAACTCTTTAATCCCTACATGTATCTGACGACATGTTTAGTTCACGCACACTTTTTGAGTCGGAATTTGAAAACAGCTCCGAACCGAAAACTAATCCTGGTAGAAGGTAAGTTTTTGCCGGCAGTACCCTAATATGAAAAGGCGTGAAGGATTGGGTACACCATAAGGCTCTAAGCTTTGAATATGTTTGTTCAGCAACTATATTACTGTGGTTGGACCATGTTAAAGTTCTATTGAATATTACCCCTAAATTTTTAGCCTGAAATATTATTTTAATTTTCTCACCATTTAAATGAATATTCCATTCGTGGTCAATTGTCGATGTTCTATTTTGAATAACGAGACATTTTGTTTTTTATCGGGTTAAGGCATAGACTGTTTGCAGTAGCTCAGGAATGAACTCTATCTAATTGAATATTCATCCTACTACTGGACTCGTCAATAGAATATAGTGGGCTACTTAAACTTAGTTGTACATCATCAGCATACATGTGTACTCTATAGTGAAGTAGATGTCGGGGAAGATAATTTATGTACAAGGAAAATAACAGGGGTCCCAGTATGAATCCCTGGTGAACTCCTTTCGTTACAGTTATAGCAGTAGATATAAGTAGAAGTGGTGGAACCAGTGAGATACGACTGTATTAGCTTGACTGATGTGGTAGAAAATCCAAATTGCTCTTTAAAATTCCCACACATCGTAAGATGGTGTACTGTGTCGCAGGCCTCGGAGTGTTCTAACAGAACTAAAAAAGAAGTATTACGGCGCTCCAAATTACACCTTATATTCTCTAAAACCTCAATTAATGCACTGATGCAGCTACATTCGGGGCGAAATCCTGACTGCTTTTCATTCATACTGTTACGAATTTCCTTATTCGTCCTTTTTGCGTTGTTTTATTCCCAATAATAAAACAAGGTTCGTTTTTAATTACGATAATTACAACGGTATCACTTCCTTTTATTTATTTATACAGTACAACAGTTTACTTTATTTATAACACGTTAACACGTCTTGTATTTTACTATCAATTCGCGTTGCTTACTTTACGGGGTTTAATCACAAACTGAACTCTCCATTCCAAAGACCTCCGCTATTTATACCAACTCACCATACACAAATGAAGGTACATATATCTAGCGAATTCAAGAACCTTCTAGAAAATAGATGTTGTTGTTGTTGTTTATCTTTGTAGAACATTCTCCTACACAGGAGAATTATCTTTACTGAGGTGAATTCATGCTACTGGTTTAGCGAGCTGGTACGTTGTTACAATGCATACTTTCAGGCGCAGCACTAACCGCCTGATGTTTACATACTGTTAGTAGAGTCACTAACAGTAAGCAAAAGCTTTTACTTATTCGTAACACTGCCCCCCACTTAAGCCTGTTCGTCCCGAGCAGGCTCAACCCTCCGTTTTCCATACAGAGCTAGTCTTTCCAAATGCACGACTTTCATTTTAGCTCTTGGACTTTGGCTTTTCTGGATTCGATAAACCACGTCATTTATTCGTTTGACAACCTTGTAAGGGCCTTCCCAGTGAGTCTGAAGTTTTGGAGATAAACCCTTCTTGCGTTGTGGGTTGAACAGTAAAACTAGCTGGCCTTCATGAAATCCTTCTGAATTTGCCGCTCGGTCGTATCTGGCTTTCATTTTGTTACTGACCATTTTTAATTTGTTGCGCACAAATTCATGGAGATCATTAAGATCACCCGTATCATGGTAATTGACATCACTGTTCGCAGGGTCAGACGCTGGTATGGTACCGAACTCCAAATCTCCAGGCAGCTTCAGCTCATTTCCGAAAATTACTTTAGCGGGTGTTCGCGAAGTGGAGTCATGGGTGGCCGTCCTATAAGCCAAAAGGAACTTCGGTATGTGTTCATCCCAATCTCTTTGGTCTGCGCTGACTACTTTTCTTAGGTATTCTTCAAGAGTTCGGTTGAATCTTTCAACCATTCCATCAGACTGAGGATGCAATGGTGTTGTTCTTGTTTTCCGAATACCGTATGACTCACACATTTCTTTGAAGATGGTCGATTCAAAATTCCTACCCTGGTCCGAATGGAGCTCCGAGGGGACACCAAAACGGCATATCCAGTTATCCACAAACACTTTAATTATAGTCTTCGCTTCCTGATTTGGAACAGGGTATACTTCGGGCCATTTACTGAAGTAATCCATAACCACTAAGACGTACTGGTTTCCAGAGCTACTGACGGGAAATGGACCAGCCACATCCATAGCTATACGCTCAAAGGGTGCACCTGAGTTGTATTGCTGCATGTGGCCATGACTTCTTCGCGTTGGTCCCTTAGCTGTCATGCATTGGGTGCAATTTGCTATCCAATCGGCTACCGCTTGTTGCCAGCCAATCCAGTAGAACCGTTGCTTTAGCTTTTCAATGGTCTTGGTTATTCCTAGATGTCCTCCGCTCGGGCCATTATGGAATTCTGTCATTATCTCTTTTTCCTTGGAGGAAGGTACCACTATTAACTTTTTGACTATTTTACCATCCTCACTTTCCCATAACCGGTATAGGCAACCATCCAATAATTTTAGGCTGTTCCACTGGGCCCAGTATGCTTTCATCAGGGGGCTCTCTGAGGCGATGTCATTGCGTGTTGGTCTTTCACCTTTTTCTTTTGCAGAAATGATTTTTGCCAGTATAGGGTCGCTTCTTTGTGCTGTTGACCAGTCTTCGTTGGATTCTAGTCGAAGCAGACGTACGTCAATGATGTTTTCTTTCACCTCTGCTTTTGAGCAGTGTTTGCATTCCAGCTTGCATGGACGACGTGACAGGGCATCAGCATTACCGTGTTTTCCTCCTTTTCTATGCTCAATGCTGAAGTCATAGCTCTGCAGTCTTTCAATCCAACGAGCAAGTTGGCCTTCGGGGTTCTTAAATTGCAGTAGCCACCTTAGCGCCGCATGATCGGTTCTTAACTGAAAAGGCTGGCCGTACAGATATTTGTGGTAGTGTTTGACACACTCAATGACTGCCAGTAGCTCTCGTCTCGTAACACAGTAGTTTTTCTCTGGCTTTGAGAGTATTCGGCTGTAGTACCCAATAACTTTTTCCTGGCCATTGATTTCCTGCGAGAGCACGCCACCTATTCCGTAACCACTCGCGTCAGTATCCAACACGAATTTCTCTCCAGCAACAGGATATGCAAGCAAAGGAGCCGTGCATAAATATTGCTTCAGTTGGTGGAATGACTCTTCTTGTTTTTCGCTCCAACAGTACGGCCGACTTTTCATTGTCAGCTCGTGAAGACTTGCAGCCACTGTGGCGAAACCCGGCACAAACCGTCTGTAGTACGTACAGAGTCCTAGAAAACTGCGTAATTCATGGAGATTCTGCGGTCGTGGCCAATCCTTCACTGTCAGGATTTTGTCATCATCGGTGGAAATGCCATCTGCTGTCACTCGATGTCCCAAGTATTTTACTTCTTTCTGGAACAGAGAACACTTCTTCGGGCTGAGTTTCAACCCAGCCGCGGTTATACGTTGAAGGACTTCTTTAAGATTCTTCAGGTGTTCATCGAATGTTTTCCCCATGACAATGATATCGTCTAGGTACACCAAGCATGTTCGCCAATGAAGTCCTTTCAACACGCACTCCATTAATCGCTCGAAGGTGGCTGGAGCGTTACATAGTCCAAATGGCATTACTTTAAACTGCCACAGACCATCCCCTACGCTGAATGCAGTTTTCTCCTTGTCTTTCTCGCTGATTTCTACTTGCCAATAACCACTTTGCAAGTCCAGCGTGGAGAACCATTTTGTTCCTGACAACGTATCCAATGTGTCATCAATTCTTGGTAGTGGATAACTGTCCTTTTTGGTGACGTCGTTGAGCTTTCTATAATCCACACAAAATCGGGTACTTCCATCTTTCTTCTTAACTAGTACCACCGGCGAGCTCCATGGACTTGAAGAAGGTTCGATAACACCATCCTTCTGCATTTCAGCTACCAGTTTCTTTACCTCATCTCTTTTTGCAAGTGGAAGACTTCTGGGCGCCTGTTTTATTGGTCTCGCTTCCCCTGTATTGATGTCATGCTTTACCATTGATGTTCTACCTTGGCATTCTTTTTTCAGGGCGAAGGCAGACGCATGCTTCCATAGTAATTGCTTTGCTTTGTTCCTATCAGAAGGCTTTAGTTCTCGCACCCACTCACTGAGATGCGACTCCAGCACTTTCTGCTCCTTTTCTGATAGTTTGCTGCAGTCAGAATTAACTTCACAGTTGATGACCGCCTCGGCTGGTGTACATTCTGCAATTTCTGTGCGGTCGCCGATCACCTCTTCGTTGTTGGACAAATTTAGAACTCGTACAGGCAAGTATCCTTCATTATTAGTTCTTACTAGAGCTTTGGCAGTGATGATGTTATAGTTGTTTATACTTGCCGGTTCAACTACCCACAAACCGCCGATCTCACAATCTCCCTCCATTCGGGCCCATACTATGGTTTCTGAGTTTGGTGGCAATTTTACATCTTTGTAAGCGATCAGCCTTTTAATCTGTGTTGTATTGTCGTACCCCACATTGAGAGGAATTTCCACATTAGCCCACGTCAAAACTTGCTGCCCCATATCTAACTTGAGGCCTTGGGCAATCATAAAATCTGCGCCAATTATCACTTCATCTACAATGTCGGCGACAATAAACACGTGTTCGATGCTCATGTTGGCAATGGCTAACTTCAATTTAACTTTACCATGTACAGTTGCTGGTTCACCCGTTGCTGTGCGGAGTCTTACACCATGTAACGATTCCATTGGTCCATTTATCAAATCAGATCTGATGATAGATTGTGACGCGCCTGTGTCCATAGTCAATATGCGCTTCCGACCACCGGTAGCTCCGTAGACAGTGAGGTTGTTGTTTTTCTGTTGTATTATTGAGATGGAGATCGTGGGGCCCTCGGTTGTGGGAGCTAGTCCATGCCCCTCTGGGCTAGCTCGTTTTAGTTTAACGGAGATTCATTTTGTGTAGTAAAATTTACCCGTTTATTGCCACGTTGGGGTGAGCTCGATCTTGATCGTTTTCGTGGCTTTCTGCAGTTTCGTGAAATATGACCAGGTTTGTCGCAATTGTAGCACTTTGGTCTGGGCTTACTTCCGCCTGGTAACGCCTTGCTGAGGGTTTGGGTGATTTCTTTAAGATCGTTTATGGCACCCTTCAAATCTCCTGCCTCCGACTCCATTTCAATTTTTCTAACTCTTTGTATTTGAGGCTTGGACACAAATTTCGCTGTCTCCTGTGCCAATGCGAACGAAACAGTTTCGGCGAATGTAGCTTTTTGTGTGGCACAAGTCACGTATTTTATGTCAGGATCACGGATGCCGTTGACGAATGCTTCAATCTTAAATTGATCCAAGAATGGGTGGGACTCACCAGGATAAGTCATCAACACCAAACGTTCCACCTCGGTTGCGAAGTCCTGAAGCGTTTCATTATGCTTTTGCACTCGGCCTCTCAATTCCATGCGATATAAATCCTTCTTGTGATCGCCACCATACTTGCGTTGTAACGCAGCCAGTATATCCTCATAGTTGTTTCTGGCACTGACGGGAATGCTCTGAAGGACTTCTGCTGCGTTGCCTTTCAGTGCTAAAATTAGCTCTACTGCTTTGTGGTTGCTGTTCCACAAGTTCTTAATTGCGACCATTTCGAATTGGAATTTAAAAACGTCGAATGGTGTGGAGCCATCGAAACTGGGAGCTTTCAATCTACTAGAGCCTTCAGGAATTACTCGAACTGGCCCTTCTTGCAACTGGAGATCATTCATCTTTCTTTCCAGTTCGGCGAATCTTTCCTCCACATCCTGTTCGACCTGTTCGATCTTCTGCTGAAATTCCTCGAATTTCTGTTCGACCTTTCCGAATTGATCATTAACCTGTATCTCCATGTTATTCATAGCTTCTGAAATTTAATGTAGCTTGTCATTTGTGGCGTTTGATGTTTCCTGCATAATTCTAGAATTTTCACCAAATTTCTTTTCAAGTTTTTCATCCATAATTCTAGAACTTTCGTCCAATTTCTCGTTCATAATTCTAGAATTTTCATCCAGCTTCACGTTAATAATTCTAGAGTTTTCGTCCAATTTTGCAAACTTTTCCATCATGGCCGCAAACATTGTAGAAACATCTACATTACCAGTTGCTTCATTTGCAGATATCTCCATTTCGTCTTTGCACTCGAACTGATATGTGTCAATGTTGATGTTTCGGCGTTTAAATTCTTCTATTAAACGCCTCTGCAGCTCTACTTTATTACCAGCTGTCGGTTGATCCAATTTGCTCAACTCCTTTTTTAGCTGTTCAACTTTGAGTTCTTCAAACTTCATCGTTGTCCTTAATTCGTAATTTCACTTCTGACACCAATGTTACGAATTTCCTTATTCGTCCTTTTTGCGTTGTTTTATTCCCAATAATAACCGCCTGATGTTTACATACTGTTAGTAGAGTCATTAACAGTAAGCAAAAGCTTTTACTTATTCGTAACAATACATATATCAACGAGTTTGAAGAAATACATGTATGTATTTGCCTATGGTGTATCTTTTCAAGAACTTTAGAGACATAGCAAAGAGTATCCATAAAGTTGGAAAAGTGGTGGTGGAAATTATTCGATTATGAAGGTATGTAATGTGCGGAAGAAAATCCGGAAACAGCAGTCTTAAAAACCTGGGGTCCATGTTATCACATCCTGTGATATTTGATTGGATCAGAGATAAACAGGTATAAACTTCTGTCTGATCGCCCCATCTAAATCCAAAGTGGGGTGCTTTGTTATCCATACTGTTCTGAAAGTCTTAAAAGTTTCTAGAAATTGGAATTGAGGGGATATATGTGAACTTATCATTGAGTGTGTACGCATCATCATGACAGTTTTTGCTTCGCTTATCTTTGCCAATCCCAATTTCACGTATAGTTTCCATTTTTGTTCTGAGTCTATAACGAGGCTGAACCTTTTGGAGTAGTAGTCAGAGTTCGCAATACGGATCTTCTTATTCACATCTGTCATAGCAGCACGAAGTTCATCACGAAGGCCAGGAGTTTTAAAACGTTCCATCTGTAGTATGCTATATCTCTTCAAATTATTACATCTTTAATTATATTTGAGAACCATGGTCTGGAATTCGAATTGATAACTGGCCGTCGACTAAAAGTGTATTATAAATGTATTATAAACGCAAGGGGGCCTCTGCAAGTGCGAATAACGCGGGCGGTGGTCAACCCTCCCCAACTACGGGGAAAACTAAAAATCTCTGCCCCTCCTGGAAGCGTAGAGCTGATCTTCGACTAGCCACTAGATTGGTTAGTCAACTCTCTGCACGACCAGTCGCCGCACTCACTCCTGCACAGGTAAACACCTTGGAGTGGGCTAAGGGCGTCTGTGAGGGCTCCATGTCTGTAGGGACAAAGCCTCCACTGTCTGTTACTAAAAGACAGCGTTCAGTGGAGGAGGATACTAAACCTGGTCCCTCATCTAAGAAGCATAAAAGCCACCCAGTGCTCGGCAGGTCCTTTAGTGATGTCGCGAAGGACAGCCTAATCATTGGCGTCTTGGATGAAGGTTCCCAGGATGGACGTATCCCCAAGGATAAATGGCGCCTTGTAGAAGGAGCCCTTCTTACGGTGTTCATGGACATCGTAAACGACAAGGGAAGTATTAAAATTATCGGCTGCTCTGATGAACGAGCAGCTCGATTGTATAAGTCCGCCATGATTCGGGTAGGTGAGGTTTGGCCTGGGGCGAAACTCAAAGCCGTGGATAGGAAGGATATACCTTCAAGACCAAGGGCTAGAGTTTGGGTCCCGTCAAACTCACCGACTGACCCACAGGAGATCCTAAAGATCAGCAGCCACTGCAATCCCTCCATTCCTGCAAAGGATTGGAAAGTGGTCAAGGTTGAGGATCCTATAGGAACCTCCCGGCAGGTAGTTTTGGCCCTGAACCAGGATTCCTTAAAACCTCTAGAGGAGTCCAAAAGCCAAATTCGGTTTGGGTTCATGAGTGTACCCCTCAGGGTATACAAAGTGGATGCGTTGAGTGACAAAGACCCGTCCATCACTAGCGAGGGTGATCACGAGACAACCGTGATCGAGGTACCCGGAGTTGAAGATCCTGTAGATGATGGAAGTCCTCCAGATAAATCTTCATCGCAGTAAGGCAGCATTTGCCAACCTCATTCTCCATCTTGCGAAGGGTGGAGGCAATGTGGCCCTGATACAAGAACCATGGACGGTTAATGATCGTATATGTGGTATCAGGTGCAATGGATACAGGACCTTCGTCCTATCAACCCCAGGTTGGCGAAGATCTTGCATACTCATTAAAAACAAATTTAATGCTCTTTTATTGCAGAATTTTAGTGATAGCGATACAACTGCCATCAGCCTCTCGCTGGAAAACGGCCAGCGGGACATCTGGCAAGTTTCATTGTACATGGCGCACGACAATACTGACTCACCCCCTCCGAAGTGCGTCAGGGATATTGTATCGGAGGCAAAAAGACGGAATTGTAGCGTCATTATAGGTGCTGATGCCAACGCGCACCACACAATATGGGCGATTAACGGCACCAATGATCGGGGTGAGTCTCTTTTTAATTTCATTATAAGCGAAACCTTGACTATATGTAATAGAGGCGAGGAACCGAATGTATAGGAGAGGGTGAAAAAGGCGTCTGTGCTATTTACTGCTGTAAGGGGGCGATAGGAAAGCCCTGGGGACTGGACAGCTAACAACGGACTATCACTTAACCCACTTAAAACCGATCTTATCTTGTTCTCTCAGAAATCAAAAAGCCCCGCATCTGAACTGCCGTCAGTTAATGGGGTGTAACTACAGTTGATGGAAAAGGTCAAATATCTGGAAGAATTCTCGATCTTGGAAACCGAATGTGGAGGAGAGGGTGAAAAATGCGTCTATGCTCCTTACTGCTGTAAAGGGGCGATAAGAAACCGCTGGGGACTGTCTCCTAAGATCACCATGTGGATTTATACGGCAACAGTCAGACCAATACTTCTCTATGGCATCGTAGTTTGGTGGAGGTCCCTCCAAAAGAAATATATTCTGAATTCCTTGATGAAAATTCAAAGAGCAGCACTGATTAGCGTTAGTGGGGCAATGGACACGACGTCAGGCATTGCACTTAGTGCTATCCTGAACATCTTTACTCCTGATATCACGGCCGAATCGGCAGCCGCTACATCGCTGGTGAGAATCAGAAATTGTGGCGTTTTGATATCGGGACATTCCGGACACGCTGAATTACTACACCGGATTAACTCTATTCCCGTAAAAATGGACAAATCTAAGGACTTACATTCCAGTAGTATCAGATTTTTCACGGATGGATTAAAATTGGACGAGCAAGTAGTAGTGTATTTCAGGCGGAAATTACAGCCATACTGGAGGTTCCTGAAATACTGAAAAGTAGTGTCACAACCCTCCGGAGAATATGTATCTACACAGACAGTCAGGCTGCCATCAAATCCCTGGAAGCCATGTTTGCTACCTCCCTGACGGTGAAAGAATGCCACTCATCACTTAGGGTGATGGCAGAGTATTTTGACACCAGGCTTATCTGGGTACCGGGACACAGCGATATTCCAGGCAATTGCGTAGCGTATGCGTAAGCTAGACAGGGCACGACGGCACAGGTTCTTCCAGCAAAAGAAGGTGTTAGTATGCCAATCTCTACCTGCCGTTTGCAGATCAGGCAGTGGGCCGATAATATGTTCAAGGACAAGTGGAGACTTACTTCAACTTGCAAACAAGCCAGGGTCCTCTGGCCACAGACATTGTCTTTTAGGAAAACACGCCCTAAGATTGGGACATAGAAACTCCACTCTCTGTAGATTCTGCATGGAAGAGGACGAGGAAACGACGAAAGACATTCTCTTGGATTGCCCTGCTCTGGCAGGACTGAGAAGTAGGATATTCGGAACACATCTAGTTAGCACCGTATCCCTACAGCATATTCGTGTAGGTCTTATAGACAAATTTATTGTAAGGGCAAATTGGCTGGACGACTAGTCAATAGTTGCTATGGAGGAAACCGCAGGGCTTCTTTAGCCTAAGTGTGCTAGACAGCGTGATGTCTTGCAGCCTTTTACCAACCAACTTAGGGTGTAGAGCGATAAGGGAGACAACGCGGAACATTCTCTACCAGAAAGTCGTGGAGTAGTATCCGTAGAGAAACCTGCCCAATCGAAAGTGTGTGATATATATTTGGAGGATACCAGCGTTCTCCCCACCTCTAATGTGCGTGAATGCGTGCAGAAACTCTTCATCATGGACGGAATAGATTACTTGAAGATGGGCTACTTGGTGGAACCGACGATATGACAGATGTAACGGTAGGGGCGAAACCAGACCATGGTACGGCAGCAGCAGATCGATGTCAACTACTGCCATCCTAGAATACCTCTTGACTCAAGGCAGTCTTACAGGTAATGATGTACTCTTAATATTTATATTCTTCCCACTTTCACTAGAAAAGTTGCAATAGCAGCCACACAGGAGTTAGGTAGCTCCCACTATTGGTGGGCCTCGGTATATACTTACTTATCCGGTCTTGGACAACTCCGGCGGGTCAGGGACCTTACAAAACGAAGATAACCTATTTCGATAACCAGTTCGACCTTTTGCTTTATTTCTCCAGTTGGCAATTCCAAGTGAACGCAGGGATTCGTCAACCTGATCCCTCCAGTTGAGTCTTGGTCTTCCTATTTTTCGTCTTCCTACGAGTTCGGTTTCGAAAACCCTTCGTGCTGTTTAGTCTTCATCCGTTCTACTGACATGGGCTAGCCAGCGCAATCGCGTTATTTTTATCCGCTTAACTATGGCAATGTCATGATAAAGCTCATACAGCTCATGATTCATGCGTCGCCAACACTTGCCGTTGTGCACTATAGGGCCATACATTTTACGGAGTATTATTCTCTCGAAGACTCCTACATATGTTTCGTCTGCTTGCGATAGGACCCTGGATTCTGCGCCCTAAAGCAAGACAGGTTGAATGAGAGTCTGGTACAGCTTGACTTTTGTTACTCGAGAGAAAGCTTTATCTCTAAAGTGCTTGCTTAGCCCAAAATAACATCTATTCGCAAACACAATTCTCCGTTTGATCTCAAGGCTGACGATGTTGTTTTTGTTTACGGCCTCGGTATATATGACCCCTTTCACACTCGGCAAATTACTTCCGCAAGTGAGTTTTTCAACTTTCCGAGTACAAGCAAGTCTGTACCTCAAATTTATTCCCCTAACCCGACCTTACCTCTGTCATCAACAAACCAAGACTTGGGCAAGAGACTTGCGCAAGTAACTTGCCGAGTGTGAAAGGGGTCTATGGAAGAAGAAATGAAAAAAGGCCTGATTGTGTGCAGTGATGTCAATGCACATCATCACCTGACATTCACGAAAGGGGTGGTTACTTATGGAATATATTATGAGTAGTAACATTGTCATTTGTGCTTGATGTTTCCCTTGGCCCTGAGAACATGAAAAGTGTTCGACGTTCATAGCTTATCTGACCATCGATATGTTAGTTTTTGGGCAGCCCATAGTACAGTCATTCCTCGTAACACTAGGAGGACAGACTAGAGAATGTTAAGACATACTTTCAACAGGTCTATTTCAAATAGATCTCAACAGAAGGTACGAAGTATTTGGGGCATAAAAAGAATGATGAAACTAACTACTGCTCATTATAGGCCTCATAACCCAAGGAAGAAACATCGGCCATTTTGGTGGTCGCTACATCTTACTAGACTGAGAAAATATGTAGAAAACTATTTCATAAGGCAACTCCAACAGCAGAAGCGAGTGTTGAAGAAAGCTAAAAGAAAATCTAGGCTTAGGAAAATGTTGATCATAACACCTTGCACTATTGGGTACATAACGAAGAATGGTGGCAGTTGGAGGACGTCTAGCGACGAATCACTGGAGTGCTTCTGGATGGCAATTTTGAGGCTGAACTATATACTTCAGTTGGGGATTCAGTTGAAGAACAGCCATCGGATGTTGCCAGTGAAATTTTACCCGATTCATTTGGCTTTAAAAAGCTTCAATCCTAAGGATCGGACAATGTTTCGCTGGCAGAACTGCAGACGCTAAGAGAATGGTGCCGTGGCCCAAAGGGCTCTGCACCGTATGTATCACCGAATGACATGGAGGGAAACTAAGGCTGTCTTCATTCTTAAAGCGGGGAAATTATCCCACACGGGATATAAGTAATTCCGATCTCTTAGTCTATCGTCATTTCTCTTTCAAACCTTGGGGGTTATAAATGTGTGTAGTTTGTTTTTATCAAACCACCCCTACAAATGCAGTGCATTGTGTTGGCGGAGGAAAAGTGAGGTAGTGGAAAGAGGGAGTAGTGTCTGTTGATATTTGCCTTGAACCTTTGTATGACTGTACGGCTGAGGAATGAATGAGGAACGATAAAAAAACGGATGAGAGTTCCTGGAAAGCCGCGTACTTCGGTAAAATATCCTTACGTCTGGCATAAGTTGGCGGATATCCAAGGAACACATACCGTTGAAGTATCGATATAACAGAGACACGCAACCCACATTTCGACGATGCTCAAGGGAGGCAATAGAGTTGGATAACTGGTCCCCTATCAACACCGTCGCTTTCCTCTGGACACGGTTGAGATGCTTCAAAGATGTCCTAGGAGCACCTGTCCATATATGGTAGTTATATTCCATATTTAGCCTTATGTAGGTGGTGTAGATATTGAGAAGATCAGACTGAGTGAAGTATTTCTTGTACCGCTTTAAAAAGCCTAGACACTTGAATGCATCTTTCGACACTTCAAATGCATGTTTTGCCCAGCGGATATCACATTGTATTTTCATGCCCAGAACATCAAGATCGTCTGATTCATCAATATCCACACCGCCGATAGACAATGACCACACCTGGGTCAGCAGCTTATGCGATAACAAACAACACTGGGTCTTACCCGCAATAAAATGTACCCTATTCATTCGACCCCACAATGGATACCAGAACCCGGCCGAGTGTTTGACTTCAATCTCTTGAAGACTTGGCCTACAGTCGAATGAATAAGAATGACAGATATTACTGTAATTTGCAGGGTTACTTGCAACAACTTTTTTTAGGGATTGGCTGGACATACATTAGCAACCTTCCAACGCCGGGATGTTGGGATAGAGGAAGAACTATCGTTTACTCTTCTAGCAAGTGACCAAAATCTCTTATTTCCTCTAAGGAGAAAAGAACTTTAGAACGAATACGCTGTTCGTGAAGAACCTTTTCGCGTCGAAGTACTGTGGCACACTTTGATCTTGCCTCTTTGAGTAGCAGTTCAGAATTACCGTTGTTACTAGAACGCCAGTCTCTGAATGCGTCCTCTTTGGATCTGACTGCATTCTTGCATGTCTGGTTACACAAATTTTTTTCCGATGGTTTAACCGAAATAATTTTCAAATCAATAAATTTCAATCAAAATTGTCTTCTCGATCATTTCAGCAGCAACGGCTCGAATGCAACAACGATTTCACTGTCCGAATAATTCCCCAATTTCTCAGGAATGGAATTGGAAAGGGTGTTAAATCCATTAAAGGATGCGTCCCTTCCCGCATTAGGACTTCTATAAAGAAATCCGAAATGTAAGACATGTGTTCCAATCTTGAATTTTACCCAAAGAGAGTTAAATTCTGGATCTTTTGAGTCGAAATGTCGTTGACTCTGAAACACTATGCCATTTTTTACATAAATCACAAGGCCTCTGTGGGAAACAAAAAGGAATAGAGTATGTGGGAGTACACACCGAAAAAAATCGTTCTCAACCCACGTATGTTACCATAATGTGTAACAAACTTACACACCATTGCGACATAAAAACATACAGAAGAAATTCAGAGCATTAAACACAAACACTGAGTCCCCCCGTCTTCCGCTAATAACTACACAATGCTTAGTGTTATGCACGGAGCAGCAACGAGAAGATAAAGAAACCACAGTCTATGCTGCACTGAAGAGGAGAAGGAGCGGGGGCCAACAAATGCACCACACGGAGAGGGGCATAAAAGCCCTTCGTGTGGTTGATGTAAACAGTTTTAGTTGATGTTGTTATTATTATTTTATTTTGCACGTTTAATTGTTTTGGTGTTATTTATTTATGCCTATTTTTCTATTCTGTTACTTTTCGGTTTTCTAATGTTTGGTTTAGTTGAGATGCGGGTATTAAGTTTATTTATTTAAATGTTTTTATTTAGTTTAACACGGATTGATTCGACAGATAATTAAATTTTATCGCGGACTGAACACTAAATATATCAGTAGACATTGTAAAAATATTTGAAAGACTATGAGACGCGGAGTTAAACAGAAACACGTCTGTACCGGGCGGCAGACAGACACAAACTTCACGATAGCTTATATTGCCATATCATATCGCGATATATCGAAAAGTATGCGTATACACGCTTTAGAGCGATATAAAGCTTGTCACGAATGGTTGTAACAGGAACTGTGGGCATGTAACCTCCCAAACAAGGCATATGTCTATCTTCACGTATCTGCATTGCTATAGTAGGGAGAGTCTTGAAATTATGTGCGAGTTTCTTTGTGTCCCATTCCATACAAAGATAGTTTTTAGAATCACATATCTGGAGCACTGTGAAACCGATAGTATTGTAAGTTTATGTACTGTTCTCTGTTATTGCCGTCAAACGAATGGTGAAGGGTGCACCTCCCATACAAAGTCAGTTTTTATAATTACAGCGACAGTCTGTAATTGTGTGTAGCCAAACCAAAAATCTGTGCGATAGGAAGGTTGGGCGTGTCAGTATGGGAACACAAAGTAAATATTAATCATCGTATATCTTCAGTGCTATTCTAGCGAAAGCATAGAAAGTTGTAGTAGAAACCATATATGAGGGACCTCAAGTAAAAGCGACACTTCTGAATCCTTTTCTGAAAATTGCACAGTAAAGATTTGGCGCAAAATAGACACAAATAAGTCTGTGAGCAAAATAAAACACCTCAAACTCAGAGCAACAGTGATACAGTCTGCTGAGTCACTGATGCCGTAACTAGCGTGCTGCTTGTGCGTGCCACTCATTCTTGAGACGTTTCGTTTTCACTGCATCCCTTCATTTGTTTTGTCTTTATTCTTTCGTTGAGTTTGTGACGAGTTCATCGGCACCACATTTATGAACTCGTGTTTATAAGCAAACCATGACGGACCTAGGCAATACGCAAAAAGTTTTGCACTAAATCATGGTTTATAAAGCGCCGTGGCCACACATCAAACTGTTTGATCAAATTTATGTATGTATTGGTAATATTTTGTTTGACTTAGCACAGCAACACATCAAATTCATACCATCAAATTTCATTTCAAAGTTGGTGTCAAAACGAAAAAACGTATGATTCTTTGGTCGGAAAAAATTTCATTATATGTCAAATTATTTATTGATTGTTGAAAATATATTTTTTTTGAATTTTCAAGTGTTTTTTTTTTCAGAAATATTTTTTATCCATTTTTCATAACACCGCGTCACCAAAAAAAAAAAAATGTTGCCACTGCGAAAACTAAACAGAAATAAAATTTGAAGTAATTACTCGCACACACATCAAACCGGCGTCAAATCTCTGCAGCAGCGGCAGTGAGCTTGATGAAATATCTAAACTGTTTAGATTTTCGTCAAACTCACATCAACCTATCCGTGTGAGTTTTTTTTTCACTAATCCAATCAAAATTATGACAGTTTGAGGAGCCAGTTTGATGTGTGGCCATGCCGCTTAATGGAGTCGTTCATCTCTTATACTTTATGTCATGATTTAGATTCTGCGTTTTCACCCTGAGTTAATCGTTAAATTCTCTTTGAATACTCTTCGTGAATCACGAGTATTTACATGGTGTGTTTGTGGTTGCAACTACCAACGGGTTCTTCGTCGATAATTCGCATAATCTAAATCGGCAATATGTCTGTCTTTGAATTTACGCTTTTCGATTTTGTGCTCAACTTGTTCTTTACTCTTTGCGTTCTCCCCTACTTATTTCTTACGTATTTGAGATTTCTACTTTAATCATGGTGTATACCCAGAGGTGGGTTCCTGTCTCCTAAAACATCTGAAAAATCATATTTCAACCGAAACTACAAAAATAATTTTGAATTCGGATCATTTTGGAAGCCAAACCCGGAATATAACAGTGATGTTATTCCTAAAGAATTTGTCTAAAAACCTCACCGTTGAAACAATTGAACAAAGTTCTTCGACTCTGACCTGCAATAACTGCGATCGCTGGTTTAGTCTAATTGAAAAGCACAAACGAAAAATTGCCTTAGAAAAATTTATTGTTAATCGAAAGATCGATGATCAAAAATAAACAATTAATTGTTTTGGGTTTCGGCAAATTCGATATTTGAAAAATTGTTTGTTCCATACTATAGTCAAAGAGACTGGCGCGTGGAAAAAGTCTATATTCAAAAGTACAGCATCGGTGAAGCCACATTCCGTGAAACGTATGTGCAATGTAATGTAAAGTATGAAGATTTGATGAACTGCTGAAATTTATTAAAAAACAACACTATGTTTTCTACTTAACTTAAAACGCAATGGCGATGAGGCTGACTTTGGATTAGATACTGATAGTAAAGCAAGTTAATAAATAATTAGCTACAAGACTATTTTTTTAGATGATGGAATTTTTCAAGTTTTAGTATTTGTTCCAATGAAACATAGATTAAATATTTGCGTTCCTTTATTTATTTATGTTGACTTTCATAATAAAAATTACGAAATAATAATTGAAAACGAAAATATTGATTTTTGAAAACAGCTATGACAACTTATGGTTTATAGCCTCGCATGGAGTGCAAAAATCGTTTTTTTTTTCGATGGGACGTACCGTTTTGGAGATACAAACCTTTTTTCATTTCAGCGATTTATTAAATTCACTGATGCTATATTGGAGGCTATATGGCCTGTATCAGATACAAAAATTCTATTTTTCCGATTGGACGCACCGTTTCTTAGATATAGTCCACTTTCCTTTAACGATATCTATATTTTCGCCATTTTTTTTAAAAAAAAATTGCTACCATGCTAAAGATACGGCTATGTACAAATTTCCTTCCAATTTCATCTAACTCGGAGCCCGAATTTATATAACCAATTGTCCAAATTTCCCGGAAATTAAGCGCTTTCATTTCATATACTTTACATATAAATTATATAACGGATGATGAAGTGACTCAGAGCATTATGAGACGTGAAGGAGGTGGCAGTGGTCCAAATTTGCCGATTTTCGAACTCAGACCCACAAATGTCCTAAGACTCTCCCAAACCAAGTTTCACCTCGATATATTGTTTCATTAAGGCGTTGTCTTGTATAGGGACAGGCAGACAGATGGCAAGAGTACGATATCCGTAGCCCCTCATTTCGATAACTTTTTGTTTAGAACACCCCAAAATAAAGTTAAAGTTTAAAAAAATCGATAACTGTTTTTCAACGTTTTACTCAAACAGATAACTTTTTCTGTAGAACTTTGAAAATTATTCGGAAAATTGAAATAAAATTTATCGATAGCTGCAGTAGTTATCGAGATGTTTAATATAGGATTGGTAAACTTTCTGATTTGGCAAGAAATACTGAAATTGAAAATTTCTTAAATTAAACGTAGGGATCTTTGCATTATATGTCAAGTTTATGAAGTTGCAGATTATTATTTATTTCTATTACTATTTAAAAATTTTGCTCGCTGGTTCATTGTAATAGAAAGCGCCGCAGCCGAAAAATAAAATAATTGAAAATAAAATAATTTGGATATTTAAAAAAAATATACTTTTTTATTTTTATATGAAAAACGATTAAAATGAAATGAAATTTGAATGCACTAACCGGTAGAAGGATTGATCATTTTAATGTTAAAATGATAACCGTCGTCTCCTCGACAAAACAGCAGTGGGTACTGTAATCCATCATAGCAGCGATGAGTTTCAGATACTCGTTGCAGTTGCATATTTCTGCGGCGCAGCCCAATGTCACGGGAATTGAATTCATCGCCTACGATTACAATAGCGACATCATCCATTGTGGGCGCATTAAATCGTCTGACTTGTTGCCCAGGAGGCGTTTTATCAGCTCGAATCACAATTCCATATTCATCAGATGGCATTTGATCGAGAGCAGTTTGAAAAAGTCGAACTAATTCATTTTCAGCGTGCAACATATTCATAATATCCCTCCGCAAATTTGATGAAATATCACAACGACAAGCGGTTTCCACATTTGAGTTACCCACAAAGTATATTTGCAAAAATTGATACCTTTGATCAGGAAAGGGTAACAAAGAACCAAGTCGATGGTAAACTTGGCCTTGAATCTATTGAAGATTACAATTTTCACAATCATGTAAATAAACATCAAAGCGAACAAAAATACCTTGAACGTTGGCATAAAATTGTCCCGAATAATACTTGTCGCTCCGAATGAAGTCATTTGAAATCGGTAGTTATACGCTTGTATGTTCGCCAGAAAATGCTTTGAAATTGCCACCAGTTATCAAATTATGCAAGGGCTCTGGTGGTGGATTCAATTCTGCTAATTTAACTTGTCCGTTTGAACTACACAATCCAGATACCTCATGTTTAAACTGAAATGCCTTGCAATGAGTGCAACCAGTAGTCATTGGTCCAATTGAAATCTTGCCATGAGAAACGTAATCAAAGTTTGCATCATAATTGAATGCAGCACGCACCAAAGTACGTGGCACATACGGACGTGGAGCTGGATTTCGCAGAGCCCTACCACGTGCCATGGCATTTCGAGCAGCCAAAGTATTATTTTCACGCTGTTCGTCACTTTGAGATGCTCTAGATGCCTCAATATTTCTAGCATTACGTGATTGACACCCCAAATTACTGCGCGTACGTACCATTTTGTAGTAAAAAATGTGGGTACACCAATTAGATATGAAGTAATTGACATTTTATTTATTCGCGAAATTCAAAGATTGAGACACATATGTTAGTTGAATAATGCAATTATTAAGAATATAAACAGATCCGCTGATCATGAAATGTCAGTCATAGGATGCACTCAAAAGGTAGCGACCCGGGAGAAAAAGTCCGTTACATCATTACTTGTATATATTAGCTTTTTGATTTAATATTTGAAATATCCGTTAAGTTAACATATAAGAAAAATACAAGTAAATTTGTTGTACATATAAAACGTTACAGCTACAGATATCTCGATAACTAAAGAAGTTATCAATAACTTGTATTTAAAATTTGAGCTTATGTTGAGGAGTTGTACCACTCTGGTTGAGTAAGTTGGTAAAAAAGGTATTAATTTTTTAAAACTTTAACCCACGATATCTCGATAACTAAACGAGTTATCGAAAAATTTTATTTAATTTGTGCGCCTTATTTTGGGGCCCATTATCGAAAAACATTGTCAGAACTACGGGCCACGGATATCATACCCTCCCAGACAGACGGATAGACAAACATGGCTAGATCAACTATTTAGGTGATCCTGATTAAGAATATATATTAGGGTGGGCCAATTTTTTTGCCGACCAAGAGTAAGACCAAAATCGAGCCAGCGATTTTTCACTTATGTGTGAAATTTCACACATATATTCATATATGCCATAGCAAGCACGTTTATTTTAGGTCGAAACTCCCCACGGTTCAAGTTTTATAGCTGTGGAAATTTGGTAATATGCAGGATTTTTGTGAAGAGATAACTGTGTTAATGTTAGAATAACTTTTGAATGCGATATTACACATACCATTTGTATTTTTATTCCTAAAGAGAAGGTTAAAATATATCAGGCGATACCTTGATCACTACAATTCAAAAGTTATTCTAACATTACACAAAAATGCTGCAGAAATAAACGTGCTTGTAAAGGCAGCAACGACTAGAATATATATATGAAATTTCATCGAAATCGAACAGGCTCAAGTTTCAAAAGTATGGCTTTTGGGTCGATTTTTTACTCTAATATACAAATTTTCAAGTAGAAAATCGCGGGCTCGATTTGGATTTTAGAACCATGGTTTCTTGGGAACATTTTCTTAGAATTTGTCGTAGATTACGTTTCTGCTATTCTCTTTGTCAAGTGTTTTAGTCCCATACAAATTGACCCACCCTAATGTACATATATACTTTATGTGCATTAGGGTTAGTCACTTTTTTTTGAATATCACAATGCTCTCGCAATGTGATATAAGGCATACATAAATATCTTTACTTTTCTGATAATGCAAAAAAACCTTCCGCACCAAATGCAATTACTTTTACTCAAACCAGATTTTCTCAGTTTTATTTTTTTGTGGTTTTTTAAATTGGAAAAAATTGAATTGAATTTTTCGTGTGGCTGTTCTTAGTTAAGTTGTTCGATCACTAATTTGTCAGATAGTTTTCGAGATATGGCGATTTTAATATTGGTCTGTGCAACAGTTTTAAACTTTTCATGTGGCTGTTCTTTGTGCGGAAGGTTTCTTTGCATTATAAAACATGTAAAGACACAGTTCTTAATATTTTTTCATGCCCTACATCATACTCCGAGAGCATTCGCCGCAAAAAAAGTGACTAACCCACATAAATGTTGATATTTAATTTCATTCATTTAATGCGTTACAAACTTCATTACAAAATTAATAAACCTGTACGATCAGAAGCGTTTCTCTGACCGGCACACACTGCACCGTTTCATGGACAAAAATCAGAAATCTGACTTGGTTGGAATTGAATTTTTTTGGTATCGTTTTAAAGGTAATAGCGTAGCTAAAAAAATCAGCAAACATTTTTCCATAGAAATAGATTTTTTGTCCTCCAGAACAATAATTTGATTTTTTAGTTTCGTTCGTTAGATTCTGTATGCAACATGCACAGTAGGGCGGAGTGAAATTGTATGGCGAAAATTTTTTTTCAGATTTTCAAAATATAATAGTTACCAAAAGATGACCTGGTAGTACCTATAAACTTGTACAAAATCACAAGTTTCTAGCATAACGTTCTTAGGTGCCTCATCGGGGTCAAAGTTGAGGGGAAATGGGTAAAAATCCGCAAAACGTCACACAACTGCCCCGGATTTGCCCGTAGAGGAGTAAAATGTAAGACCCTTTAATTTCCCCCATTAAACATTTTCTAAGAACATACCTATCTCCACCCCCAAATAGGGCTCCCATACAAAAATTAAGTTTTGAAGAAATTGTTAAAAGTTGGCCAACACATGTCCCAGGGTGCCACTAGAGGTATAAAATGTATGGCTGACTTACTTTATTTTTTCACCAGAAACATTTTTTCAGAACATAACTGCCGAGAAAAATATTCAAAAAGTCAAACAACTTCCCCGGATTCGGCCCAGAGGGGCGATCATTTTAGTTTTAGTTTTACTTTTTTTAAATAATTTTACTTGCATTCAAAACGGTTTGTTTTAAAATAAAAGTCGCAAATAGAAGCCATCAAGCTCTCAATAGTACGAGTTGCTGGAGTAGAAGTAGACCAACGCCATCGACATTTTGGAGAAAAAAAGTGAGAGGAACATGCTGTGAGTGAGAACGAGAGAGCACGAAACACGAAATTGTTGCTCGCATTGTGAATGCTGCTTAAATCTCCGTGTGTTGACACAAAACAGCTTCTCTTCATTTCGGGGAATCACAAACTTTTTGGGAATTTTTGGCATACGATTTACAGAAAAATTCAATCAGTTCGATCTTTTTGTTAAGCGTGTAAGTGATGCTGTGAGTTAAGCACATTGAAAGTACATAAAAAGGTAAGAGTTTTCATGTTCGTATTTACATACAGTGAATCAATTAAATTTACGTACACTCCGTTTGGTAAACAAAAACCCTTCTGAAACTGAATACGTGTTATAATTTTTCAAAATTTCTCTTACTGCCTTACTCACTCTAATATTGATCTTGTCAACATGTCCAAAATAGTTCCAATTATCACAGCTAGGCGCGCTATGATCACGACGAAAGAGAGAAAAGGTATAATATCGAATAAAAAAAGTATACATACACACTATACTATGTATTTTGTTTTTGTTCTTCTAACGGTATTTCTGTGAAGTTTATCTGTACTTGTCATTGACACTCAATGTTATAGTAGTCTTAATTCACCTTTTGAGCGATATTTTAACGAATTCAATTCTAAGTGCCAGAAAACAGTTCAAAATGGGCCGGGGTGCAGAAATTTCTTTGGAAATGTGAAAATTATTTATAAAATTATATTTAGAAAAAAAACCTTTACGTGAAATTGGAAAAATAATCGGAAAATCACATCCAAGTATACAGACAATCATAAATTCCTATATAAACAATGACACTTTCCTCGTAAAGCAGCGTTCGGGGAGACCAAAAATGTTAACGCCCAGAGAAGAACGCTCCATTGCGGCCACTGTTTCCCGATATACAAAAATTTGGGCAGTTAAGTTGATGCAAGAAGTGTACGAAAGCACAAATAAAACAGTGAATCCGCAAACAGTTCGTAATATTCTGTATAAAGCTGGTTACCATGGACGAGTAGCACGACGAAAACCTTTTATTTCCAAAACAAACAAACAAAAGCGATTGGAGTTTGCTACACAACACTTGGGGAAGCCGGAATCTTTTTGGGAAAATGTTGTATTTAGTGATGAGTCCAAATACAACATTTTTGGCTCGGTTTGCGCGAATAAAGTGTGGAGAAAAGTTAATGAGCAGTTAAAAGAGAACAATTTAATTCCAACGGTTAAACATGGTGGAGGAAACGTCATTGTTTGGGGGTGTATGAGTGCATCTTTCGTCGGTGAACTTATTTGTATCACGGAAAAAATGGACAAGCATGTTTATTTGAACATCCTCAAAAATTATCTGCGACAGAGTGTGGTAAAAATGGGTCTTAATTACAGCAGTTTTTATTTTCAGTAAGAATGGTTATTATATAATTGCAAGCAGCTTCATACACCCCCACAGTCACCCGACATTAACCGCATTGAGCACGTATGGGAAATACTAGAAAGGCGAATCCGAAAACACAACATTTCATCAAAAGAAACCCTGAAATCAGCTTTACGGGAGGAGTGGGCAAAAATAACGGAAAACGACACCCAAATTCTGGTTAAAAGCAAAACTAGTGCGTACGTAAACTTTTTTGATATGAATTTACTTAATTTTTTTGTTTTGTATAATATTCCTATCCTGTTTTTCTTTTCAAACCGTTGAAATAAGCCCCATGTGTTATAAAATATATAGAGTTAATGTTAAAGTTTAATAAAAATTAAATATCTACACAGTTTGGAAAAATAGATAAGACTTTTGTTTAAGAATACCATGTGTACGTAAACTTTATTGACCGACTGTATATTGAATTAAATTTAATTTGGATTTATGTTTCCTCTATGATACAGTGCTTATACTCGTAGATAAAATACCAAAAATGGCTTAAACTCAAACAAGGAGTTTGTCAACATGCGTCATATTTGGAAATGCGAAAGAATTAAATGATAATCAGTTACGAGTACCAACTTACAATGATGCAATGAAATATTACTTGTTGGAAGAAATTAATGATTACACTGAAATCAAAAGATCCACCTGCAAGACAAATATCAGATATTGTTGCTACCGACATTCAAAATCTTTGGGTAAAGGCATCCATTTCAACCGTCTCACATAACAGAATTTGTCAGATTCGTTGTGCATATCACGAAAAATTTAGAAAAATATTGAAAAATGTGAAGAACCGTCAAACATCAACAAAATACAAGTTGACGATTGACGAATTTAAAAATAATTCACTAAAACTTTTTGATATTTGCAAGTGTAAATGTGAAAACATTAATGATTGTACTTGCGACAAAAACTGCAGAGTTTCAAAACAAGAATGGAATTTTCTTTTAGACCAAAGAAACGAAAGAAAAATGATTATTGGCTCCATTGATAAACTACCAACAAAGAAACAACAGGAAAAAGCCAAAAGAAAGTCAAGACATGATGCTTATGTACCGAAGCAATCTATCGTATAGACAAATGTTGAAGAGGAAGACTCAGCTGTGCACCAGAATATAAAATCATTATCAAAGTCCGCTGCACATCAAATGCGTATGAAATTACCATCACTTGCTGCCGCATGTGACCGAACAGGAGTTTCTGATAGGTCTGCTGCAATTATTGCATTTGCTGTGCTACAAGATGCAGGATTAATAAAAAAAATAAATGGTTTCCCATTACATCCCTTGAAGGGACAGGGGACAACTTCTCACAATCGCTGAGCTGTGCGCTTTCCAGTTTTCACTCACTGATTGGGACCTACAGTTTTACACCGATTCCGAACGGTATTTTGAGAAGCTTTTTCATGGCTATGTACTCGACAGTGTCGCCGTCACTATGCGAGGTGAACGCAGCCGAAAGAAATTTTAGGGTGGTCAGGGTAGGGTTCGAAACCAAGATCTCATGTACAAGAATCGCGCACACTAACCATTGCACCACCGACGGCCACATGCAGGATTAATACTCCCCGAATATACAAACCTTGTTGTAGATCGGTCCAAAGTTCGACGGGAACGTTTAAAAAGTCGACTACGACTGCAGGAAGCACAAAAGACAATATCTTATTTCGGATCCAAATAGCAACTATTTTGGACATCTAACGTGCGATTCAGGAGCTTCTATCAGCATTAAAAATAGCATAGTAAGTTACCTAACCCAAAAGTGAATTGATTTAACGCAGATAGCAGTTGTTGGATGTAACGGAACAGCTGTAAGTAGTGGCTGTAATGGAGGAGTTATACGGCTTGTGGTAGAGGAATTTAAAAAGCCCTTAAAGTGGTGTATATGCCAAATTCACGCAAACGAGCTCCCATTACGACAATTGCTACTACATTTGATGGTGAAACGAAAATTCCTTGTGGTTTTTCAGGACCAATTGGCAAGCAATTGTCAGATTGCGAAATGTACGAAGATAAATGAGTTAAGCACGGATCAAAAGTATGTTTTGGAAATTATGGCTGCGATCTCTTCAGGTTCGATTTCCATTGACTTAGCAAACAGGAGTCCTGGCCCATTTAACCACTCTAGATGGCTCACAGCAGCAAATAGAATTTTGCGACTTTGTGTTAACGGAAGAAAAGACTGAATTTTTAACAATTCCTTAAATCTTCAACTTTGTATGGGAGCCCCCTTAGGGGCTGCAGATAGGGGGTAGATGTGTTCAAAGAAAATGTTTAGTGGGGGAAATTATTAGAGGTCGGCCTTACATTTTACTTTTCTAGGTACAACTCCGGGGGAGGAGGGAGCGCGCCCGGGCGTCCCCCGAAAACGGGTACCTCAGGAAAATTTGTGTCACAGTGTTATTGGTGCCAGCGGTCACCTTTTCTCAGGTATTACATTTCGATTATAGCAATTTGATATTTTCACTCCGCCCTAATGCACAGTGGGTGATTGAGAACAATAACATGAATAAATTAACAACTCAGTAGAACAAATTACATTATGAAACTTTATAAATGAAACAAAAATAAAATTGACTTGAAACCATAAAAACACAACATATTACTACGCTGACTTAACAGTACATACCATTTGTGTAATATGTAAAATGTTTCTAAGGGCATAAACAAGAAAATCGTGCGTAGCAATAACAACTATTAAAAAAGTTAGAAGAAGACGAACCAAACATGAGAAAATTAAAGGAAGTACATCATTTTTAGCGCAAAAGGGACACAAATGTTAGATTTTTTTTATTATGCTATTTATTTAATTATGCTATTTTTGATGATACTAAATTACGTTCGAAAAAGTAACAACTCCAACCATTTTTTATGGAAATTAAATAATGAAAGTCAAAGCAAAAGTGTATTTATTCTAGCTTATTTACTTTTAGTAAACATTATTCGTTTTGTAAATTTTCGATGCTTTATTGCTTTTTTCCATTTCACACTTTCGGCTGCCCAAAACAAACAAATGCATACAAATTCAATAACATCTACTGCCAGCGATGGTATATTTGACTATTTATCGTCATTTTGACAATTTTTTGGTAACACTTGGTAAACATAATGAAAGTGATGCGCAAAGATGCTGTATTTACTATATGGTAACAATACTTTTTGATACACTTTTGTTGTACATTGTTGAATGGTAACGTTGTTATTTTTAAACAGAGAACTGATTTGACTTTTGCTTTTTTGACATTTCATTTGAATCTCACAGTTTCAAGTCAACGGATTTTGTCTATTGCTTTTTTGATATTTTATTTGAATGTCACTGTTTAAAGTCAACAGATTTAAAAATTATTAAATACTTGAAAGAGAAAAGTATGTTTTATAACCTGTTTACCATTTATTGAATACTTAGTGAACTACATATTTATTTAAGCAGGTGGTGAAACGCAAGTAAAACAACTCGGATAAAGTAGACAAAATTTCTATTCGTATTTCTTAATGTATTTATCTACTACTCACACTTGAATTAAAGCACTTTACTTACGTTGTTTTAACTACATGACAATAAGAATACAATTATTTTATAGCTCAATAGAATGTCATTAGTTGTAGTCATTATTCTGATGCGTATAAATTATATGTACTATCAATATCTTTTAAAACTTAAAAATTAGATACAATAAATATATTTTTCCCATTTTCATTGATCAAATTAATTTATGACTAATAGTTTTCCTTGAAGTAGAAGAGATTTAGTTTATGTTTTAAGAGAAATAAGAATAGTATTAGGGGAATAGGAAAAGTAGTAAAGTTTAGAGTTAATTATCAGAATTAATTAAATCAAAGATGGATTTTTTAAAAATGGTTTTATTGATATGGGCAAGTCATTCCAAAGCTTGATAGCGTTGACGAAGAACAATCTCCTTGTGTTCAACGGGAAATCCCCAACTAAGTGGGAATCGTTAATTGTATAACATTCATTCTGAGATAATAAGAGCAGATGTCTAATAGAGTCAGTGAGAATTAAAATGAAAAAGTAAAACAATTAGCAGAAGAAATGTATAATTTGCTAATATAAAGGGAATATTACAGTAGCCGATTTAAAGGTATAAAAGAAACAATGGATACAAGAGGACTAGAAAAGATATATCTGGTTGATCATGACGCAAGTGCGTTTCAAAATTTGAGAGTTTATACTGTTAATAGAAGAAGTTACAGAAAAGTTGCTACTGCCGCACATTAGTGCAAGAAGAACGTGAGAGGGATTTCTTACAACAATTTTATGATTTGTTTGATGTAGCTCATGCTAATGCCCTAAATATGATGAATATGGAAGAATACAAAATATTTTTGATTAATCAAAGAAAAAAAGGAAGACCCGGTTCAATGTTGGGCGGTGACTAAGAAAGAAAAAAAGAAGAAAGAAAAACGTTTCGACAAGAAAATCAACAACGTTTTCGTGAAAAATATGAAGCAGTTTTGAAAGGTATGTAACAGATTTATAGTGGGTTATGAGTTTCCTAGCTTAACTTTGGTAAACACGCCAGTAATGGGATATCCTTACTAATAGTGATAAGGTATATCTATGTCATTACCTGCAATGATATATAATCACCTCCAATGACTTCGTGTTAATGTAATAAGTTTAGTATCACTGTGTGCCATTTCTTAAGTCATGGAAATATAATCATAGACGGACTCCACTACGTGATAAAAGACCAAAAAAAAAAAGACCCGTGTCTCCCAGTTTTGCCCAAAGTCATGCACTTTTTTATGGACCCCCAAAGATTTGGGGCCTCGGCGTCATGTTTGCAAAAAGTGATCATTTCGTCAGGCTCACATCTTGCAAACCGTTCGGAATTTACTCACCGAGGAAAGTTGTAGCTCTTGTCGTAAAGAACAAAAATTGTGAACACATAAAATCAAAAAGTCTTCATCTTCAAGGTCACAAATGCAAAAAAAAACTTTCTAAAATTCGATTGTTTTTACATTTTCCCCCCTGCTCAGGTCCATAGGCAGCAAACCGTTCGAAATTCAAGGAAACAATCAACTACAAACCTCAATAAACAACTTTCTAGAACATATGAACTAGGAATGATTCTTAACACCGTTTAGGTAGCGCTTAGGTAGAGGCAAAAGTGAAACATTTCCCGAAAATTTTTTGATTTCATTTGTTTTTTCTTTCCTTCAACATTGGGATACTATGCTATCTATTACAAAAATAATAAAAAACATATTCGTATTATGTGTATAATGGTGATGGCCCTGGACTTACAAATCCCACTCTCTTAAGTTGTGGGTCCAAATCTGACTCTGATTCAGAACTTATGGCGTCCACATGCACGTCGCTTCCAGACTGCCCTCCATCATAGGCTTTTTCTTCTTCAAACACACCAACAACATACCTGAAATGAATTATAAAAGAAATCAAAAAATGAATGCAAAACAATGCATCAATAAAAGGCGTCGAGTTTTTACCTTTGTACCGCTTTTCCATGGGCGTTGTGGTTTGGTGAAACCGGTCTCCTTGCTCATCGGATTCGGTAGGGAGTTTTTTGATAAAATCGTCAAAATGAAAATGAAGAAAATGCAGCTTTAATGTCATCGATGTGCCGATTTTCTCAAGATAATACAGCATTTCTTTCACCCATTCTCTTGCTTCCAGTTCCGCGTCTCGATCCCCCCCCAAGAGTCTGGTGCATACACGCTGAAGGTAAATCCATGCCATTGAATGACTATCATCAAGCGATGATTCAAAGTTGCTCTTGAATAGATTTCTAATATCCGGGCCATTAAGTACGCCTGTGAAATGAAGACAAAAAATAAAGACAGAAAAGAAAACATTAACATAGTATAAATAGTACAATGAAGTGAACAAAAATTCATTTTAAATTTATTACAATACCTTTTTCAATTTTGTCCTCGCTACGTTTTGGGAAACCGCTTTTCAAATAGTCCAATGGGTTTGTATTTTGATGAATTCGATGAATTTTTTAACAATTCCCAATTTTATGTGGAGCGGTGGCAGCAAGATATCTTGAGTATTGCCAATTAAAGGTGCATTCTTCAGTTTATGTTGTTTTATTTGTTCCTCCACACTTCCTCTTGGTCTCCACGAATTACATTAGTATTGATTCAGAGGTGAGCGTGAATCCCAATTACAAAGAAATCAAAAAAATTTGGGAAAGCCGCCCTTATCGATGATCCCTTGCAAAATGTTGATGACCTTCAAATCATAGCATATCTTCCATTTATTTTCGTAGTATTGGATTTTTTTCATTACATCTTTCAATGTTTCATAGATTTCCTTCATGTCAATACCCATTGCTAGCTGAATGGAAGGTTTTCGGTTCGGCACATGCAACAACAATGCTTTCAAGGTTGAAACAGAACCATCAATAAATGAGGGCATGAGAATTAAAACTCGGTAAATACCATTTTTGGTGAAATGCGTTTTTTCACATATTCTTGTTCTCTAGACCAAGGCGCACCTTCTGATATAACATCCACACCTCTATAGTTCATAGTTTGGGCGCTAGGGAGCATCAAAGTACATCCATATTGTCAGTGAGTATGAAAACAAGGTATTCAGAAAACAGTTTTTTGCTTCTCCTGAAAAGTTGCAAAAATGGTCTTTACCGAGTTTTAATTCTCATGCCCTCAAATATTCTCCACTCACTAGCGCTGTAGTTCATTCCCATTTTTACCATCAAAGCTTTTATATCGTTGCAGTAAGCAAACGAATTGTCATAATTTAGAATGTAGAGGCGCTGAAATTCAGCTTGACGTTTGCGGTACGCCATAGAGCTAACATTAGCATGTGTGAGTTTTCTTTGCTTTAAAAATGCTGTCAAAAATATGGCAAGTCGCTGCGATATTCCCAATATGGCCACAATGAAATCCATTTCCATTTGTGTTATTAGTTGTGGTCCATCTCTTCCCCGTTGGGGCTCATAATCGGTATCAAATGGATCTTCATAAGCAACAACACTTAATCTAGTCATTCCTGTAAATTCTGTCCTACGATCTGGAGTTGACGGCCTTGGTGCTACAAAATTTTCAGGTGCAAGCATTGGTACTGTGGCTGTTACAGTTGTTTTATAAATTTTGTTCTTCTCAGCATGTCGATTTAGTCGACATGTATAATTTACGCATGCATAGCAACTGGTTTCATCATGATCACTTGGGCGATTAATCCAGTTTACCGGCTTCCAATACTTCATGCTATGCTTGCCTCCACTCAACCATGCCATGAGATTGTTATAACATTGGCGAGACACTGTATTAGGTGTGTAATTTTCACCGGTCAAGTCTACTTCGTCGAAAAGCAACTTATATGCTCTCTTGAATTCACTACTTAAAAGAATATTTTCCTTATGAAATCTTTTTTTTCTGATTTGATGACCGCATCCGTAGCATAATAAATCAATATTTTCACACTGCATATTGAACTTGTCAGTTGCCAATGTTGTGTGCGAATTATGCTGTAGCTCTTTCTCTATAACTTTCACCGCTGAGCTCTCGTTGACATCGCACTATGTAATACCTCGATGTGAGCGTCGTGTCGCTGTTATATTGTATGCTGCGTCCCTTGTTGCGTGTGCTGCTCTTACTGCTTTGCCTGTCCTGCTGCGGTCGGTGAGATAGCATAGTATCACAATGTTGAAGTAAACGGTTTTAACAATCATTCCTAGGAAGTTCATATGTTCTAGAAAGTTGTTTATTGAGATCTTAGCAGTTGATTCTTTCATTGAATCTTGAACGGTTTGATACCTATGGACCTGAACAGGGGGAAAAAGGTAAACAAAACTCGAATTTTTTAAAGGTTTTTGTGATTTTGACCTTGAAGATTTTTGATTTTATATGTTCACAATTTTTGTTCTTTATGACAAGAGCTACAACTTTTCCTTAGAAAGTAAATCAAAATTCCGAACGGTTCGCAAGATATGAGCCTGACAAAATGATCACTTTTTTGCAAAAATGCCATCGAGGCCCCAATTCTTTGGGGCCCATAGAACAAGTGCATGGCGTTGGCCAAAACTGGGAGACACGGGTCTCTGTTTTTTTGGTATTTTATGACCAAGTGGTGTCCGTATATGGTTAAATTTTTTCGTGTTGCACTGTGTATTTAAAAGTAAGTAGTTAAAACTTTCAATGTCTATATCGTTACATATTTTAAATAGTTTTCTTAAAATTTAATGTAAACTAATTGTTTGATTATTCATAACAAAAGTTGAATTGAAATAGTTTCTAATAAAAATTGTAGAAGACTACGAAAATGTGGACTCCGAATCATGTGATGAAGAAGAATTTGAAAAGCTTGATCTAGATAGAATTCAAAATCCCAAAGATGAACCAGGTCCTAGTGGTTCAACAAAAACACGAGGTCGACACAATTGTATTACACCTAAACTTGTATCGGTTTTAGATAAATGCAAAATAAGTGATCGTGACGCAGTGCGTATCCTTATTGCAACGACTCAATGTTTGAAACACGACGTAAGCGATTTCGCGATAAACGCGACTTCAATCCGCCAATGTCGTACAAAACTTCGATATGATACAGCAAAAGATGCATTTAAAATACACAAATTACAGCAGTAACTGTTCCATGGGATGGTAAAATTTTGCCATCGTTGATGGGTAAAGAACACGTCAATCGACGTGTTGGGATTCCAGCAATTAATACAGGCACGGGAAAGGAACAGCGTATAGCCATTTATAACTTGCTTAAAGAATTGGACCTCGAAGAAAAGGTAGAAGCTGTTTGCTGCGATACCACAGAATCCAAATTAGGAAGAATAAAAGTCGCATGCGTACTACTAGAGCAAGTATTAGATAAAGATCTCATATATTTTCCGTGTCGTCATCACATATTCGAAATTCTTCTACGGATCGTTTTTGACAAAAAAAAATGCTAAAGTCTTCTGGCCCTAGTGTTACACTATTAATAGAATAAGATATGGCTGGACTAAAATAAATAAAAATAATTTTAAATCTGGGGTTTAGGATCAGCACGTGAAAAGTATACTTGGTGATACAACAGATATAATTGTGTTTGCATTAAATAACCTAAAACAGAAGCAACCACGAGACGATTTCAAGGAACTTCTTCAATTGGCTACAGTTTTTCTTAAAAGGTCGGTTCCAAAGTTTACTTTTCGAATGCCAGGAGCCTTTCACCATGCCAGGTGGATATTCAAGGCAGTATATACATAGTTTAAACATATTTATATTTCGTGAGGAGTATATTTTGAATGAACCTGAGAACAATGGTATAAGAGACATATGTATTTTTATAGTAAAAATATATTTAGAAGCTTGGTTCAAAGCGACAGGTGCTACAGAAGCTCCTAATCAAGACTTGACATTATTAACAATCTTATACGCTTATAGTTTAATTGATGAAAATATAAGTCGAGAATTAATACGAAAATTCTCCAATCATTTATGGTATTTATCACCAGAATCTGCAGGGCTGTCTTTTTTCGATGATTAAATTTTTTATAAAACCAAAAAACTTATGGTAGCGGCTCTAGACCAACCTTATAGTTGTGAAAACAAAAAAAAAAATACAATTGCTTTCAAAAGATTTTCTATTCCAACGGATTTTCCAAAGAAAGAACTAGAAGAATGCAAGAAAGATGCCTGTTATAATGTTGGTCTGGGTATAGTCAGTAAACTTAAAGTTGGTAATGACACTGCAGAACGGGCAGTCAAACTGATGGAAGGCTTTAACCAAGTTTTGTCACGAGATGAAGAAGAGAAGCAACTGATAATGAAAATTGCTGTAGATTATAGAAAAAATTATCCTGATACAACCAAAGCAACTCTATTAAATTAATATATAAATAATTATAAAAATTTTACTTAAATATAAGTTACTTAAAAAAAAAATAACGGCCTCTCTAACATATTTTCCTAAATATATTCTGCAGGAACTATGTCTATGTTTGGAACACACTTCAAACATTCATATGTTTGCTAGTTCCAAACTTACTTGTATTTAAATGCAAACAGTATCATGTTTACTGACAAACATGTATGATTTTACGTGGAAACATATGCGTTCTTCATCCCAAACATCCATATATTCACGTATAATTATTGTTCGGTTCATGATCAATATCTATTGAAATGTACTTTTTCATAGAAATCAATTTATATCCGTTTTTAATAGATATTGATCTTGAACCGCAAAACAATTAAAAATCATGATAACTGAAAGATCAAATAATATAAAGATAATCGGATATAATTTGAAAACGTTACACTCTAACGCCAATCTCATGGCAATCGTTGTTTCTGTTTTGAAACAACAACATCTACGTAATGGCTTTCGATGAAAACCTGCATAGGAAAGAAATGTTGTGAATATTGATGGTTATGGCAAAGTATTGTGTGGATGTTTTCGCACAAGTATTTGATTTTGTTTATCCCTATAATGTGTGATGATATACCTAAATACTTGTGGAGAAGGGAGCTGATGATATGCCTTGGTGGGCATTGAAATAGCTATATTCCCAACCATCCACCATAATAAGCAATTGCACATATTTCTTTTATAATATCTATGATTTTATCTAATACGGTGTAAAAATTTATATTAACTTGGAGTAGGAGTCGTCCAAATTTTTTGGACTCCAAATTCGACTCCAGCCAGATATCCCAAACTTCGACTCCAACTCCGACTCCAGGACACTGATTCAATGTTATACTTTAATTATTTAAATACTAACTTCTTGAATTGAACTTAGTACCCTGTAATTTTTAAATTGAATTTTGTTCTAGGAAATAAAATATTTCGATATTATAATAATAAATTCCACGAGAACTAAATTAACTAATTTTTTAATTTGGTCAACAACTATATTTGTTGAATTAATTATCAATTAATTGTGTCGTTAATATAATATGTGGTGTACTAAATTTTATTCAGTTAATATCTTACAATTTATTTAATTGAAAACGTGAATTTTTTGATTGAAATCCATTTTTTGATTTTTGGCTGGAGAAACACACAATAAAACCTAAAGTGAAAGTTGGTATGGGGATGGCAAAGAAAAAACAAACAAACAAAATATGTGTATCCACTATTGTCCTAAATATTTAAAAACCCGCAAAATATTAATAGTGCTTTAAAAAAAAGCACGAAAATCAATAGCGGCAAACTCTGTCAAAGCAAGGGTGTGAAGATAAATTTATCCGATAAATTTATTTATCGAAGACACAAACCACTTATACAAAATTTCTGAAATCCCTACGGGAGCACATAACATCCCCATCCCAAATATAATATATATATGTTGTAGCATACATACACAGTCAACGCAACCAACGACTATAGAGTACAAACTAAAGCCAACATAACCAACAGAAATACATATTAAAGAAATACCAGAAGAGGTATTAGCTTACATTTCATTGGCACTTCCCAAAGTGTCCAAATAACCAAAAGTCGAACAGACAAACACACTCCACATAACAAGCGCCGTTCAATACTCTAAACGATACACATTGCTCTGTACGCAAGGTAAAGAACAGTTCTCAAGCCAGTGAAACTGATTCGTCAGCATGGCACACGCAGACATGACGGCGACCGTCCATGGCTTTGAGTATGTTCTACTGCATACACACAGCGACACATACAATGTTGCATAGCCACAGAACGGCGATCGTCTCTGCTGACAGCGACCGTTCATAACTCCAAGAACGTCGCATACATACGACAATGTATACGGCATGATAGGCCATGAGCAGCGAGCGTTCCCTCTGCTGAGGGATACGCATATGATATTCGTTGGTCTGCCGCGACAACTCCATATAAATTATATAGGAATGGGAATATTAATGTAAGATACTATTGTATTTAGATTTAATATAAAAAGAACCAAAATATTCAATAAAGAGACAGAAAGGTTTTGACGCTCAAGATAGCTCAACCAAAAGAATTCCAAATTGTATTTTAATTATTACATGGCGACCCTGCCAGTGCTTCAAATATAAAAAAGCACGGAGGAAAAATCGGGAGCTAAAAAGGCTCAGAAACAATCCCACAGCTCCAAAAGCTCAGGGATCTCCAGGAACTCCAAAAATAAAAAGGAGCTGGAGTTGGATCATTTTGTCCAAATAACATAGCGTTTTAGCCGCTGTTAAATCCTGAAGTGCACCAAAATGCACCAGGATTAAAGAAACATTTTCTCTGACGTGATAGCCAAAAATCCGTCAGCGGCGAGAAGGAAGATACTGTCTGGCCAAAAGACAGTTGGCCCAGCCATATGAGAGAGGCCACAGCGAGAAGAGAAAAACAACAGTAGAATGAAGGAAGGTACAACAATCGAGGATTTCGAGAAGGTGCAATGACAGCTAGAGAAGGAAGATCCCCATTCGGCGATGACCAATTGAGACGGGAATATAGTATATAGAAAAATTATTATAGAAAAATTTCCTTGTATTTTCGTATGCGATTCCAAGCGCATACCTAGGGTCTATAAGCGAGTACTCGCTCGAGACAAAAGAAGAAAAATTATTTTAAAGGAAAATATAATAAACAAAATTCTATGTATAATTGGTAGGATAATTTTTATGTAAAATTTTTTTAATTTTTAAGTACTCGCTCGAGACAAAATAAGAAAAATTATTTTAAAAGAAAATATAATAAGCAAAATTGTAGGTATAATTAATAAAATAATTTTTTTGTAAAAAGAAAGGAAAACCTGAGTGGATAAGGATAATTATGGGTCATAGAAACTCGAAAATAAGTGATCCGACTGCGAATGTCATTAATAATGTAGAAGTGGTCGATCACACTTCACAAATAGATTCATTGTGGATCCTCCTACTCATCTCCACAGTATTAAGTGCAGTCAACTTAATACTAAAGTTATATTTATTGCATAAGAGATCTCTAAAGAAGAGATACTCAAGTCGTGGAGATAACTTAGACAAAATCTAAGCACCACAGAGTAACTTATGGATCGGGATAAAATAGTTACCTACTGTAGACTTATATATAATGTCCCAAACTCAGATTAAATTTTTAAATACTAAATACTAAATTTTTAAATACTAATATTGAAAGTGAAGCCACAATTAGGACGAAAACCATTGAGTCAATTGGAACGGAAGTCAATATGGCACAAACAGTTATAGAATTTTTAAATACGGCCACAAGGTTAATCCCTGATTTCGATGGGAAACCTGAGAATTTAAGATCATTTTTAGATGCAATTTCTTTAGTGGATACACTAAAAGGCACCCACGAAGCGGTAGCCATAAACCTGATTAAGACAAAATTAACAGGTAACGCCAGAAACCTACTTGAAAATGAATCCACCATACAAGACGTAATTTCGAAACTGTCAAGTTCTGTGAAAGGTGAATCAGTTGAGGTCCTATCAGCCAAAATACTGAACATCCGACAGAACAATAAGTCTGCCAATTCTTATTGTGATGAGCTGGACAAATTGACAAAATCATTGGAAGGTGCATACATCTCCGATGGTTTGTCACGCACATTGGCACAAAAATATACCACCCAAGTCGCGGTGAAGGCAATGACCAAAAATTGCACCATTGAAAGAGTTAAACTCATCATGGAAGCAGGTCAGTTTGACAATATGAACGAAGCTATAGGAAAATTTGTTAGTAGCTGCACAGACGCTACTGGACAACAAAATACTATCCTATACTTCGGAAACAGGTCAAACAGAAACTACCGTGGGAACAGAGGAAGACCACATGGTAGAGGTGGATATAGAGGAAGAAATGGCAATGGCAACAATCGCAATAACAACAATAGATACAGACATGACAATTCTAACTACCGTGGAAACAGACGTGGAAACAACCACAATGATAATAATAACGGACAAAACCACAATGGTCGAAATAGTAACGTTAGAGTAACTAACACAGCCCAAGACAACTCGGAAAACTAGAAAATTCCCCTAAGATCAAACCAGAGAACAGAAAAGTGTATAACCTTAGCCTTAATATGAGTATTTTTGTTAACGTCAAAATAGAACACAATAACGAAAAAATAACATTATTAGTAGACACAGGAGTAGATATTTCATTAATAAAACTTGCTCACTTTACACAAGATGAAATAAACACGAATAGAATATCAACATTAAGTGGTATAGGACATGGTAAAATAAAATCAATAGGAACAACAAATTTTGATCTAAGATACAAAAACTTTTTAATTCCCCATACTTTTCACGTTGTGAACGATGATTTCCCAATACCATGCGACGGAATCATCGGTATGGATTTCATAAGAAAATACAATTGTATTTTAGACTTTAATGATGATTTTGATTACCTTATCCTACGACCACCAAATTTCACACAACAGATAGAAATACAAATTACGAATACATGCAATGAAAGCTTAACACTGCCAGCAAGATCTGAGGTGATACGCCATATTAGGCTAGTTGCCACTAATCAAGACATATTGGTACCTCACCAAGAAATTCAACCAGGTATTTTTATAGCTAGCACCTTGGTAAAGGCAAACAATGCATATATTCGCATTTTAAATACAAACGATACAATAGTTACAATAAAAGAATCACAAATCACAACTGAAGACATTAATGATTACGAAATTATTACAAACAATTCAAATGAAAAACAAAGAAAGACACAAATTTTGCAAATATTAGAGAAAAATTTTCCAAAACAGTTCGAAAATGTTTTAAAAGATCTTTGTTCCGAATTCAGTGATGTCTTTGGTTTAGAAACGGAAACAATAACCACAAATAATTTCTATAAACAAAAGTTAAGGGTTAAGGACAAACAACCGGTATATATTAAGAACTACCGTGTACCACATACACATAAGGAGGAAATTCACAAACACGTAAAGAAACTAATAGACGATGGAATAGTCGAACCATCGTATTCGGAGTATAACAGTCCAATCTTGTTGGTTCCCAAAAAGTCTCTCCCTGGTTCTAAGGAAAAGAGATGGAGACTTGTAATAGATTATAGACAGATTAACAAAAAGCTAGTAGCGGACAAATTCCCTTTACCACGAATAGACGATATTCTAGACCAACTTGGTAGGGCTAAATATTTCTCATGTTTAGATTTAATGTCTGGATTCCATCAAATCCAGTTGGAAGAGAAATCTAGAGATCTTACGTCATTTTCGACTAATAATGGGTCATACAGATTCACTAGACTTCCTTATGGACTAAAAATAGCACCAAATTCATTCCAAAGAATGATGACATTGGCTTTCAGTGGTTTGAAACCAGAACAAGCTTTCCTATACATGGACGACCTGGTCGTATTAGGATGTTCCGAAAAACACATGCTTTCAAATCTTGCAAATGTTTTTGAACTATGTCGAAAAACCAATCTCAAGTTACACCCTGGAAAATGTTCATTTTTTATGACAGAAGTAACATACCTAGGACACAAATGTACAGATAAGGGAATACTACCCGATGATAGTAAATACTCAGTAATTGAAAATTACCCAAAACCCACTGATGCAGATGGCGCGAGAAGATTCGTAGCCTTCTGCAATTACTATCGAAGATTTATTAAAAACTTCTCAGAATATTCTCGGCATCTTACAAGACTGTCTAAAAAAGGTGTTCAGTTCGAATGGACTAAAGATTGCGACATAGCATTTAATCACTTAAAAAAGGCATTAATGAGTCCAACATTACTGCAATACCCGGATTTCGAAAAGCAGTTTTGCATAATTACGGACGCAAGCAAACACGCTTGCGGCGCAGTTTTGACTCAGGAACATGAAGGAAAACATTTACCAGTCGCCTATGCTTCCAAAACCTTTACTAAAGGTGAAAACAATAAATCAACCATCGAACAAGAATTAACGGCAATCCATTGGGCTATAACACACTTTAGACCATACATATACGGAAGACAATTCCTCGTCCGTACGGATCACAGACCACTATCATATCTATTTTCAATGAAGAACCCAAGTTCAAAACTGACCAGAATGAGGCTTGACCTAGAGGAATATGACTTTACAGTAGAATATCTTAGGGGAAAAGATAATTACGTTGCAGACGCGCTATCGCGAATAACAATACATGATCTCAAGGACATGAATATAACAGCAACACAAATATTGACAATAACGACAAGATCCATGACACGAAATAATACGAATACGGATAAAAGTAATACTATGAATGAGCAGCATAAATCAAATAAAATTAAAAAGCCCAGTATATATGTTCCTTTAAATAACACTGACGTCAGGACATATTATAAATTAAAGATTTTTCCCGCAAGATGTTACATCAAACGTGGAAAATCTATAATAGCATATATACAAATCAATGACTTGTTTAATAATGGGAAACTTGACTTAGGACAGTTCTTCCCGAGGCTCGAAGAAGTAGCCTGTAAACACAGCATTGACAAATTACAAGTGGCACCTAGTGAGAAAATTTTCGAATTTATCTCGATTAATGAATTCAAAGATATGGGCAATAGGAAATTAATTCATATTAAAGTAGCGCTACTAAATAAGGTGACCCACATTGATTGCAAAGATGCTATAGCTATTCAGAACATAATGATAAAATATCATGATGACCCCATTGAAGGTGGTCACTGTGGAACTTTCAGGACAATACAGAAAGTAAAACGGTATTATTTTTGGCGAAACATGATAAAAGACATAACTAGATATGTCAAAATGTGCCACACGTGTCAGACAACCAAAACCAACAAACATTTGAAAGGTCCATTAGTAATAACTCCTACGCCGGCGGGAGCTTTTGATACGGTATTTGTCGATACCATTGGTCCATTTCCTAAATCAATTTACGGAAATGAATACGCCATAACAATGATATGTGACCTGACTAAGTATTTAGTCACAATACCCATACGGGACAAAAGCGCGAAAACAATCGCTAAGGCAATTTTTGAAAATTTCATTCTTATATATGGTCCAATGAAGACGTTCATTACGGACATGGGAACTGAATACAAAAACGCCATATTAAATGAATTATGCGCACTATTGAAAATCGAGAAACTAACTTCAACGGCACACCATCACCAGACGCTAGGTACAATTGAAAGAAGCCATAGAACTTTCAATGCATACGTACGATCCTACATATCAGTGAATAAAGATGACTGGGATGAATGGCTTAAGTACTTCACGTATTGTTTCAATACAGCACCATCAACAGTACATAATTACTGTCCGTATGAATTAGTATTTTCGAGAATACCACATAAAATGGTACAAATGAATGAAGTGGATCAAATAACTCCACTCTATAATGTAGACAATTACGCCAACGAGGCCAAATATAGACTAGAAATAGCGCTTAGGAGATCTCAGATACTATTAAATAAGCATAAGGAAAAACAAAAAGAATATTATGATAAGAATATTGTAGATTATAATTTCAATATAGGAGATTTAGTATTGTTAAGAAATGAATCAGGACATAAACTAGATAAAAAATATATCGGTCCCTTTAAAATTAAAAATCTACTATTAAGATAAATGTAAACATAATAGATCCCAAAACTAACAAAGAACAAATAGTTCATAAGAAGAGAATTAAAATTTATGAACAATAAAATAATAATAACAATGAAAGCCATGGTTAATAATACTAATAATAATAATAATAAGGAACAAATGATAATAAACTTATACAATAATAAGTCCTTCTAACTACATAAGAAATAACTAAATAATAAGTACTATATGATACATTTAATAAACATAAACTTAATAACATTGTAAAAGAATGTCCATAAAACTCACGTTATATGATCATTCTTCTGAAAAATGGAGGTGTAGCATACATACACAGTCAACGCAACCAACGACTATAGAGTACAAACTAAAGCCAACATAACCAACAGAAATACATATTAAAGAAATACCAAAAGAGGTATTAGCTTACATTTCATTGGCACTTCCCAAAGTGTCCAAATAACCAAAAGTCGAACAGACAAACACACTCCACATAACAAGCGCCGTTCAATACTCTAAACGATACACATTGCTCTGTACGCAAGGTAAAGAACAGTTCTCACGCCAGTGAAACTGATTCGTCAGCATGGCACACGCAGACATGACGGCGACCGTCCATGGCTTTGAGTATGTTCTACTGCATACACACAGCGACACATACAATGTTGCATAGCCACAGAACGGCGATCGTCTCTGCTGACAGCGACCGTTCATAACTCCAAGAACGTCGCATACATACGACAATGTATACGGCATGATAGGCCATGAGCAGCGAGCGTTCCCTCTGCTGAGGGATACGCATATGATATTCGTTGGTCTGCCGCGACAACTCCATATAAATTATATAGGAATGGGAATATTAATGTAAGATACTATTGTAGTTAGATTTAATATAAAAAGAACCAAAATATTTAATAAAGAGACAGAAAGGTTTTGACGCTCAAGATAGCTCAACCAAAAGAATTCCAAATTGTATTTTAATTATTACAATGTATATAATATAATCATAAAGTTGACATATCTCCGATCTGAAATGGAATCGGCATATATTTGTAATGGGGATATTATGTCCTCTCATGGGGCTAATTTGGAATATATAGTTAGTCCATTCATTTTTATCAGGAGTGTCCAATATTGGCACTCGAAATCATTATTTCTGTCAATGACATGGATCGTTTCATAAAGTTGACTATATCTCCGATCTGAAATGGAATCAGCATATATTTGTAATGGGAATGTTATATGCTCCCACTGGGATAATTTGGAGTATGTAGTTAGTCCATTCACTTTTATCAGTAGTACCCAGTATTAGCACTCGAAATCATTATTATTGTCAATGACATGGGCCACTTCATAAATTAGGCTTTATCTCCGATCTCAAATGGAATCAGGATATATATACTGCGCTGTTTATGCGCTTCTGCGGTGGTAGGCGGCTAGACATTAGAAGTTAATTCGCCTTTGTCGTGAGCGACCCAGGTTAGATAAAAATAACCAATGTCAGTTTTTTACAGGAAGAAAAAATATTTGTTCTATATAAAGCTAATTATATGCTATATTCACCAAAAATGGCTTCAAAAACGCTTATTGGCTCTTTTTTCTGTACAAAATTTCTTTTTTTTTTGACAAAAAATTAGATTTCAGAAATTTTGTATAAGTGGTTTGTGTCTTCGATAAATAAATTTATCGGATAAATTTATCTTCACACCCTTTGTCAAAGCTGCAAATCGACAGCTCGAAGGAAACAAAGCGTCGAAAGCTCTATGTATGGAATATGGTCGTTATTTCAAACCGTATAAAAAGTATTTGCAATATTCCCCAATGTTTTACAAATGCGGATTTAAAAATATTTGACAAAGTGTATTACCCATTTTAGATGTGTGTTTATACTTATGTACATATATGGTAGATAAACTTCCTAAAACTCAACGACAGTGCAGAGTGAAACTTATTTGTTTATGCCGACTACGATTATTGGTCGTATATTGCGACTGGCATTACACAAGCCTGACTATCGAAGTTGACCAGCCAATGGACTGGTGTCACTTGGCATATATTAACATTCTTTGTGAGATTAATTGATGTATGATTAATAATATGTATGTAAGCACATATGACTTATAATAATATGCCGGTTGGTCACGTTTTCAAGTCTTCTTAGTTCAGTATTAAGACAAAAAAAATAAAATTTTTTCCGGTCGTATGCTTAGAAGCACTTTGCATTTTTAATTTTTTTGCACGAAATCGCATTTGATTTATACCTCCAACAATTAGTAAAAGAAAAATATTACTTTCTAATAAACATGAGTGAAAAATGGGCAAGAAAAGTATTTTGGACATAACGGAAAGAGCGGAAATAGATGTTTACCATTCGCAATGATATTTGTTGAGGCCATTGCGTGGGAACTTGGACGAAGTCACAAAACTGTGATGGGAAACTTAAACGATGTTGAAAACCATGGAGGAATTACAACGGAAGGATTCCAACCACTGTAACTCCAACTAAAATGAGAAAATTCTTGAGAATTGCGTCAAACTCTTCTCTTTCAACTCCCAAATTAGGGCTCAAGCTGGTTTCCAAGCATCTCGACAGTGACAGTAAAGAGAGCCATTACAATCTGTATGTAACCGATATTGAAATACTGAAGAAACCCCGTCGCTCAATAATTTGCTAAAGAACATATGACATTCGACATTCAAGTAAGAGGTCATGATAATGATTGGCGTACTGTGGTTTTTACTGACGAAAAGAAATTTAATTTTGATGACCCACATGCCTTCAATTATCATCACTGCAAAAATGGTGGAGTTCATGTTCACCATATTCTACCGATCTAAACATTATTGAAAATGTTTGGGTTTGGATTTCCCCCAAGGTTTATATAGGAGGAAGACACTTCATCGATAAGGAATCACTAATTCAAGCCTCTAAGGACTTCTGGCATGAGATTTCTTTGGATTATTTCACAGCACTTTACAATCAATAAAAATCCGTATATTTGAAGTTATTTTATACAAGCGAGGTAGCACGTGCTATTAAAAAGTCTACAATATTGTTGTTGTTATCTTTGTAATATTAAGAAATTGTCCTTTCTGATGGTGGTAACAGTTTAGCTGTTGACAACAAATTTAAAAAGATATGGTCTACTAAACCCAGAAATTTAGGCGGTTCTAATCATCTGATCGAGAGTGAACTTATATATATATTATTTATTATATTAAATAGTTTGTCATGATGGTGGTTGTTAGCGAGAATAATAATAAGAATAAGAATAACAATAAGAATAAGAATAAAACTAAGAATAAGAATTAGAATAAGTATATGAATATGAACACGAATATGAATATAAATATGAGTATGAGTACTGTGTAATTCGATTCGATTTTAAATAATATCGAATTCAAACAAACTGTACTGCGTAAAACGAACGATAATATTTAACCATTTTCATATTTAAAAAATCGCCTTTCGGATATGCAACTCTGTAAAACGAAAACGAACGCCAAACTCCGTAAAATCGTTGGAATTATTCGAAAGCCATTTTGTAAGTGACAAAGAGTTAAAATAAAAAATGTAAGTATTTGTTATCGACAAAAAACATTTCTTTTGTTAAATAATTAGATTATTACAAAAAAAATGTATTTTGAATTTAAGGATTACCAAAAGAGTTTGAATTAATGGTTGAGTTTGTGGTACAACACCCCCAATTAGCTAAGGGACATAAATGCTCCTGATGAAAAAAGCAAGTCAAAGCATTTATGGGACAGCTTGGCTAACAGTTTGAATGCTGCCTGTTTCCAACAATAGGTGTAAAGAAAGTTTGGTCCGATTTAAAAAATCATATCAAGGTAAAATGCTGCCACAACAAAAACAGGATTTCTGGAACAGGCGGGGGACCAAGTAATTCCTGTTCTTTTACACCTCAAGAACAAGAGGTGTGTGACCTATCCATAAATGTAGCTGTTAGTGGAATGGGCGAAACAAGTGCTTTTGGCGTTAACAACATAATGATTGAAACATCTTCAAATGCAGTTGTTACGGATGTAACAAATTTGGGTTACAAAATTATAATACTTGATGATGAAATTTTGGTCCCGCCTGAGCAGATCTTGAGTGATATAGATGACTACTCTACACAGTGAACAACTAAACAAAAAGAGGTTCCTGCAAATAAAGACAGTGTTCTGAATAAACAAGTTCAGAATGAAATTTCTTACCAAGATAATTCTCTTAAACTTTTGAATGCAATAGAACAAAATCAACAAAATTCTAATAACATAAGAATAAGAATATAAATAAAACTAAGAATAAGTATAAGAATATCAAATCTTCTTAATTACCTTTACCAACGGCATTGGTTCATCTGATGGAATTTTTCCTGGTAGTGTTGGAGATATATTTGGAAATGTGAACGAGTTATTAAGTATATGTAATAGTTGAGAGGGGTTACACTCAGTTTGGCGTCCTGAAATATAAATAAGTTTAGTCATTATAAGAAAAAGATTTTACCAATTTGGGATATATGGGGAACGTTTTAAGTAGTTTAACTTCGACTTTTTTTAATTTTTTTAAGAAACACCAATCGCTTAGATTTTTGTGAAATCGTTCTGCAATAAAAGTTTAAGAAACCTTTATGTTGCAGTCTGTCTGACTGTGAAGTTTTACACCACTACGGGTTTCTCCACTAGTCATGTTTTTTAATACTTACTATTTTACCTCTTTTTATATCATTCAATAATTTTTTTCAATTGAGTAATTATTGTTTTTCTTGTATGTCCAAACTGAATTCATTGAAAATTAATTTGTGAAACAATGAAAGTGAAGACGTTAAATTAAGAGCCAAAGTGAGTTTAAAATAACATTTAAAATAAATAATATGAAGTCCGTGACAATGCTGTCGCTGTAATGTAGAAAATAGTTGAATTGATGAAAACAATTGAAAATGATAAGAAAAACTTAAATAACACAGTGCAACACGAAAAAAAATAACCATATACGGACACCACTACGTGATAAAAGACTAAAAAAAAAAAGACCCGTGTCTCCCAATTTTTCCCAAAGTCATGCACTTTTTTTTTATGGGCCGCCAAAAATTTGGGGCCTCGGTATCATTTTCGTAAAAATGTGATCATTTTCTCAGGCTCATATCTTGCAAACCGTTCAGAATTTCGATTTACTCTCTGACAACTTTGCCTTTGGGAAAAATTGGGAAACACGGGTCTTTTTTTTAGTCTTTTATCACGTAGTGGTGTCCGTATATGGTTATTTTGCCATGACTTAAAAAATTACACTCTCTGAGGCAAAGTTGTAGCTCTTGTCATAAAGAACAAAAATTGTGAACATATAAAATCAAAAAAACTTCACCTTCCAGATCAAAATCGCAAAAAACTTAAAAAAATTCGATTTTTTTTTACCTTTTTTCCCGTGGTCAGGTCCATAGGTAGCAAACCGTTCAAAATTCAAGGAAACAATCAACTACAAAAATTTACCTAAGATCTCAATAAACAAATTTCTAGAACTTATAAACTTCCTGGGAATTATTCTTAACACCGTTTTCTAATTTCATTTGTTTTTTATTTACTTCAACATTGAGATACTATGCTATCATTTACAAAAATATTAAAAAAAAGTATTCGTATTATGTTTATAATGTTGATGGCCCTGGACTTGCAAATCGCGCTCTCTTAAGTTGTGGATCCAAATCGTCGTCCGAATCGTCCGAATCTGACTCTGATTCAGCAATTATGGTGTCCACAGGCACGTTGCTTCCAGACTGCCCTCCATCATCAGCTCTTTCTTCTTCAAATACTTCATTAACATCATACAGGGTGATCTAGTGACTCCATAAATAACATTAAAATTTAAGCGGCCGTTGGAAGTGCCAACAAACAAAGAAGTGAGTGTGTGTGTTTTTATTTGCGCCAGGTCTCAGCAGAAACCACAAGATCGACCTGCCGTTAGTTTTGGCTTGGGACAGACGGAAAGCAAGAGAGAATTTAGTAGATCCTAATGAAATAGCAATATTACGGTACCGTACTAGTGCAATCTGTCGCTTAGTTGAAAAGACTTGAGTCTGTTCTGTACAGTGGGTCTTATAAGTTTTTTTTGGAATTCTTGACCCTTTGAAAAAGAAAAGACAACTTTTGTGAATTTGCTGCACAAAATTTTTCGATACAAAATTTTCCCGTGGTCCCTAAGACAGCAAACGGAATCGGTCCCTAGTCCAATTTGTTTTTGTATTCGGCCGTTGAAGTACCGGGAAAAAGAAAACTGTTTTGATAATTTGTTACTCGTTGGTTCTAAACGAAGTTGTTATGACACAAAAAATCACAAATCATTATTTTGCTACCGTCATCGTGTGTCTGTCTCTCGTACATTTGTGTGTAGTCACAATTGGTAATTTTTTGTTTTCGATTTTTGTTTTTTTATTACGGTACCGTATTATCGGATTCTGTCTCTTAATCGAAGAGGCTTCCTCAATTTTCGGCACAGTGGATCAGAAAAATTTTTGGTTGCAAAATTTAATATTGCTGAAGTCAACGAATCTGACCCTGTTGAAGTAGAATAGTGCCATTGTTATTGCTTTGGTCCAAAAAGTTTTGTGTATTTTCTGTACAGTGGATCAGAAAAGTTATTTGCAAATTTGATTTTTTCGTTAGAAATCTTGCCCGTTTACAAAAGAACGAATAAATTTTTTCAATTTTCTTGCACACTGGCTCAGAAATATTATATTTCGCGAAAACATTTTTGGAACTTTAGCAAGTTTTTCGTACAGTGGGTCAGAGCAATTATTTTGCAATTCAAAATCTTGACCCGTTGTCAAAAAAATTAAATTTTGTGATTTTTTCTGTACAGCGGCTCAGAAATATTATTTTTCGATACAAAATTTTTTGGAACTCTTGGAAAATAAATTTTGTGAATTTTCTGGACAGTGGGTCAGGAAAATTATTCTGCGATACAAAATTTGTCGATCATTGAACATTTGGCAAAAAATAAATTTTGTAATTTTTCTGAACAATTTGTCAGGAAAATTATTTTGCGATACAGAAATTTTGGAAACTTTTTATTGTGAAAAATAAAATTTTGTGAATTTACCTCCACAGTGAGTCATTGAAATTATTTTCGAGACAAAATTTTTTAAAAATTTCGCATTGGCACAAACTACTTTCACTGGTGCAATTAAGCAAATACTATCTCAATCTGGATATTGTTTCAATTGTGGAAAATTTATAGAAAATCATCTCAAATAAAAAGTTTAACAGCCTAGCTCCGTATGTCGAAAGGGAAGCGAAGCGAAGCGAATCAAAGCACTCACTTTTTCGTTTATTTTGCGCTCCATATCTACGATTTCTTCTTTCTCTTCGCTTATGTATCGAAGCGAAAGTCATTCAACAATTGTCAAACAAAAATGGTGCCAGATCTACAATTCTAAAAAAAGTGCAAAATTTACAAGAAAAAATCGCGATATTCGAATAAAAATCGCTTGAATGCACCAAAAAAATACAGCTCTATGCGACTACAAATTGTCAGCTGGAAATAATTGACAACATATGTAAATGTAAATAAACAAACACGAATACAATTAGTAAATACATTTACGGGTTGTTTTGTGTGTTTTTTTTTATTTGTGAAAATGTTTCCATACACAATCGCTGTGCATTTTTTGGAGGAGAGCAGTGTGGAATCACAGCAAGTACCCCGGAGACAATTAAGGGACATGTCTAATGTTCTTTCGATGCCCACAAACCAGTAAGTATGGAATGGTGTATATACATACATATGTAAATACTGAGTTATTTTGTATAGGTATCCAAATTTCCGGGTATCCAAGGAGATGTTTGCTAATATTTTGGACGTGCTGAAGAATAAGCTTGGTGAGGGGCATCGGAACACCAAAATAAGGCCGGATATAAAGGTGGCGACTTTTTTGCGTTTCCTGGCCACCGGCAGCTACCAACAAACTGTGGGAAATGAAAATGTTTCCTCAACAGCAAGGGCTACAGCTGGGAAAATTATAAGAGAATGCCTGGAGCTGTTTGAGGACTTCGTTTGCCCCCGATGGATTAAAATGCCTGACCAAAGCGAAGAGCGAGAAATAATGGCGACATTTTTTGATTCCACCGGCATTCCAGGAGTAATCGGTTGTGTAGATGGAACTCACATCCGAATAAAATCCCCACCAGAGGATATACGACGTTTATACTACAATAGAAAAGGGTATTGTAGTATAAACGCAATGGTGGTAAGTTGTACCCACTGGTATACTGTTTTAATAAATAATGAAATTTGTGTTTAATATTAGGTTTGCGATCACAGAATGAGAGTAAGGTTTGTTGACGCACGGCATCCCGGCGCTAACCACGACTCCTTCATTTGGGAGCAAAGTGAGGTCGACGACTGGATGCAATCAGATTTTGATGGCGGAAAGCGAAACACTTGGATTTTGGGTAATAAATGATTATTATCAAAATCAATATATAGGTATTTACTTGTCTTTTTTGTAGGAGATGGTGGCTATAAGCTGAAGCCTTTCCTAATGACGCCTTTTAGGAATCCAGGGGATGCATCGGAAATACGTTTCAATAAAAAGCACGCCAGCGCACGCAATGTCGTTGAACGGTGCTTCGGTGTACTGAAAAATCGGTTTCGGTGCATTATAGGCTCGCGAGGACTGCACTACGCTCCCGAGAAGGTGACGCAAATTATAAATGCATGTTGTGCTCTGCACAACATGTGCATTGAAAACAATGCCCCTAACATCGACCAAGTAGAAGTTGAAATGGACATCAGCCCCAACGACGTCGAAGTAACTGACGCAGCAGACAGTAGAGCCTTAGCAATCCGTAGAGGCATTGCATTAAGTTTGTAGAAAATAATAAAATCTATAATTTAAAATGATTTTAATTGTTGTAGTTTTTATTTTGTGAAATTAAAAAAGAAATACCCTCTGCAATTATTTTGGATGATGCAGCTTGGGCTTCTGCGGCATCTGCCATTCGGGTTGTAGCATCAGCCAACCTTATTGTAGCATCAGCTAAAGTTTTTATGGCGACACTTTGTTCCTTGGCTACCTTTACTGCTTCCTCTCCCGCTCTTAACTGTCGACGAATAAGGAGAATTTGTTCATTGGCAATTTTTTGGGGTTTTACTGATGGTCGCGCAGCAGTTGCGTCTTCATCATGCTGGCGGTTTCGACATCTTTTGGGTTCTCTGTTGCATGACTGTTGGGTGGAGAGTTCCTGATGTGTGCTTTCTACCTGGTGGCTGGTATGTAGCAGTTGGTGTGTATGGTCTTGTTTGCTGATCTGCTGTTGTTGCGGCTGCTGTTGTTGTGGCTGGGGGCTGTTGTGGGTCATTTGATAAGTGAATGGGTGTGACTGTTGGCTGCTCTGCTGGTGTTTCTTGTAACTATGTGTCTGTCTGTTGGTTTCGTGTTGAGGCTGCTTATTGAGACTTCGTGGCTGTGTGTATGTGGGCTGTTGTGTGGGTGATCGTAGTTGTGTGTATCTTGGGTGTTTTTTTGTTGTGGGTTTTGAGTTGTGTGTGGCAATTGGTACGGCGGTTTCTGGTGGCTGTTCTGCTGGTGTTGTTTGTAGCTATGTGTCTGTCTGTTGGTTTCGTGTTGAGGCTGTTGGCTGCTTATTGAGACTTCGTGGCTGTGTGTATGTGGGCTGCTGTGAGGTAGATCGTAGCTCTGTGTGTCCTGCTGCGCCCTGGTCGGTGTTACCACAGCTACAGATTTTGGCAACCTGGGCGGCGTCTCTACCAGAGCCTGGAAATAGTTATCGAGCGACTCAAAACTTTGTGCATTTTGTGCACTATAACCAAATCTTCTGCCACTTGGTGCTGCAGCTTTGGTAAGGCACAGAACTCGGTCGATAACCATTTCCATTTCTGATAGCCAGGTAGCCCGATACATACCACCACCAGTTTCTGTCAGGCTCTTCATATTCTGCGCTATTTTCTTTTTCGTCCGAGATTTCAGATCTGCCCAAGACTAGAACGGATAAATCGATATTTATGTAAATAGAACATACAATAGGAAAAGAAAAACACACTAACCTTTTTCCACTCCATAATGGTGCGTATGGGGGGGCCCAAACCATTTAGCTTAATGCAAAGGTCCTTCCATTTGTCTTCTGTGCTCATTTTAGAGCTCCCAAACACTGCTGTTCCCCTGGCGAAATCTGGATGTTCCTCCATATATTCAACCAGTGTCTGCAGCTGTACCAGTGTTGACTTTTTGTTGCTGAAATACATATATGTTAATAAAATATAGATCATTTTTTATAAAATACTTACCATTTATCCATTTTATGTCTTCGTTCTCTTTACAAAAATAAACAATGCGAAAGCTAAAACACAAGTGACTGTTTTTGACATTTGTGTTTACGCAAATGACATAAAAAAAAGTTATGGAGCGCAACTTTGTACTGAAATGCTCACTTCGTTTTCATTCTTTTTTCATTTTCTTTTGATTTGTCATTCTCATACTTTTACAGAGCGCAACAGGAAATATTTTCGCTTATACGACGAAAGACCGTAAGTATTCGACATACGTAGCTAGGCTGTAAGAGAAGAATAAAACAAATAATTGTTTGTTTCCCTCTTTTATCACAAATTGTTATCGGTTTTTTGTGGATAAAAATTCAAGCTGTTGTTTTAACTGCTTTGCCTCAAACGGATTAGCGCGTCTGTGAAAATTTGTACTGTGTACAGTGGGTCACTAGAAAATATATTTGAGGCAAGTATTTTTTGAGAAATTTTTTCGAATCTGATCCTCATTCTCAACGCAAACCCGAACTTGAGTGTGGTGTAGAATAATTCACAAGGTATCGATCCTAATTGGGCTTTCATGCAAGTTTTTTTTATTTTCTATCGCAAAATAAATTCTTTCTCACTACACATCGATTCATATAATGAGTCTTGAAGGGTTTTTAGTCCAGTGCGATGAGATCATCCGGTGTACGAAGCAATTAAAAGAAGTTGATTTAAGCACGTACAATAATCTAGCCCTAGAAGCCGAAAAGCATGAGATTGAAAGTGCATGGACACAATGTAAGGACAATTACTGGAAATGTTTATCTGAACCGGAATGTATGAAAATGGATAATGAAGCGATCCGAAATAGAAAAAGGGAAGCGCATGAGTGCTATATCGATTGCATAAAAATAATCGGTGAATTTAGGGAAAAGTTAAAAATTTCTGAGGCACCTACTCCGGCATGTTAGAGACTGAGCTCATCTGTTTCGGTCCCACCATGCGATACAGAAGTTTTTCACGGCGATTACGTGAGCTGACCCAGTTTCAGAGACCTGTTTACGGCCATTTACTTGAATAATAAAAGACTTAGCCCTGTGGAAAAATTATACCACCTGTTCCAAAAAACTAGTAGTGAGGCTAGAAAAATAAACCGCCATATTCCATTAACGGCAGAAGGGTTCGATATAGCGTGGTCGAACTTAAAAAATCAATACGGGAATAAACGTATTCTCATTAATAATCAGTTGAAAACACTGTTCAACTTGACCCCATGTACGCAAGAATCGGCTGTCGGTCTCAAAAACTTCAAAGGGAGTTGACAAAATTGATTTCGGTTCTTGAACTTTACAATATCGATATAGGATCATGGGATCCAATTTTTGTCTTTCAATGCTCTTCAAAGCTATCAAGGTTAACGCTGTCTCTATGGGAACAGTCAATTTCCAAGAAAACCGCACTTCCAAAATGGGACGATTTAAATACATTTCTGACTGAAAGGTTTCATGTGTTGGAAAGTGTCTCTGACGTATTTAGTTACAAGGGAGCTAGCTCATCTCAAACCCCTCGCCCAACTATAACTACAATTCAAAGTCCACCACACAAAAGTAAATAGTCAGAAATGTACTTTGTGTAAGGAACCTCACCATTTGAGATCATGCCAAAAATTTGTTAAAATGGATTTCAAAAATAGGCTCTCCGTGGTGAAGAGAAATAATCATTGTTTAAACTGCCTGACCCAAGGGTATATGGCTGTTGATTGCTCTAGCAAAAATACGTGCTCAAAGTGCAATTCGAAGCATCACACGCTATTGCACAACAATAAAGTAGCTCAGCAAAGTGAGTCGAAGCCAGTAGAGTCTCGGAGTATGCCCCAAAATCAAATACAGTCCACTGATTCACCTTCGACATCTGCTAATGTTAGGGCATTTCATAAGTCGGTCTCGCACAAAATAATGCTAGCTACAGCGTGGGTAAATTATGGGAAATGGCGTGTCCCATAAAATAAGAGCGTTAATTGACCCATGCTCGGATGAAACTTGTATATCATCGTGAGTACAAAGTGTATTGAGATTACACACAAAATCGATTTCAGCAGATATCACCGGTCTTGGCGGTGAATATCTAACCAAATGCTCGAAAATGGCAGTGTTTGCTCTCTGTTCGACAAGAGAGTCAAACTTTTCTCTGGACACTGATGGGCTGATGGTCCCAGATGTTACGGGAAATGTCCCAACTCACTCGTTCGAAAATGTGAATATAGATCAGCTTCCACAATTAGATATCGCTGATCCTTACTTCTTCAAAAGTGGCCCAGTGGATATTCTCCTAGGGGGAAATTTATATCCGCTAATTCTACTCAGTGGAGTGGAACATGGCATTTTAAGCTCGCTTGTGGCCCAGGAGACAGTCTCTGGATGGATTGTTACTGGCCCAACGACCAAAAACAATTCGAAATGTTTAGTTCGTGTCTTTCATTGCACAAGAGTGTCGATTGACGAGCAGATGGCCAAATTTTGGGAAGTCGAAGAAGTTCCCACAAAACGAAAAATCTCGGATTAAGAGAAGATTTGCGAAAACATCTATAAAACGACAACAGTTCGTACAGCTGAAGGGAGATATGTAGTTGATATACTCTTTAAGCCTGATTTTCAAATAGGATCGGCGATTGGCCAAAACAGATATATTGCCCTTAGTCCATTCCTCAGGAATGAGAAATATATGGCTCGAAAGCCAGAATTGAAGTTAATGTATGACGAGGTTTTACGTGAATATCTGACACTTAACCATATGGAGAGTATAAACACTCCAACGGGCAGACCAGATAATTGTTTTTATCTGCCCCATCACGGCGTTTATAAGCCTGATAGCGTGACCACGAAGTTGAGGGTTGTTTTTAAAGCCTCTAGCCTGTTATCTAATGGTAAAAGTCTTAAGGACTGTATTTTCGTTGACCCAGTCTTACAAAAAGATATAGTGTCTGGTATTGAATTGGCGTCTGTACAAGTTTGTATACAATGCGGACATAACGAAAATTTACAGGCAGATTTTGATTAATCCCAAACACGCTCCATTTCAACGAATACTGTTCAGACCTGACCCAAATGAGGAAATACAGGATTTTCAATTGAAAACAGTCACATTTGGCGTCAATTGTGCTCCGTACTTGGCGCTGCGTACATCACTGCAATTGGCAGACGATGAGTAACATCGGCTTCCCATTGGCGCTCAAATATTAAGAGAAAGCATGTATGTTGATGATGTTCTAGTAGGAGCGCATTCGGTCCCAGAGGCTATAACATCAAAACATTAGTTAATTTCAATTTTATTATCAGCTGGGTTCGATCTGGGAAAATGGCACTCGAACAGCAAAGACATCCTCGAGAATTTGCCCAAAGATCATCTGTTAGAAAATGATTCTTAGGTGTTTGATGATAAAAGTACAGCCAAAAACTTAGGCATTAGATGGAATGCGTCGGCTGACTCTTTTTACTCTATGGCTGAAAAATTAGTAGACAAACAGCTTTTACGAAGCGGGAAGTTTTGTTAGTCATAGCAAAGACATTTGACCCTTTCGGCTGGCTGGCGCCAGTTGTAGTAACGGCAAAAATCATAATGCAGCAGTTATTGCTTGATGTCATCGGTTGGGTTGACCCTCTGAAGCCACTGACTCTTATAAAATGTAAAAGCATTCGTTAAAACTTACTCCGAAATTGGGAAAATTCATATACCACCTTGGGTACAATACTCTCCGCAATGTAAACTGCAGATTCATGGGTTATGCGACTCGTCGGAGTTGGCTTATTCGGCGGGTTTGTACGCTAGAGTGGAGATAGAAGGCATCGTTCATACAAATGTACTTGTTTCTAAATCAAAAGTCGCACCCATTAAAAAAATCTCTCTCCCAAGGTTGGAGTTGTGCGGAGCACTCTTGTTGTCAAACTTGATCAATGTATTTTTGCCTCAGATGAAAATTCCTCAAAACTCGATTGCCTTGTGGTCTGACTCGTCAATTGTTTTGGCCTGGTTGAAAAAGCCTTCGCATAATTGGGCCACATTTGTGGCGAATAGGGTAGCAAAAATACACGATAAATCTGGTGGTTTCTGGAAGCACGTACCAACGGACGAAAATCCCACTGGCCTAGCAACCCGGGTTGTGACTCCTCCGGAGATAATGGGCAAGGACCTTTGGTGGTCTGGGCCGCCCTAGCTGAAAGAAAAATTGGAATGTTGGCCCGAGTCTTTAGAAATATTAGATACGAGTCTAGAGGCCAAAAACCGGTACGGACACATTTAGCTAAATCAACGGAAATAGAGGACATCTTACATCGTTTTTCCTGTCTCTCGAAAACCATGCATGTAGTAGCTTATATTCTTCGCTTCATTAAAGCCACTCACCCAGCTTCAAAGAAAGAAAATCGGTGCGCTAGCGTCAAACTATCTGGTCAAGAGTTAATGGCAGCACGTAATCGACTGATGCTTCTTTCCCAAAAAATTCACTTTTCAAGCGAGTATCATTGTCTGTTTCAGAAAAAACAAATAGAATCGTAAAGTTCCATCCTAACCCTTACTCCATTTTTGGATAAGGATAAGATAATTCGAGCCAATGGTCGTTTGGGGTCCACTATGTCCTTGTCTTATAGTGAACGGCATCCGGTAATTGTCGCTTATCAAAATCGCTTTATGTGGACTTTATCCATAAATTGACCCTTCGCTGAGGAATTCGATTGATGCTCGCTGCCGTGCGCCTCGAGTGCTGGAGTGTAAAAGCAAAAAACTTGATTAAAACACATATAAACCACTGTAAGGAATGTGTTATGGCCCGTAAAAATCTTCAAGGCCAGATGATGGCAGCTCTTCCACCTGAAAGGTGGCCCACTCGAAATTAAAACATTTTCTGGCCGAGGCTGCCGTATCACGAAGGGGTATATTTGCGTATTCGTTTGTTTTGCCACCCGAGCAATACGTTTGGAAGCAGTAAGCGACCTCTCTAACCAAGCGTTTCTAGCACCTCTGACTCGTTTTATTTCTCGCCGTGGCTGTCCCCATAAAATATACTCTGACAATGGCCGAATCTTTGTCGGAGCGGCTAGGGAAATAAAAACGAACTTAATGAAAGCTGTCTCTGAACTTAGAGATGAGGATGTTACACGATACGGACACCAGAGATTAGAACGGCACTTTATACCTGCCGCTGCGCCTCATATGGGTGGATTCTGGGAGGCAGGAGTTGTAAAACCCATCTGAAAAAGATATCCGGCCAAATCCGACATACATTTGAAGAACTTACTACCATCCTCGCTTCAATAGAGTCATGCCTTAATTCGCGTCCACTTACACCTCTTTCAGATAATAATATATTCTAGTTGGATCTTCCCAATGACCCCAGCAGAGCCTGAAACTATTCCCTCATTCAACAAGATTTTTGTACTCGTTGGAAATCGGACTATCTGAAAGAACTACACAAAAGAACGAACGGATCTGCAAGAAAACAACATGGTAGTCTTACACCAAGACGCAAGGGGCCCAAATGATTGGCGATAAGGAAGAGTCGTTAAAATATAGTCCGGAAAGGATAATCGAGTTAGAGTCGTAGATTTGAGAACTCAGTTAGGGTTGATTACGCGTCCTGTCCACAAGCTCTTTCGTTTGCCAACAGATACCTAACCCAGACTCAGTATATATATTTCGGTCCATTACGGCACCTATTACTATCCCTACTTCACCACATCACCTAACGCAACATCTAACTATCTTTATAATTTATTTCGTCTCCCAGACATGGACTACCTCGAGGAGTATGGGTGCCCGCTCTGTACGACACGCCATCCATTCCGGTCGTGCCGCTGTTTCCTTATATTGGACCCACTAGAACTGACACGGGTTGTCGACCGATACCACGCTAGCCAGAACTGCCTGGGGCTCTCTCACTCAGTCAAAAAATGCCAGAGAAAACACCGTTGCCATGAATGTAAGGCCAAACATCATACGCTACTACACTGTCCCGACATGAGTGCCTATGAATGGTTGAAAATTACCGTGTGGGTCCATGTACAAAGACCTGGCATCGATAAAGAGAAACGATTGGTGCGCGCTCTTTTGGACCCGAACATCAAGGTGAGCCAGGCAATTGTCACCTCGCTCCTGTTTCCTTACACGACGACAGAGGTAAAAGGGAAAGAGATTAATCTCCAGCTCACGGATCGACAGTCGGAGGTACGAACACTTACAACCACGATGGATGTCATAACTGGTCCGTCGTCTTTCACTCCTCATCGGCGCTGCGATCCCTGTAACGTGCGTGCCCACTTTGACCCGGAGAATTGGCGGATTCTCGCGGATTCCGATTGGTTGCTGTCTAGTGTTGGGTGAGGATGTGGCGAATCAACTTTATCTGGGGCTTCAGCAATTGGAGGACGGCTGTCCCTATTCCCAGAAAACCATTTTTAGGTGGGCTTTTTTTGGTGCGATCCCACTACAGCAGAAGGGCGAAAAATAATCCATTAACAACAAGAAGGCGCCATATGGACTGAAATTGCATCTGTTTTGTTTTGTATTATTGTCAAGATAATTAATGAATTTACCCTTTATTTATTTGAGAAAAATTCTCACCCACATTGTCTAGTGGTGATTTGTTTGCACAAATTGTGCGAAGGGGGCCAGTATGTTCGCGCACACAATGGCTCACATTAGCCCACCACGGAAATTCTTACCATCCCCGTGGTTGCTCTCATGTATGCGCGAACAGATTAGTTCCTTGCCTGCGTCGTCGTCGCTCTCTCTATTGTAGCCCTTATGGCTGAATAACTACTACTCGCTGGTAGGCTGCCTGCACTTACCATCGAATAGCGGCAAAGGGCTAGTTAGTTGATGTGCAGAGAACGAGTGATAGAGACGACGACAACAAGCATACTCTATAAACTTTTAAAGTAAAGCAAATGTGAACTTAAATATTTTAAATTCAACAAAACAAACATTTATATATAAAAGTGAAATAAAAAATAAATAAAACTACAATTTAAGTGGTTGTTTTTATTTGCGCCAGGTCTTTTGGCTTGGGACAGACGGAAAGCAAGAGAATACGAGGGTAGCGTGGGCAGTCAAAGGTACGAGGGGTGCTACTAAAGTTCCAGTTGCCTTAGAACACAACAACTATTAAAATGTAGTTTTTCATAGAAAAAGTACTTTTTAATAGAAAATATTAAAACGAAATATGTATGTGAAATTGATTGTTATGATGGATGGTTGGGAATATAATATATACATTTTAATAGTGATTGATCTTGAACCGAACAATTATTGAAGAAAATGAACTAAATAAAAATGTAACATTCAATAACGTTCTATGCTTAAGGCTTTGTTTGCTAATTGAGCCCAACATTAACTGAGAAAATTTATAATTTATTTAAATTTTCAAGCCTTATAAATTAATAAGGAATAACATTTTTCTGCCTTAGCAGGGACATGATTGAAAACAAATTCTAATTGGGTAAATTTAAGTTAAATGTTTTTGTACACGCGGCATTGTTGGAATTTAATTTATAAAATAAAATAAATTCGCGAAGAATAAGTGAACGTCTTGCAACAATATACGTAAACATTTTCGTTGCTGCCTGTGATGTCTCGTCGTTGCTGCAGTTGCAATCAAAACGAGTGGAGTTGTGATTATGAAGTTTCGGATACAGAGTTTAAAGCGCGAAGAAATATTTGTTTGTTGAACCTAAAATCTATATATTGCTTAGATGTTACAGATTTCTATAAGATATTCGGAAATTTTCTCATTGCTGTAATTTGGCATGTTCGCGCACACCGCAGCCTTTTTTCCGCCACTGAATTCATAAATGGATTGGGTAAATGTGCGCGAACAGATTGGCTTTCCTAACTACTTTGTCGTTTCTCCCTTACCCTTACCACTGAATAGAAACTCAGTATCGGTGGCGCTGTGTGAAGTAGCAAGTGCGTTAGTTAGTCAGAAAACTGGTGTCAAGAGGGACAGACGACAGTAAACAAAGCCAAAAGTGTATTCTGTTTTAAAAAATAAATAAAATATATTAAAATTCGTACGTTCACGTTCAATTTGTTCGTTGCTTGGCAGTCGGTATTGAAAGTGATTATTGGGCGATATTCATATAATTTTCCCACGCGATTTTCTCCGGAAATTCATAGCCGATTTTATTAATTTTTGGATTAAAAAGCTAGTGCGGGTTTCGTCGAAGAGTTTAGGCCAAAAATTAAGGCGAGCCGAGATTGAAGTGTTTTAATTTGGAGTAATATTAAAAAAGTATTTTTAGTTGATCTTCGGTTATATCGTACGAATATAACAATGTATGTATGTATACAAGTGTCTGTTGCTTTGCATTCTTTGACTTTTGTGGGAATAAAACAAAAAGTATTGAGCAAGAAAATAATGACACAAGTGCTTGCACTGGGTCTTTAAATAATTTTAAGTATTAATATTATTTAACTGTAATGGTCATCATATGATTGAACGCTGTTTTTTATTTTCCAATGTAACATTTACGAATGTGTTCATAGAAATCGAACAGGTACCGTGTAGCAAAAAGGTGTTAACACATCGCCCGTGAGTTCGAACACTCATTGGATTTTTTCTATTTTTAGAGTTATATTGCTAATATATTTACATAAACGCGACGGCATATGTGACACAAAAATGAAAAACTATTATTTCCTAAGTTTTAAGCTTTTAAATGAGTAAAAGTCTAAGTGACTAACAGTGGCAACTCTTTCATACTTATGTCATTTTGGTTTGGCGCACATATGGAAGTAATAATTTGGAAGTAGTAAACAAGGAAGTTGCATGAAGAAAAGTATTTTAATAAATTGTATGTTTATGAATAATTATTTATATTTTATTTGTGTTTATATGGGAAAATACAAGACAAGAAGTCAGGAGGATATTCAATAACCGTCCTCTTTGTTTTTGTCTTCTTTCATTTTTGGCAGCAAAACGAATGTTTTCAATTCAACTGTGTAAAACCGGCCACTTAAAAAGTAAGTTCGAAAAGTGAAATCTCAGAACACCAAACTCGAATACTTGTGAATTTAAAATGCTTTGTGAAATAAAACCGAATCGGAATGCAGCACATGGATGATAAAAAGAGTTTATGTGAATTTGAATTTTATGACCGATTTTGTTAGGAATCAGGAATATTTTTCTAATTGAGAAATAGTTGACTAGAACAGACAGATATTTTCCACCATGTTCTTCTTTTGCCTCATGCGTTCTTGCAATGTTGCAGTGCTTTGAGGTGAGTTTTTATTAATCTATATCACAGAGTTGTATTTTTCCGTGGTATAGCTTTTTGATGACCGGGCTAGTCTCAGTTTGAATTACGTTTATTTGATTTTGAGACCGATTTTTTTAGTTTTCAGTTAATGTATGAGAAAATTCATACTACAAGCTTACAATGTCCGGAACATTTCCCTAATTGAAAAATGGTAGGTTTTTATTGGAAATAATAGACAATTCAGTTAAGTTAAGCACACCCACTGGCATGACTAGTTTCGAACTCCGTGACAAGTTCATTATCAGATTTCTAACTACTGTGCCTGAATTGATACCATCGGTTGATCATCAATCAAACTCAATTCGGCAATTTACATAATCGAATTAGTATCAATTGAAGATCCCTAAGTATCACACACTGAAAGGCCTATAATTCCAACACAAAAATAGACAGCTTTTTCCACCATGTTCTTCGTTTTATAACATGCGTTCCATGTTCTTCGTTTATAACATGCGGTTGCAGTGCTTTGAGGTGAGTTTCTAATCTGCATCACAGAGTTGTATTTTTCCGTGGTATAGCTTTTTGATGACCGGGCTAGTGTCTGTTACGTTTATTTGAATTTAAATTTTGACCGATTTTGATAGTTTTTCGTTAAAGTATGACAAAATTCATATTACAAGGTCGGGAACATTTTTCTGCTCGAAAAATGGTTGGTTTTTGCTGGAAATAATAGACAATTCAGTTAAGCACACTCACTGGAAATTCATCATCAGATGCCTAACTACAGTGACCTGAATTGATACCATCGGTTGATCATCAATCGTATATATAAAAACTTAATTCTCAAATTTACATATGTAATAGCTTAGCTTAGAGTAGCTTAGATCTGAAAGACGGATATTGGCAAATCCCGTTAGTAGAGGAGAGTAAAAAGTATACAGCATTCACCATTGCTGGGCGAGGTCTGTATCAGTGGCGAATTATGCCCTTTGGTTTACACTCCAGCCCCGCGGCATTTCAAAGAGCGCTTGATAGCGTGATAGGGTGTTTGGCAACCCTTGCTGTGTTTTGACGCGAAAATTAAAGTGTTCGTTGTTATTACGAGAAATTGTATATTTTTCTCGGTTTATAGTGATTTTCCATATACAATCAAAGTGTACAAGTGTTCTTAAGTGAATTTGGCATTCGAATTGAATAGTATTGTGATTATTCCGAATCATTTGTAATAATATCCATCGATTTTAATTTGGTCTTGGCAAATTTGCAAGTTTTCCATTTGTTTATCTTTGGCATTTACCCTTTTTGTTGTTATTGTTTTCAACTGTCTTTTGATCAGTTATCTTGCTATCAAATTTTCTTATTGTTTAAATTTTGGGGTATACTTTTAGGCACACTTTGAAACTGGTTGTACTACCCTCAATTTTCCTATCTACCGCATGATGGCGTGTTTGTACACTAAATGTAAAGTGAAGGGTAATAGTGATCAACAGTTTATATTGTTACGAATTTCCTTATTCGTCCTTTTTGCGTTGTTTTATTCCCAATAATAAAACAAGGTTCGTTTTAAATTACGATAATTACAACGGTTTAACTTCCTTTTATTTTACTTATACAGTACAACAGTTTACTTTATTTATGACACTTTAACAAGTCTTGTATTTTACTATCAATTCGCGTTGCTTACTTTACGGGGTTTAATCACAAACTGAACTCTCCACTCCAAAGACCTCCGCTATTTATACCAACTCACCATACACAAATGAAGGTATATCTAGCGAATTCAAGAACCATCTAGAATCTGGATGTTGTTGTTGTTGTTTATCTTTGTAGAACAATCTCGAAGGGCGGAGAGTTATCTTTACTGGGGTGAATTCATGCTACTGGTTTAGCGAGCTGGTACGTTGTTACAATGCATAATTTCAGGCGCAGCACTAACCGCCTGTTATTTACATACTGTTAGTAGAGTCATTAACAATAAGCAAAAGCTTTTACTTATTCGTAACAATATGTTGTTGGCTATGTGATGCACAGGCTCATTTGAGTTGTGCAGGTTTTAGTGGAAGACAATATGATATGATTTCTGATCGGGAAAAAGGACTTCGCTGGTCATGTGTGAAGTGTAGAACCCAGGACATTGATTTCTATAGAATGTTTAAGGATGCAAAGTTAATAATTACAAGTATGAAATCTGATTTCTCAACTGTACTGGGAAAGGTGAATAAAATGGAATATCTTTTTGATGACTTTGAATATATTGAAGGGTCGCCTAAGCGTAAGAAATCGTCTTTGAGTGTAGATACTGGTAATTGTCATAGCCTGTCGAATCCGTCTAATTTGATAAGTTTGCTTTCACCGGTCGTGGAAGATAATGTTGCCCAAAATACGCTTCCATCTGTAAGTGATTCTGTTCAAAATTCTGTTACTCTTAGTAGCCAACCTATTGGTAATCAATCAGAACTATCTCCTCCTGCTGAGGTTATTCCAATTGATTCTGTTTCCATTTCTCAAACTCCTTCTTTGACTTATGCGTCTGTTGTACAAGTAAATTATACTGACACCATTCCTCAACATCAAAACTTAGTTGTGGTGCCCCCTAGGATGACAGTCTTCATATCTAGATTGGCATCTGATACTACTGTTGATGATATTGGTGATTTCATCAGATCTTATTATTCTATTGTTGGTAATTATATTGCTGTTTTTAAATTTAATTACTCACAACCAAGGGATATTTCTTCATTTAAAATATCGGATCCAGGCCTGATGGTGTTTTGGTTCGAGAGTTTGTTCATAGAGATCGGAATCGTTCCGATGGGAATACTGGATTGCCACCCTCGGTCAATGTGTCAAAAACCTAGGTGCTTCAATTATATTCCTATATCAAAATGTAAGAGGCCTTAATTCTAAACTGAAACATATTTATTTGAATAGTATTGATTGTGGTTATGGTGTTATATGCTTATCGGAAACCTGGTTAAAACCTAGTGTTAATGATTCTGAGATTTTTTACAAAGATTATCAGGTATTTAGGAAGGATAGAGTTGGAACGAAATCGGGCGGCGGTGTTCTCATTGCTGTATATAGTACTATTTCTGCTGAATTGGTCACGTTCTGTGGGGAATGTGAGTCTGAATTCAATTGTGAACGTCTTCGCATTGGTGTAAGATCTGTTTTTGTGACTTGCTCCTATATTCCTCCCAGTACTAGTATTGACATTTATATGGATCACCTTCGATTGACAGAATCAGCTGTTAACTTAATGGATTCAAATTCGGACATAATTTGTGTAGGTGATTTTAACTTACCATATACAACGTGGGTCTCTGTATATGACTCTAACGGATGTTTACCTCTGTCTTCTACTATAGCGAGTAACTATTGGGATGGCATTTTTGATTTAGGTCTCCATCAGTTAAATTTTATTAAAAATGTGAACAATGAATACTGGATCTCGTATTTTCGAACAGTAACTGTATTTCATTATGTAGAGTTTCTCCCATTGTCTTACCGACATTTGCTATTGATGTACAGGAACAAAATTCTGGGTTAATCCAACGCAAAGAGCTACGTACTATGCATTTTAATTTCGCCAGAACAAATTCTGCCTTACTCAGATCTTTTCTACATAATGCGAATTGGAATTATGATGGTTGTCTTGTGTGCAAAATTGAAAATTTTTATAATATTGTGAACTCTGGGTTTTCTGCTTCAATAACTTATCATCCTTCAAGTTTGGGATCTGGGCGTGCTTGGTTCACAAAAGAATTCAGCGGTCTACGTAATTTAAGAAACAGAATGAAAAGTAGATATGATAGAAGTGGTTCATTAATTTATTTGGCGAAATACATAGTTCCTAGGAATAAATTTAACGTTCTTAATAGGAAATGTTACTCTTTTTATATCTCTAAAATGAGAAGAGTTCTACTGAAGAACCCGAAACATTTTTTCACCTTTGTAAATTCAAAGCGGAAAGTAGTTGGTTATCCGCGTAGTATGAAATTCAATGGTTCAGAATCATAAGATGATGCCGACATTTCTGATATGTTTGCTAACTTCTTCCGTAAAATATATTCTCCTTCTGTTGCTTTACTAAATTACCCCTATAATATTAATACGTTTAATGGCATTCCGGATATTATCTTGTCTGAGGATGAAGTTCTTTATGGACTGCAAACTTTAAAACATTCAAATTGGCCTCTACCTGATGGTGTTCCCGCATCAATTATTAAAATGTGTGCTCATGAATTGTATATTCCACTCACAAATATGTTTAATGAATCGTTGACATCGGGTAAATTTCCCTCTTATTGGAAATCAAGTTTCATAAGCCCACTGTTTAAGTCTGGAAGTCGATCCAATATTGAAAATTACAGAGGAATTGCAAAGTTGAGTGCAATTCCAAAGCTATTTGAAAAATTGGTTACGAATAGACTACTTCATTTTTTTGGATGTTTGGTTTCGCCATATCAGCACTGTTTTGTCGTCTACGACTTACTTACTGGAGTTAACGTCTCATATTTTTGCAGCTTTTCGTGATAAATGTCAGATGGATGTAATTTACACAGAGGTAACGGTTTTGACACAGTTTGTCATAATTTCTTAATATACAAACTTGATATTATTGATTGTTGCACTGGGTATCTTCTTACCTTAGAGGTCGTACCCAAAAAGTGCGGTTTAAAAATGTATTATCTTCAACTATATCAGTCACATCTGATGTTCCTCCAGGCAGTCATTTACGCCCCCTACTTTTCGTTCTTTATTTAAATGATCTACCGCCTATAGTTAAATCCTCTAACATTTTGATGTTTGCAGATGATGTTAAGTTATATATGCCTATATGCGATACTGAGGATTCCACCCCTCTTCAAAATGGCTTGGATAGTCTCACTAATTGGTGTTTGGTAAATGGTATGTCGCTAAATCAGGGAAAATGTAAAAAGCTTTCGTTTTGCCGTAGTACACCGTTGAATTTTGATTACCTTATTGGTTCTTACATATTGGAAAATGTGTCTTCGTTCATGGATTTAGGAGTACTTCTTGAGCAAAAGTTGCGTTTTGATCTTCATATTGATTCCTGTATAGGCAAAGCCAGATCACTGTTAGCTTTTATAAAAAGATGGGCGAAAGAACTTGCTGATCCTTACGTCACTAAACGTCTTTTTGTCTCTCTCGTTAGACCTGGATTAGAATATGCTTGTATTGTATGGTGTCCGTATAATGCCTGTTACATAGACCGCATCGAATCGATTCAAAGACAATTTTTACTTTTTGCTTTACCTGGTCTCGCTTGGAACATTGATGCTTATTGATCTTCCTAGACTTGAAAAACGCAGGTATATGTTAAATGCTATGTTTATTGTAAAACTCATTAGGGGTTGTATAGATTAAAATTTTCTCGTGAGTCAAATAAATTTTAATGTTCCCTGTAGACAAAAACGATATTTCTATCCTATAAAACTGCCGACTGTCCGTTATAATTACGATTACTACAATCCTTTTCGACGCGTTTGCCTCATTTACAATGAGATCTATAATTCCTTACCCCCTTCAGATTCTTTGAATATAATTAAGCAACATTTAATTCGTATTTAATCGGGAACTATTATCCAGCTTGTGTTGCCAACCATTTTCCTCCGATAAACCAGTCCTGCTTCTATTAATCAATCTTATTATAAATCTTGAATTCTACAATGAATTGTAGCTGACGCTGAATAGATGGATGGATCATTAGCGGTTGAGGCCAGATGCTGACATTCATGTCCCTCATCTTCATGTTCCAGATCTTCAAGTCCCTACTCTTCCTGTTTATCTCCCATTATGCTATTTTTATGTTCCTGTTTATCGTTCCACACATATTGTTGCGACGTTCCTGCTCCAGATGTGACTGCCTATGTTATCTCCTATGATTTTATCCTAAAGTTCCTATGAATCATTCGTCATTTTCCAGATGTTCCTGTCCCAGCTCCTGTATTGTTACTGTTTTAATTATAAGCTTATTTTTATTTTTGTATTTTGTATTATTATAACTAACATACGAGTACAAGCTAATTATAATATTTTTAACTATTTTGTTTCATTTTAATTATTTTATGTTAATATTTTTATTTTTATATTTTTTTTTTTTAATTTTTAAATTTTACAAATTTTCTTCAAATTATTTTAATTTTACTCTACTCTTTTTCTTATGTTAAATGTATTTTAATTTTATTAAGTATTATATGCTATGTCTACTATGTATGTATATAATAGCAATTTTATAACGTTGTCAAAAACATATTACCGGCTGTATCCTATTGAGGATTGTATCTGTGAGATAAATAAATAATAAATAAATATCTAGAGCCGCATGCTTTTGCTTATTTAGATATTATTTTTACGGAGAGGACCTAGAATAGCACTTCAACAATTTAAATATAATCTTCCAACGGCTAATCTAAAAAATAAATACAGATGAAGGCGAACGATTAATTGCGTATGCAAGTGGCAATCTAAACAATGCGGAAAAGGAATTTGGGGTATCCGAAAGGTGCGTCCCTATCTGGAGGGTTACATGTTCCAGGTTACCACAGACGATTTGTAACTAACATCGCTCAACTCCTAGAAAACCACACCGGTCGTTTAACTCGTTAGGCTCTGGAGCTACAACAATATAATTATACTATTCTGTATCGCAATAATCTATGAACCAAGAGTGTGCTCCGTGAGAGGTAACTTCATAGACCAGGCCTAGCTTTAAGTTAGGCGAGTATGATTATAGGGTTCGTATTTTGTACATTCTCGACTGATAACGAGAGAATATATTTTGAAGCAAGTAAACACAAATTAAAGCATAACGTCATCTTTTACTCTCAGTCACTGAAAATATGTTAATTTCTGTGCCAACCCCTGGCCGCCGCGAGCGTATCCCAACAAACCAGAGGAAACTCGTCGTCACAGTGGCTGGGACTATGAGTATAAACAGCTGAAAAATGTACCATCGAAAGCAAAGAGGAAACAGGAGAATAGTGAGCACAACGTGGAAATGTATCAAGTGCGCATACCTGCGAAACGTTCGCAACCTGGCACACAATATCATACTACGAACATCGTGGGTATACAGTCTACGAAGGGACGACCTACTGAAGTATCGTAATGAGATCGACTGTGAAATAAACGGCAACGTCGATGAGCTCCGAAAGCGATTGTCACAATTTATTGGTAGTGAACATGAGTACCCAGTCCTGATGAAACTCCGGGTACTACAGGCGAGACTTGAGCCTACCTGAAGTACTTTGGAGGGAGAAGCAAAACGACAAGACTAATCATCACCTACGATGAAAACGAGTCCACAATCCAGGAAATCACTACAGGTACGATTAACTACTTAACAACGATCTGAACTTAAATGCAGACCAGGTTAGGCAATGGGGCGTCATGTTCCACGGAGATGGTGACCCGATAAAGTTTCTTGAACGAATGGAGGAGTTGGCCAAGATATATGCTATTAAAATGGACGCAATGTCAACTATAAGGCCGGAAATTCTAGTCGGGAGGGCACTGATCTGGTACAGAAACAATAACCATCAGTGAACAAAGTGGACGTCCTTCAAATCGACTTTTAACAGTCTTTCTTACCACTCGGGTACTTCGAACGTTTGGAAGCAGAGGTTAGAAAACGACGCCAGCGGTCGCGTGAGTCTTTTAAGGACTATATGTTGTCGGTGCAAAACCTTATGAGATACACAGATTGCTTGTGGTACATCCGGAGAAAAGATTTCGGAACATTAAAGTTGGCTACTGACCTAGAAAGTATTCCACTTACATTTCAACCCCCCCTCCCCCCTTATCTAGGCAATCAATTATATAACCTTTATCAGTATAATAAGGCGCCATTATATAATTATTTTCATAACATTGTGTACATTTTAATATATTATTTCTTATTAAATGTATTATAAAATCTATTCGTATTATATTGGCACTATTACAATTTCTTATTAGATATGTATTTGGTATAATTGCTTTGCGAATACCTATAAATTGATGTGCAAGCTCTTAAACATTTTCTTTCAAAAACTCGAATTTTTTCCATATTTAAAGGTGATATGTTGAACCAAATTGGACAACCGTATGTTAATACCGGTCTAATTAGGGACTGGTTTAAATACAAAAATTTGTCTAGGTTTAGACCTAAATATTTTACAACCTCCTTATTGCGAATGTTGCAATTTCCCAAGCTTGATTTGATTCCAAACTTCTTCCAATTTCTTCTTATATTATTATTGCGTTTGTCAACTGTCGGTCTGAAAAGTATTGTCTCACATTTTTGTGCGTTGATTTTCACATTCCAATTGATTGTATACTGTTCAACTAAATTTTAGGTTTTTTGAAGATTAAGATTAATTTTGTCTATTTTATCGTCCGCAATCGAGATTATATTATCTACACTGTTTAATAGATCTATTATGTACAAATTAAAAAGGAGTAGAGAATTTACAGTTCCATCTTGTAGTCCGTTATCTATCCTAAACGATTTTGAAATTTTAATTTTTTGATTACACACCATAACGATTTTATCACTTATCATATTATATATTAATATACTTTGATTTGGTGGAAATGTAAACTGAAATAATTTATACACTAGGCCTGGAATCCATACACTATCAAAGGTTTTTTCCATATCAATAAGGCACGCACCTGTACATAACTTTTTATGCCAGTGCCAATTAATGTCAGAAGTAAATTTATATATGGCGTTAACTGTCGAATGTTTGAATGTGAAACCAAACTGCTTATCACATCTAATAATGTTATCATTACAAAATTTTGTTATATTGTTGTTGATGCAGGCTTGGAATATTTTGCTAATTTTAGGCAATAGACTTATAGGCCGTAGATTTTCAGGGTTATTCGGATCTTTATCCTTCTTAGGTAAAATCACAATCTTTGCCGTTTTCCACTTATTTGGGAAGTATGAATTATTGAGCATATTATTAAATAATTTACAATAATCATCAATCATTGCTTGAGGAATGTTCCTTAGTACTATATTGGGTATGTCGCCAGATCCCGAAGATAGTTTATTCCTTAAATGTAATATAGATTCTCTTTCGTTACGAAAAAATCCGATAATTGTGCTTCATTTACTAATCTGATAAACTTGTTTCACTGAAGTTAATTAAAGTTGATTTAATGCTTTCGAATAGTGTTTTTCTTTCCAAGAACTTATTAAAAATTTCATTAACTTGTACGTGTATAAGATTTTCTTGATTTATTTCCTTTTCGGCATGTACTGACTCTAAAAATGCCCCTATTGTAACTAGCATTTGAACTGTTTCCTCTACAACGAAATTATTTGAATCGTCTTTGCTTAAATTTTGCGGATTTATACCAGCATTGGTTAGAAAAAATTCAGCTTGCACTGAAATTTCTATTTGCTGAAGATTTAAAGGTGTACATTTTTTAAAGTTTTTCTTTATTTGCCCAAACATATTTGGGAATCTTTAGGGTCCATATTTGTTAGCCTTTCCTGAATGCGACGATTAATAATTATTACAATATTTTCCTTTATAAGTTTTTTTGCCCATTTTTAGTTTAGCTTTTGCCATATTTATAGCGTTTTCAGTAAGTGTACGTTCTAGCCTATTGTGTTTTTTTTGATGATGGTAAGAATTTTACTTTTCTCTAAATATAACATTTTCATAGCTGAGTTGTTTATTTTAGAAAAAGTATCACTTGTCTTGTATTTTGGAACAACCTCGTCTCTTGTTTCTGTTATTATGACATCCATTCTGTTTAAATGATAGTCGATTTCTTCGTTTGTAAGATTACGATTGTTGGAGATTTTTATAGCTTGATTTAATTTTTCTCAAAATCATGTTTTAAATAAAGAACAATTTTTGATTCAGGAAAGGCCACTCCACCGTGCACCAATTAAAGAGAGTTACTAACATAATATCTGAAAATAAGAAGAACAGAAGAAGTACCGGGGTGGTTTTACTGGATATAGAGAAAGCATTCGATTCAGTATGGCATGACGGTATCGCCTTCAAACTTAATAATTTTAATCTCCCGATCTATTTACAAAAACTTATTAGAAGCTTCTTAAATAACCGCAAATTTTCCGTCTGTGTTGATGATGCAGAATCGACATCAAGAAATATACCAGCTGGTGTTCCACAAGGATCGGTTTTATCACCTACTTTGTATTCAATCTTCATATCGGATTTTAAGATACCAACAAATCAGGGTGTCGCCTTTTATGCGTATGATTCGGCAATTATAAGTACTGGAAAGGGAATGCTATTATTAAGAAAATGAAAAAAGCTTTGCTACTATCTCAAAAATATTTTGAAGAATGGAAGATAAAAGTCAACCAAAATAAAACACAGACAATTATTTTCCCGTTCAATAAATCACCAAAGCGGGTACCTACTGAAACTCTTGAAATTCAGGGATCAGTTCTTCCAGTACAAGATTCAATAAAATATCTTGGTGTTATTTTGGATAAAAAATTGAATTTCTCGAATCACATCACGACCACGCGAGACAAAGCGCTAAAATGTGGCAGATCACTTTTTCCATTACTTAATAGAAAATCTGCGCTCAATTTGAAAAACATAATGCTCATTTACAATATGTGCATTCGTCCTATTATGACATATGGTTGTCAGGTCTGGTTTCCAAGGACTGCTAAAACGAACTTTAAAAAATTACAGGTTATACAGAACAAAAATTTAAAAATTATTCACAATCTAAATCGCAGATACAGTATTGATCTGTTACATGAAAATTTCAACCTCAAACTACTTAATTCAATTTTTGTTGACTTACAACAACGATTCGAAGACAGCTGTAGATCTTCAAACTTCGATATAATAAAAAATTTATATAACTAATTACATTTTACAACTTTGGCAACAAAGTTATTATAATTAATTAATTTAAAATTTCTTATAAAATTTAAAGGTTTTTTCTATCTTTTTGCCTTAACCAGAATTAACTTCTAATGTAGACATTTTTGTTATAAAAGATTTATTTGCTGCAATACGTAATGTAAAATCACAAAAATTGTAAATATTTATTTAATTTAACCATTGTGCAATGATAGTATCAATAAAAAAAAAAAAAAAAAAAAAAAAAATTAGATTTATCAACATTTTTTATAAATGTGAAGGTTTCCGCCTCGCCTCGTTGCTCATTGTTAGCCATCCTTTAAATATACATCCCTTTTGATTGTCATTTGGGTTACCCCAATCAGAATGTTTACAATTCAAGTCGCCAGCTAGAACGTAATAGTTGTTCTCATTTTCTAAGTCCATACTGTAGCATACTTACACAGTCAACGCAACCAACGGCTATAGAGTACAAACCAAAGCCAACATAACCAACAGAAATACATATTAAAGAAATACCAAAAGAGGTATTAGCTTACATTTCATTGGCACTTCCCAAAGTGTCCAAATAACTAAAAGCCGAACAGCCAACCACACTCCACATAACAAGCGCCGTTTAATACTCTAAACGATACACATTGCTCTGTACGCAAGGCAAAGAACAGTTCTCACGCCAGTGAAACTGATTCGTCAGCATGGCACACGCAGACATGACGGCGACCGTCCATGGCTTTGAGTATGTTCTACTGCATACACACAGCGACACATACAATGTTGCATAGCCACAGAACGGTGATCGTCTCTGCTGACAGCGAACGTTCATAGCTCCAAGAACGTCGCATACATACAACAATGTATACGGCATGATAAGCCATGAGCAGCGAGCGTTCCCTCTGCTGAGGGATACGCATATGATATTCGTTGGTCTGCCGCGACAACTCCATATAAATTATATAGGAATAAGAATATTAATGTAAGATACTATTGTATTTAGAATTAATATAAAAAGAACCAAATTAATAAATAAAGACACAGAAAGGTTTTGACGCTCAAGATAGCTCAACCTAAAAGAATTCCATTGTGTAATTATTACATGGCGATCCTGCCAGTGCTTCAAAAATAGAAAAGCACGGAGGAAAAATCGGGAGCTCAAAAAGCTCAGAAACAATCCCAGAGCTCCAAACGCTCAGGGATCTCCAGGAACTCCCAAAATAAAAAGGAGCTGGAGTTGGATCATTTTGTCCAAATAACATAGCGTTTTAGCCGCTGTTAAATCCTGAAGTGCACCAAAATTTATAAATGCACCAGGATTAAAGAAACATTTTCTTTTTCTCTGACGTGATAGCCAAAAATCCGTCAGCGGCGAGAAGGAAGATACTGTCTGGCCAAAAGACAGTTGACCCAGCCATATGAGAGAGGCCACAGCAAAAAAAAAAAAAAAACAACATAACAACAGTGGAATGAAGGAAGGCCCACAACCTCTGACAATCGAGGATTTCGAGAAGGGGCAACGACGGCCAGAGAAGGAAGATCCCCATTCGGCGATGACCAATTGAGACGGGAATATAGTATATAGAAAACTTTTCTTGTATTTTCGTATGCGATTCCAAGCGCATACATAGGGTCTATAAGCGTGTACTCGCTCGAGACAAAAGAAGAAAAATTATTTTAAAAGAAAATATAATAAACAAAATTGTATGTATAATTGATAAGATAATTTTTATGTAAAGAAAAGAAGGAAAAACCTGAGTGGATAAGGATAATTATGGGTCATAGAAACTCGAAAATAAGTAATCCGACTGCGAATGTCATTAATAATGTAGAAGTGGTCGGTCACACTTCACAAATTGATTCATTGTGGATCCTCCTACTCATCTCTACAGTATTAAGTGCAGTCAACTTATTACTTAAGTTATATTTATTGCATAAGAGATCTCTAAAGAAGAGATACTCAAGTCGTGGAGATAACTTAGACAAAATCTAAGCACCACAGAGTATCTTATGGATCGGGATAAAATAGTTACCTACTGTAGACTTATATATAATGTCCCAAACTCAGATTAAATTTTTAAATACTAAATGCATTGGGCAGAAGTAGTGCAAAAGGCACGACTAATTAGGGAAACCTTTGATAGATCATATAAGTGTCTGAATATTGATAGAGATACGAGGGAAGAAACCGTATCAAAACATTTTAAAATTCTTAGACAATCATTAAAGAAAATACAGGTATTATTCAACGTTTATTACGATCGATTAACCACTGCTCACAAGGTAGCAGCTGACGCCTTTTACGGAGATATAAGGGAAAAATTCCTAAATGTAGCTTCGAGAAGAGGAATAGAAATAACAATTCCTTTATACCTTCACGAGGAATTGGACATAACACTAGATAATACGGAAGGTGATGATAATATTGAAAGTGAAGCCACAATTAGGACGAAAACCATTGAGTCAATTGGAACGGAAGTCAATATGGCACAAACAGTTATAGAATTTTTAAATACGGCCACAAGGTTAATCCCTGATTTCGATGGGAAACCTGAGAATTTAAGATCATTTTTAGATGCACTTTCTTTAGTGGATACACTAAAAGGCACCCACGAAGCGGTAGCCATAAACCTGATTAAGACAAAATTAACAGGTAACGCCAGAAACCTACTTGAAAATGAATCCACCATACAAGACGTAATTTCGAAACTGTCAAGTTCTGTGAAAGGTGAATCAGTTGAGGTCCTATCAGCCAAAATACTGAACATCCGACAGAACAATAAGTCTGCCAATTCTTATTGTGATGAGCTGGACAAATTGACAAAATCATTGGAAGGTGCATACATCTCCGATGGTTTGTCACGCACATTGGCACAAAAATATACCACCCAAGTCGCGGTGAAGGCAATGACCAAAAATTGCACCATTGAAAGAGTTAAACTCATCATGGAAGCAGGTTAGTTTGACAATATGAACGAAGCTATAGGAAAATTTGTTAGTAGCTGCACAGACGCTACTGGACAACAAAATACTATCCTATACTTCGGAAACAGGTCAAACAGAAACTACCGTGGGAACAGAGGAAGACCACATGGTAGAGGTGGATATAGAGGAAGAAATGGCAATGGCAACAATCGCAATAACAACAATAGATACAGAAATGACAATTCTAACTACCGTGGAAACAACCACAATTATAATAATAACAGACAAAACCACAGTGGTCGAAACAGTAACGTTCGAGTAACTTACACAGACCAAGACAACCCGGAAAACTAGAAAATTCCCCTAAGATCAAGCCAGAGAACAGAAAAGTGTACAACCTTAGCCTTAACTTTAGTATTTTTGTTAACGTAAAAATAGAACACCATAACGAAAAAATAACATTATTAGTAGACACAGGAGCAGATATTTCATTAATAAAACTTGCTCACTTTACACAAGATGAAATAAACACGAATAGAATATCAACATTAAGTGGTATAGGACATGGTAAAATAAAATCAATAGGAACGACAAATTTTGATCTAAGATACAAAAACTTTTTAATTCCCCATACTTTTCACGTTGTGAACGATGATTTCCCAATACCATGCGACGGAATCATCGGTATGGATTTTATAAGAAAATACAATTGTATTTTAGGCTTTAATGATGATTTTGATTACCTTATCCTACGACCACCAAATTTCACACAACAGATAGAAATACAAATTACGAATACATGCAATGAAAGCTTAACACTACCAGCAAGATCTGAGGTGATACGCCATATTAGGCTAGTGGCCACAAATCAAGACATATTGGTACCTCACCAAGAAATTCAACCAGGTATTTTTATAGCTAGCACCTTGGTAAAGGCAAACAAAGCATATATTCGCATTTTAAATACAAACGATACAATAGTTACAATAAAAGAATCACAAATCACAACTGAAGACATTAATGATTACGAAATTATTACAAACAATTCAAATGAAAAACAAAGAAAGACACAAATTTTGCAAATACTAGAGAAAAATTTTCCAAAACAGTTCGAAAATGTTTTAAAAGATCTTTGTTCCGAATTCAGTGATGTCTTTGGTTTAGAAATGGAAACAATAACCACAAATAATTTCTATAAACAAAAGTTAAGGGTTAAGGACAAACAACCGGTATACATTCAGAACTACCGTGTACCACATACACATAAGGAGGAAATTCACAAACACGTAAAGAAACTAATAGACGATGGAATAGTCGAACCATCGCATTCCGAATATAACAGTCCAATCTTGTTGGTTCCCAAAAAGTCTCTCCCTGGTTCTAAGGAAAAGAGATGGAGACTTGTAATAGATTATAGACAGATTAACAAAAAGCGAATAGACGATATTCTAGACCAACTTGCTAGGGCTAAATATTTCTCATGTTTAGATTTAATGTCTGGATTCCATCAAATCCAGTTGGAAAAGAAATCTAGAGACCTTACATCATTTTCGACTAATAATGGGTCATACAGATTCACTAGACTTCCTTATGGACTAAAAAATAGCACCAAATTCATTCCAAAGAATGATGACATTGGCTTTCAGTGGTTTGAAACCAGAACAAGCTTTCCTATACATGGACGACCTGGTCGTATTAGGATGTTCCGAAAAACACATGCTTTCAAATCTTACAAATGTTTTTGAACTATGTCGAAAAACCAATCTCAAGTTAAACCCTAAAAAATTTTAATTTTTATGACAGAAGTAACATACCTAGGACACAAATGTACAGATAAGGGAATACTACCCGATGATAGTAAATACTCAGTAATTGAAAATTACCCAAAACCCACTGATGCAGATGGCGCGAGAAGATTCGTAGCCTTCTGCAATTACTATCGAAGATTTATTAAAAACTTCTCAGAATATTCTCGGCATCTTACAAGACTGTCTAAAAAAGGTGTTCAGTTCGAATGGACTAAAGATTGCGACATAGCATTTAATCACTTAAAAAAGGCATTAATGAGTCCAACATTACTGCAATACCCGGATTTCGAAAAGCAGTTTTGCATAATTACGGACGCAAGCAAACACGCTTGCGGCGCAGTTTTGACTCAGGAACATGAAGGAAAACATTTACCAATCGCCTATGCTTCCAAAACCTTTACTAAAGGTGAAAGCAATAAATCAACCATCGAACAAGAATTAACAGCAATCCATTGGGCTATAACACACTTTAGACCATACATATACGGAAGACAATTCCTCGTCCGTACGGATCACAGACCACTATCATATCTATTTTCAATGAGGAACCCAAGTTCAAAACTGACGAGAATGAGGCTTGACCTAGAGGAATATGACTTTACAGTAGAATATCTTAGGGGAAAAGATAATTACGTTGCAGACGCGCTATCGCGAATAACAATACATGATCTCAAGGACATGAATATAACAGCAACACAAATATTGACAATAACGACAAGATCCATGACACGAAATAATATGAATACGGATAAAAGTAATACTTTGAATGAGCAGCATAAATCAAATAAAATTAAAAAGCCCAGTATATATGTTCCTTTAAATAACACTGACGTCAGGAAATATTATAAATTAAAGATTTTTCCCGCAGGATGTTACATCAAACGTGGAAAATCTATAATAGCATATATACAAATCAATGACTTGTTTAATAATGGGAAACTTGACTTAGGACAGTTCTTCCCGAGGCTCGAAGAAGTAGCCTGTAAACACAGCATTGACAAATTACAAGTGGCACCTAGTGAGAAAATTTTCGAATTTATCTCGATTAATGAATTCAAAGATATGGGCAATAGGAAATTAATTCATATTAAAGTAGCGCTACTAAATAAGGTGACCCACATTGATTGCAAAGATGCTATAGCTATTCAGAACATAATGATAAAATATCATGATGACCCCATTGAAGGTGGTCACTGTGGAACTTTCAGGACAATACAGAAAGTAAAACGGTATTATTTTTGGCGAAACATGATAAAAGACATAACTAGATATGTCAAAATGTGCCACACGTGTCAGACAACCAAAACCAACAAACATTTGAAAGGTCCATTAGTAATAACTCCTACGCCGGCGGGAGCTTTTGATACGGTATTTGTCGATACCATTGGTCCATTTCCTAAATCAATTTACGGAAATGAATACGCCATAACAATGATATGTGACCTGACTAAGTATTTAGTCACAATACCCATACGGGACAAAAGCGCGCAAACAATCGCTAAGGCAATTTTTGAAAATTTCATTCTTATATATGGTCCAATGAAGACGTTCATTACGGACATGGGAACTGAATACAAAAACGCCATATTAAATGAATTATGCGCACTATTGAAAATCGAGAAACTAACTTCAACGGCACACCATCACCAGACGCTAGGTACAATTGAAAGAAGCCATAGAACTTTCAATGCATACGTACGATCCTACATATCAGTGGATAAAGATGACTGGGATGAATGGCTTAAGTACTTCACGTATTGTTTCAATACAACACCATCAACAGTACATAATTACTGTCCGTATGAATTAGTATTTTCGAGAATACCACATAAAATGGTACAAATGAATGAAGTGGATCAAATAACTCCACTCTATAATGTAGACAATTACGCCAACGAGGCCAAATATAGATTAGAAATAGCGCTTAGGAGATATCAGATACTATTAAATAAGCATAAGGAAAAACAAAAAGAATATTATGATAAGAACATTGTAGATTATAATTTCAATATAGGAGATTTAGTATTGTTAAGAAATGAATCAGGACATAAACTAGATAAAAAATATATCGGTCCCTTTAAAATTAAAAATCTACTATTAAGAGAAAATGTAAACATCATAGATCCCAAAACTAACAAAGAACAAATAATTCATAAGAATAGAATTAAAATTTATGAGCAATAAAATAATAATAACAATAAAAACCATGGTTAATAATACTAATAATACTAATAATAAGGAACGAATGATAATGAACTTATACGATAATAAGTCCTTCTAATTACATAAGAAATAACTAAATAATAAGTACTATATAATACATTTAATGAACATGAAATTAATAACATTGTAAAAGAATGTCCATAAAACCCACGTTATATGGTCATTCTTCTGAAAAATGGAGGTGTAGCATACATACACAGTCAACGCAACCAACGGCTATAGAGTACAAACTAAAGCCAACATAACCAACAGAAATACATATTAAAGAAATACCAAAAGAGGTATTAGCTTACATTTCATTGGCACTTCCCAAAGTGTCCAAATAACTAAAAGCCGAACAGCCAAACACACTCCACATAACAAGCGCCGTTTAATACTCTAAACGATACACATTGGTCTGTACGCAAGGCAAAGAACAGTTCTCACGCCAGTGAAACTGATTCGTCAGCATGGCACACGCAGACATGACGGCGACCGTCCATGGCTTTGAGTATGTTCTACTGCATACACACAGCGACACATTCAATGTTGCATAGGCACAGAACGGTGATCGTCTCTGCTGACAGCGACCGTTCATAGCTCCAAGAACGTCGCATACATACAACAATGTATACGGCATGATAAGCCATGAGCAGCGAGCGTTCCCTCTGCTGAGGGATACGCATATGATATTCGTTGGTCTGCCGCGACAACTCCATATAAATTATATAGGAATAAGAATATTAATGTAAGATACTATTGTATTTAGAATTAATATAAAAAGAACCAAATTAATAAATAAAGACACAGAAAGGTTTTGACGCTCAAGATAGCTCAACCTAAAAGAATTCCATTGTGTAATTATTACAATACACTCAAAGTTAATTTTTAAGACGAGAATTTTTAAAACCAGAGGGATAATAAGCTGAAATAATATACAGTATTTTATTTGCAGCCATAGGAATTTTAATTATACAAGTTTCTAAAGATCTAAATGAATTTATGTAGTTGTTTGTATAACTACTGTATTTTATATTATTTTTTATTAGTATTGCTGTGCCTCCAGCTTGAGTTGAACCCTTCCTGTCCCTTCTTATTAATTTAAAGTTATCGAAATGCATTTTGTGTTTGGGATTAAGTTTTGTCTCACTTAGTAATATAATATCAGGATTATGTTTATTAATAAATTGATGGAGGTCATACCTTCTGCTAATTTGTATTAGAGAATTAACGTTTATTTGTATTATCTTGAGCTATTTAGAGACTGTGTTTGTGTGGTTGTTTGATGACATTACACTACTTCAAGCATGGAAAATATTGTATCTATTCTAGATACTTGTAAGTTCAATTGTTTTTGAAGATTTACCATTTGGTTATTGATATTTATCATAAAATTTTTAATTTCTTGCAAGAATGAGTTATTTAAACCATTATCTAATCTATTTGTGACTATATTTGATGAATTGTTATTACCCCTGACTACATTTGCAAAGGAAGTTTCTGGGTTACTAAATACATTAGTACTACACATATTATTTTCTGCTAAATTTTTCCTCTTAATACTAATTTTTTGTTTGAGTTGTTTATATTTTTCACAACCCTTATATGAAGCAGGATGACCATATTTGTAGCAAAGCACGCAAAATAGCTTATTTTTTTCTTCTGCTGGAACGGTTTGAGTTGGGCATTTTCCTCTTTCGTGTTCTGTGATGCATTTGACACATCTTTTAGGAAGATAACAATTCGCAGCACTGTGGAAAAATCCCTGGCAGTTGCGGCATTGTGGTATTTCGGGACGCCTTACTTGTTCCCATTTTATGCATCGGTACAGAAGAGTTTTAATAACCTTTAATCTATTTATATGACTTTCTGGGGATACTTGAAACATTGGCAGTTTAATACCTTTTTCAACAGATGAGTTAGTAGAAAATGGGCTAACCTTTATAAATTTTAAATCATCACTTTCATATTTTAATAACTCAAATAATATTTCATCGGTATCTAAGTATGCATCTAGTCCTTTGAGTAAGTATGTTTTGATTTTTATGTCCTTCGTTGTGAATGTAAAGAACTTTGCCTTCTATTTTTCTAAATATGCTTTTACTCTTAGAAAATCTTGAAAAGTATTCATAAATAAAGATTTTTTGTTTCTAAATTCTTTTGTTTTTAATTCATTTATTTTTAGTCCATTTTTAATAAATTCAATTAATTTTTTGTGTCTATGTTGACGATGTTTATTGGTGGAATTCTTTTATTTGTAATTTTTGCTTCGTGGCCGTCGGTGATGCAATGGGTAGTGTGCGCGCCTCTTGTACAGGAGATCCTGGGTTCGATCCCTGCTCCAACCACCTTAAAATTTATTTTGACGACGGTCACCTCGCTTACTGACGGCGACACTATCGAGTATATAGCCATGATAAAAGTTTCTCAAAATACCGTTCGGAATCGATTTAAACTGTAGGTCCCAATCAGTGAGTGAAAACTGGAAAGCGCACAGCTCAGTGATTGTGAGAAATTCTCCCCGGTCCCTTCATGGGATGTAATGGGAAACCATTTTTTTTTTTTTTTTTTTACCTTTTGCTATGTTAACCACTGTGTTATCTATCAGTCATTACTTTTGATGTTTTGTTGTTAATAGATGCAGTAGCTGAATGAGAACTTTGTGAGTTGTCTTTATCTTTCACATGTCTTTCAAACTTGACTAGTACTTCTTTGTCACATTCTTCATCGTTCTCGCAATCTAGCACTGAGTAATAGTTGTTTTTGAAATGTTTTCCTGTAGCACCGCTATCCATATTTTTGTTTTTTCTTTTTCTGTCGCTGTCCACATTAACATCATTATAATTTGGATGTACATTGTTTTTATTTTTTGGATTAGCATCGCTAATATTATTTGAGTTTTGAGCCTTTTGCGCACTCATTTAGCTCTTAAGAATTTTTAGATTTTTTGTTTGTTTTTTACTGTCTCTTATACTCAATAACAAGTAAAAGGCGATTGATATGAAAAAATGTCTTAGTAGAACGCCAACAAAATGCTCTGATCTCTGTAACACTTCTATCACACATCACGGTCGCGATCAAACTCACAGAATTGACAATCGCAACAAACAAGTGTAACGATAGTGGACGGCTCACAAAGGATTATTTCAGTTGCGACATTCAAAGCGTACGGACGTGTTTTCCTGCATTAGTGCAAAATCAAATATCTCTATTAAAAGAACAAAAAAATTAGTATGAGCGAAAAATGAGTATGAGCCTGAGATTAACTCAATCGGGCTAGAGTGTAACACTTGCAAAAAACAAATCTCCTATTTGAATTATACTCAGTGCTATAACTGCAACCGAAAATTTTACTTTCCGCCATGCACTATTCTCTCAGAGAACATGGAAGTGATAGCACTGTACGCCTCGTCGTAAATCGTCGTGCAATATATACCAGGCGTTTGTTTATCCAGAAAACCAAAAACATAGACGCGATGAGGATGACGAGTCGATTGAAAATAAACGAAAAAAAGGAACCGACAACCACAACCAACATCATTCACAAACAACGAAAATTATTATCAAAAAATGGACATTGCTGAGATTAAGTCTGACATGAGCGACTTAAAGGCCACTATGCAGCAGCTGACTATGAGTGTGATCTCTTTAAGCACATCTAATAAAGAGTTATGCACATCGAATAAAGAAATAAGAGAAGATTTCGAAAGAAATTTCTCCGAAATAAATGAAACACTTGAAAACATAACAGTGCAGGTGAATGACCTTAAAGAGATCGATAGGCAAAGAGAATACAAAGTAAATGAAATGGACAAACGAATACAACAACTAGAACAACAGGCCATAAACAAAAATATTGAAATAACAAACACAAGCGAAGAAGTGACGGATGAAGTGCATATGATAAAAACAATATCATCGTCGGTGGGAATGGAAATATCTGATAATGATATTGTCAGCACATACCAAATAAAAAATAAGAACAGAGTTGTGATCCAATTCGCAGTCATGGAAAGAAAGAGAAGGTAATGAGAAGGATAATGAGAAGGTTAAACAGCCGCAAAATCGATACATGCATTATAAAAGGAGACAAAAATAAACCCACAAACTAATATATATATGTAAATGATGAACTCAATTTTATGGATGGCCAAAACAAAAGCCAAAGAATGTAATTGTGGACCCGTAATGGTCATGTATACGCTAAAAAAAAACTGAACGGCCATAATTATCTCACACAGCGCAGATGTTGAAAATAGAACTGTAACACTTTAAAACAAACAAATAGATACAAATGAAAAACAAATCATTAAATAAATTTTAAAAAAAATCTTAAATAAATTATCACACAAAGTCGAGAAACTTTTCTTACCAACTTTCTTATATACTATACCATCATCAAAAAACTGCTCGTCCATATAAATAGAGATGGAAGAGGAGGTGAAATTGCCATTTTTAAAATCGATGGAAACAATAAAAACACGAACATTCCTTTCGGTTTATCGTCCTCCACGTCAGAATACACATACTAGGGCAGGGACGTGGCGGTGGAGCTTTTAGCAGGGTGTTCTCCACATTTAAAAAAATTGTCTATTCTCAGTTTATTCCAGGACTACGACGAGGACGCGATAGATAACATCCCATTTGCAAGTTTTTTTTTATATTTTTTTAAATTTTTTTTTTATATTTCTTAGTTTTTTTTATTTCTTTATGTTTTTTTATATATATTTTTTTCTATTTTTTAATTATTACTTATGGAAAAAAAATTATATTTTTTTTCTATTTTACTTTTTTCATTTTGTAATAATTTATTTTTTTTTGTAATAATTTCTTGTTGTTCCATTTTATTTAAATTGAAATTATATTAATTTTTTTATTCATAAACCAGTTCAACACGTGTTTTTTTTGAATGAAAACTTAAATCACATCGTCGTAGAAATTTTTTGTATTTTTTAAAAATTTTAAAAAAGACTTTTCTATTGAAATTAAGGCTAACTCTGATAACCTTTCCTCTAACATTTGGTTTCTGGAATAAGTCTTAATTCTCTTAAGTGCTGAAAAAGATCTCTCAACAGAACTTGTTGATACTGGAATTGTTAAAATTAACATGCTTAATTTAAATACTTCAGAAAATGTATCCGACAAAACAAAATTAATTAAATTACTTGGTATGCCAAAACAGCTGTCATAGAAATACGAATGGGTATAAAACACAACTAATTCGTTTTTTAATTTAATGAAATAAAAAAAATTTCCATAATAATTTTTTAAGCTTTCAAATGCTTCAGTCGGAAATATTTTTTGATAACTTGCATATTTTTTTAAAATTAGCAATTCTACAAATTATAAATTTTGTAAAGATTTAAATCTAGTTTCCATTTGTTGAAACAGTGTTTCAATTATTTGGTTGTATGTGTTTTTATACCTCAAATCGAAATTTTCAATGTTTTCTCCACGCTTTAAACTTACTCGAGCAGTAGCTTTCGTCATAATTAATATATTATCAAACTTTGATTAGTTACGTAATATTTGCTTTTTAGTTATTTCAATATGTTCGCAGCAATATTTAATATCAAAAGAATTTTTTTTGAAGAATATCAAGCAATAGATCAGTGTATGAAAAAATGTCGTTAAAGGTATTTAGCATGAAAAGCGTATTAAATGAATCTAAAAACTGCACAAATCCCCTAGCTTGAACTGCATCTGCACCCCAAGTATCAGGATCTTCTATGATTTCTTCAAATACTATTGTTAGATCTGAACGATAAGTGTTGTTGCCACAGTAGGTATTCTGCGTTTTACCACCTGATCGAAGAAATAAGTTCTTTTGGTGGATTGATTAAAAAAGCAGACAGCCCTGATAATGTTACAAAAAATAGTTTGGTATCTTGTATAAAGTTTACAGATTGCGATAAAACTAAATTTAACATATGAGCATTGCAATGGATGAAAATAGCATTCGAAAACTGCTCTCTTACTTTAGCATGTGTGCCATTCAATGCACAAGACATGACGGCCGCGCCATCATTGCTTTGAGCTACCAGCTTTCCTCCCCAATTTTTAAGCTGTATTAAATCAATAAATTTTGTGGACATAGCGTCTGCCGTACGATCATCACTTTCGTCTATAAATTTGTAGAATCGCTCCCTAGTAACAATTTTTTTGTCAACATACCGAAAAATTATTGAGACTTTTTTTATATCGGTTTTTTCATCCAGCATTACTGCGATAAATAAGATTTCATTTAACTCTTTTTCGATATTATTTAATATGACTGTGCCAATAGAGATAATTATATCGTTTTCAATACGATTGGAAGTGCCTTTAAAAATCTTGGATGTCGATAGATGACGATAGATTTACTATCATATTTAGCAATTAAATGTAAAATTTCCACATAATATCCTCTATTGTCGGAATTTTCTTTTTCATCTTTACATCTAAATGCAAGTTCCTGTGCACAGTGTGACCAGATCTAAAAAATTGTTGCAGCTAAAACGGTTCCAAAATAATGCTAAATTTTTTCTTTTAATGCTAAAACTTAATGGTAAAATATAAAAAGTTATTTTTAATTTCTATATCCTATATAACGAGTTTATTTCTCATAATCCGTCTCTTGTGCTTCCATACATATACGTTTTAATTCATTTGAATAAAAAAAAATCGATTAAATAAGCAACAACAATTATTTTATTCAATAGTAAACTATAAGTAATAAGGAACACAAAAATTGCAGAATTAGTTACATCTTTTTTTGATTTTAAAAATGTTTCAAAATTATAATTGAATTACGGCTTTGGAACAAAAAAAGTCTTCTAAAAATTAATTCATAGCATCAAAATTGTCAGATGTTAAAACTATTTGGTAGCAGAGCTCTTTTCAAAGATCGTATAGTTCTGCTAACAAGAGTGTACTTTCAAACATTTTATTTACTCTTTGTACATCAGACAGCAGGGTTCCAGTGAAGATCGCTTCCTCGCGGTGCAACCTGGGCAACTCTGAATGACCTTCTTCCTCTTTGGCACAGACTCTGCTACGACCCTGGTTCACTATTTGATTTTCTGCTCTCGAGCTGTCGTCCTGTGCTCTGCGACCTGAGTAGGCAGAGGTGACACTCTGTCGAAATGGCTCGTGGCTGCGGTACCGTTCGTCTCCGCCTCCTTAAAACTTGGCAAGTCTTGTAGAACGTTGAAAATTCGTCACCGTTAAGTTGGTGGTAATGGTGAGGTTGAGGTGACTCCCTCTTTGGTTCGGCCTGGCTCTGAACAGTCTGTTCCATAAGGCGGAGTGGTAACCCTCGCATAGAACTCCCTGTTTCATAGAAAATCACGGGCCCTTCTTTTTGAACACATCGCATCTTTACGGACATAGATAGCGGCTACAAGTTGAGGCCCAATCAACATGAAGATTAATATTGAAAAGTCTTCTGCCTCAGGAATACCTGTGACTTCCCCCGAGCCTACGGGCTCTTCCTCGAGCATTAGTGCTCGTAATTCTTTTGCGGTCACACGCAAGGAGGCCCCTGCAACTGCTAATAACGCGGGCGGCGGTAAACCCTCCCCAACTACGGGGAAAACAAAAAATCTCTGCCCCTCCCGGAAGCGTAGAGCTGATCTTCGACTGGCCACTAGATTGGTTAGTCAACTCTCTGCACGACCAGTCGCCGCACTCACTCCTGCACAGGTAAATACCTTGGAGTGGGCTAAGGGGGTCTGTGAGGGCTCCAAGTCTGTAGGGACAAAGCCTCCACTGGCTGTTACTAAAAGACAGCGTTCAGTGGAGGAGGATACTAAACCTGGTACCTCAACTAAGAGGCATAAAAGCCACCCAGTGCTCGGCAGGTCCTTTAGTGAAGGACGGCCTAATCATTGACGTCTTGGATGAAGGTTCCCAGGATGGACGTATCCCCAAGGACAAATGGTGCCTTGTAGAAGGAGCCCTTCTTATGGTGTTCATGGACATCGTAAACGACAACCCTGGTCCTGTGCCAATCTGGGAAGACGCTGGATGGTTCCAGGGAAGTATTAAACTTATCGGCTGCTCTGATAAACGAGAAGCTCGATTGTATAAGTCCGCCATGAGTCGGGTCGGTGAGGTTTGGCCGGGGGCCAAACTCAAAGCCGTGGATAGGAAGGATATTCCTTCTAGACCAAGGGCTAGGGTTTGGGTCCCGTCAAACTCACCTACTGACCCAGGAGATCCTAAAGATCATCAGCCACTGCAATCCCTCCATTCCTGCAAAGGATTGGAAGGTGGTCAAGGTTGAGCATCCTGTAGGAACCTCCCGGCAGGTAGTTTTGGTCCTCAACCAGGATTCCTTAAAACCCCTTGAGGAGTCCGAAGGCCAAATTCGGTTTGGGTTCATGAGTTTACCCTTCAGGGAATACAAAGTGGATACGCTGAGTGGCAAACTGGCCGAGTCGAAGTCGGAGGTCGCAGATGTAAATGCTGGAAAGCATTCTGAAACGGTGGTATATGCTGAAGAAGCACTACTGGATGACGCCAGTGGCAGCATCATCGACCTGTCCATCACTAGCGAGGGTGATCACGAGACAACCGTGATCGAGGTACCCGGAGTTGAAGATCGTGTAGATGATGGAAGTCCTCCAGATAAATCTTAATCGCAGTAAGGCAGCATCTGCCAACCTCATTCTCCATCTTGCGAAGGGTGGAGCCGATGTGGTCCTATTACAATGATCCTTCGTCCTATCACCCCCAAGTAGGCTAAGATCTTTCATACTCTTTAAAAACAAATTTAATGCTCTTTTATTTTGCAGAATTTTAGTGATAGCGATACAACCGCCATCAGCCTCTCGCTGAAAAACGGCCAGCGGGACATCTGGCTAGTTTCATCGTACATGGCGCACGACCATACTGAATCACCCCCTCCGAAGTGCGTCAGGGATATTGTATCGAAGGCAAAAAGACGGAATTGTAGCGTCATTATAGGTGCTGATGCCAACGCGCACCACACAATATGGGCGAGTACCGGCACCAATGATCGAGGTGAGTCTCTTTTTAATTTCATTATAAGCGACACCCTGACTATATCTAATAGAGGCGAGGAACCGACCTTAATGACTTTGGTGAGGAGGGAAGTACTAGACCTAACTTTACTACTTGGTTACGACTATGTAACTATATCTGATTGGAGCGTACTTTCTGATCACTCATTTTCTGATCATAGATATCTACAGTTCCACATAAATATCGAACCTCTGAAAAAGAAAGTTTTTAAAAACTATAGGAAAACGGACTGGAACGCCTACCGTGGGTACCTAAGGAAACTCTTGTGTAACCATCCGAATGTGCCAGAGCTGGAAGCACTAGTTGGCAAATTTTCTGATGCGTGCAGAAACGCGCTCAACGAGTCCTGTAAGACCAGTGGTGATAATGCTGCTAAGGGCAACAAAAAACCTCATTGGTGGAACGCTGAGTTTCAGGATCTAAGATCGTCCATTAGGCGGCTTTTTAACAAGACCAAAAAGAGCGGCGACCAAAGGGATTGGGACGTTTACAAGATTAGTCTTAATCTATATAAATGTGAAATCAAGAAGGCCAAACGGAAATCCTGGCGAAACTTCTGTGAATCCATTGAGGGAACCAACCAGACTGCACGCTTAAGATGCGTGCTCGCTAAAAACCCACCGTGTGCGGGGTTCTTAATGAAAGATGATGGAACGTGGACGTATTTGTCTGAAGTGTCCCTTGGGATTCTCCTGGATACCCACTTTCCAACGAAGACAGGATTGTAGGTCATCAGCCAGAAGAGCTAGGCGAAAACTCACCTAGCTTAGAAAAAGTTCGCTCAATAGTCAGCAGAAAAAAATCTGATATGGGCCATTAGATGCTTTAAGCCCTATAAATCAACCGGACCTGACGGGATAATTCCCACGCAACTACAGGACGCACTATACCTATCTTGTAGTTGGTTGGAGGCAATCTTCAAGTGCTGCCCTACGCTGGGAGTCATTCCTAGCATTTGGAAGCAAACCAAAGTGGTTTTCATCCCGAAAGCGGGCAAATGCTCTCATGTCAAACCAAAGGACTTTCGACCAATCAGTCTATAATCCTTTGTTCTTAAGACATTTGAAAGTTTACTGGACATTCACGTTCGCAGTAATCTTCCACAGAATCTACTATAGAGTTCTCAGCATGCCTATGTCAATGGTAGGTCAACTGAGACGGCTCTCCACTCTATAGTCAGCATAATAGAAAACTCTCTTGAGAATAAGGTTGTTAAATAGAAACACTTTGCTTTTAATTATTTGTTCACAAGTGTTTATTATTATTAAGTGGCTCAATTTTATGTTGCTCTAAATTTTTCTAAGTTCTTTAAGGTTGATCAAACGTCCGAATGACGTCTGTCCACTAGGTAGCAATGTTCATCCACTTATTTTACTGTACAAAGAATTTGTCACCAGACCACCAAATGCAAAACAAAAAACGAAAGCATTTACTTTAAGCAGCGACTGCGACAGGGAATAACAAGAACAAAGCAGTGGCTGAATGAGTTATTGGAAGTAAATTTTTGCAATTATGCTGCTGTTGTTATTGCTATTCTTCTTTTTATCGAAGATGAAAACATGAGCAACAACAACACACATACATACTGGGCACACGAAAGAAATAATAACCGTATGCATGTACGTATGTTGATATTGCTTAAACAAAATGTAAAGGCAATATTAGGGTATGTATGTATGTTGCTGTTGCTTAAGCGAAAATGTAACAAGTCTATATTAGGGTGGCCCGTAACGCAATAATTGTAACAAATTAACATTAATTAAATTCAAATTTATATAAAATAAAATAAATTGATGGCGATCTTATCCGACATGCTCCCCCCGTTGAAGCTCTTGATTCAATCATCATTTGAAGAGGGTAAGGGAGCCACCTTTTGTATTGGACGACGAAATGAGCCATTTTTTGATTTTAACTCAACCACTCGAACTCGTCCATCAGTACCGGCTATACCTTTGGTTACTCGAGCCAATAACCATTGTTCCTCGTGAATTACGACTAGTTGCCCTTCCGTGATGTTAGGTTGTATGTGGTACCATTTTGAGCGTTGTTGCAGCGATGAAATGTAATCACGGGACCACAAATGCCAAAACTGTTGCTTTAAAAATGAAATACGTTGCCAACGGTTGAGCGACGTTTGTTTGGTAGCATCAAAGGTTTGATCTGGTAAAGCGACTAGTGATGAGCCAATGAGCAAATGGCCTGGTGTGAGCGCTTCGCCGTCATTAGGGTCATCTGACAGTGGGCAGATTGGGCGTGAATTCAAAATTGCTTCGACTTCGATGATAAGGGTCTGCAATTCTTCAAAAGTGAGGTAGGCTTGGGCAACATTTTTTACGAGGACTGTTTTTACAGATTTCACGGCAGCCTCCCATAGGCCACCGAAGTGTGGAGCACGAGGGGGTATAAAACAAAATTCAAATCCGGTTTGTGATGAATATGCTTGTATTTCGTGAGTTATTGTTTCACTAAAAAACAACTGCTTCAACTCATGTAGCTTATTGTGAGCTCCAACAAAATTAGTTGCGTTATCGCAATAAAGCTTCTGTGGTATTCCTCTGCGACCAACGAAACGCTTGAGGCACAAAATGAAGTTGTTGGCGGACAAGTCTGACACCAGTTCCAGATGCGTTGCCTTTGAACTAAAACAAACAAATACAGCAATGTAAGTTTTATATGGAACTTTACCTCGAATGCGATATGACGTTGAAAATGGGCCACAAAAGTCCACTCCAGTGAATAAAAATGGGCGTTCTGCTCGCAGGCGATCAGCTGGCAAATTACCCATAATTTGCTCCATCAATTTGGGCTTGTAGCGGAAGCAGTGCACGCAATTTCGGACAACTTTCCGAACTACTTCTCTAGCGTTAACTATCCATATCTTCTGCCTCACGATGCCCAGTAAAACCTTCGGACCTGCATGCAAATGTTTTCGATGTAAATGATCGATGTATAAGCTGACGAAGCGATGGTTTTTGGGCAACAAAGCAGGAAAACGAGCGTCATAGGGTATGGGTGCATTAGAGAGTCGACCACCAACTCTAATTAAAGTTACAAAGCCATGGCCGACGTCAGTTTTATGCAAAAATGGTGTTAATTTCTGCAGCGATGGGTTGACTACTCTGCCTTTCTGAAGTGCGGTGATGTCATCTTGAAACTAATCTTCTTGTAGATGAGCCACAATGCGCCAAAATATGTGGTCCAATTCGGAGGGGTTAATATGAACTAGGTCCTTGAGCATTAACGCACGGTTTACTGGGCATCTGTTGAATAAACGAAAAATATAAGCAATTACACGAATAATTTTAAAATATGATGAATGCTTATTGATTATTTCCTCTATGATTGATGGTGAGACGTCAGAACACTTGAAAACTGCAGCCTTTCTGCACTCAATTGGCTCCATGGGTATTTCTTCTTCTATTTTAGGCCATTTTGATGAATTTTGTTGAAGAAAAGTTGGACCACTAAACCATATTGTGTTGGGCAACTCTTCCGCACTGCAACCGCGAGACACGATATCTGCCGGGTTACTTTTTGAAGGAACGTGTCTCCAAATAACATCTCTTGTTTGTTCTTGCAGCTCTGAGACACGATTTGCGACGAAACATTGTAATGTTGACGAATGTAATTTTAGCCATTGAAGAACTATTTTGGAGTCAGTCCAAAAATAGGTCGATGATACAAATTGTTCAATTTTGGGTTTGATTTTGTGCCAAGTTTTGCTTAATAAAACGGCAGCACATAATTCAAGGCGAGGTAACGACTGGGCTTTAATTGGAGCGACCTTTGACTTGGCAATTAGTAGAGTTGTTTTATAAGTACCTTGGTCGCTTACTCGATAATAAATACAACAACCATATGCCCGTTGAGAAGTGTCGGCAAATCCGTGAATTTCACCTTTCACGTCGGGGCACGTCAAAACGTATCGAGGCACTTCAATATTTTGAACAAACTGCAAATCTTTCTGTATTTCAATCCAAAGAATTTTAAGTTGACCGGTGATAACGTCATCCCAAGCATAGTTCTGGACCCAAGTTTCCTGCAGTAAAATTTTGCAGCGAATTACCACGGGACTTAAAATTCCGAGCAGATCGTACACTTTGGCCACAACGGATAACATGGACCTCTTTGTTGGAGCAAGAACTTCGGGCAACTCGAATCTGAAGCAAAACAGGTCAGCCATCGGCTTCCAAGACATACCTAAAGCTTTGGTGACGTCATCTTCAGATATTTTAATGATGATTTCATCATCGTGAGTATTTGAAATCGAGCTATAATTACTATTCCATTTAGCTAACTCGAGCCCATGTAAACGCAGAATTTGAATTAATTCAGCCTTTTTAGTGAGTAGCGTGTCGACATCGTTTGCGCCGACGTAGAGGTCTTCACGAAGGACCTGTGAGCCAAGAGGGAACGAGCCACCATAATTTTTTGCAATGAAAACCAAACTACGAATTGCTAAAAATGGGGCAGACGACAAACCATATGTGACAGTGTTAAGTTGGAACACTTTTATTTCTTCCTCTTTGCGGCTCCTCCATAATACGAGTTGATATCTTCTATCCCTTTCATCGATACGAAACTGGCGATACATTTTCGAAATATCAGCAGTGAGAGCATATTTATTTAACCGAAAAGCAAAAAGTGTGGTGATTAGGTCTTGCTGAATTGTAGGGCCGACCATGAGTATATCATTCAATGAATGATTCGACGAACTTCGAGCCGACGCATCGAAGACGACTCGAAGTTTTGTTGTGGCGCTTTGTGGCCTGAGAACACAATGATGAGGGATTACGTAATTCGGGCTACGTAGCGAGTTTTTATAAGGTGACATATGTCCCAATGACAAGTATTCCTCCATAAACTGCACGTACATCGATTTTAAGACCGAATCACGTTCTAAGCGTCTTTCGAGCGACAAAAAACGCTTTCGAGCATTTTCGAATGAATCACCTAACTGATCAGGCGATTTTTTGAATGGTAAACGAAGTTGAATTCTGTTATTGCGATCGATGCAAACGTTTTCTACGAAGTGGCGTTCACATGATTCTTCTTCAATCGAATATTTTGATGGAGAAGTGGTATATTCTTCCACTTCCCAGAATTTATTTAGAATTGAATCAAGGTTGCAAGTTGACGTGTTCGTTGCGAGATTACAGGTGCGCAACGTTGACGTTAAAGTAGAATCAAAAGTACCACCGACAACCCAACCAAACTCTGTATTGGTTAGACAAGGCATACCGTTTCCCAGCGAAATACGGCCATCGAGCAACAAATCAAAAAATATATCGGTGCTGATAAGCAGATCTACATGCTGTGGCTTATAGAATAGAGGGTCTGCAAGTGCCACGGAACTGGGTATCTGCCAATGTGACGTTTGTATGTACTCACCAGGTTGTCGAGTAGCTATCGATTTTGTAATAGCAAAGCTTGAGGACCACTGGAACATAGTTACACGGGACTTGATTGTAGTAGAGATACATGACCTGATCTTGGTTCGAACTTCTCCAATTCCGGGTACTTCTTGATTGTATGGCTTAAACTTTAGCTGCAGTCTTTTAGCAGTTTCCTCTGTAATGAAATTTATTTCGGAGCACGAATCAAGAAGAGCTCTTACCGGATGAAAAGTGCCACAGTTATCCATTATGAGGACTACCGCAGTTGGGATGATTGCGCGTTTACACGATCGTACTACCAAGGAGATGGGGTTATGGTTAGTTGATATGAGTTGAGAGTCAGCCTGTTGAGAGGTTGATGGGTCAGCTTGTAGAAATGTTGATGGTCCACCTTGCTGAGATGTTGATGGTCCACCTTGTTTGGGACCACTAAATTTATGTAGTAATGTGTGATGCATCGAGTGACAAATTCTACAACGATATGTGGATGAGCATTTTGATACTAAATGCCCCTTGCGAAGACAGTTAATGCAATGACTGTTTTGCTTTACAAAGTTAAAGCGTTCTAATACCGCGAGCGACGAAAACGAGGAGCAAGTTGATAGATTGTGCTCTAATGAATTGCAGTACGCACAATTTGAGTTGGAATTTAAGAATGTATGAGAGGGCCGACTAAAACTTGATTTTGGTTTAGCACCTTTGGAATTTTCAGGTATATTCGCTTTTTTCCCATGGCTTTCCAAAAATTGGCAACGATGGCTTAAAATGTCATAGCACGCATCCCATGATGGCAACAATTTAAAGTCCTGCTTTTCGTCGTAGTTCATTTTCGTGTCAGAGTCCAATTTCGATAAAACGATATGAATCAAAAGGCCATTTAAAGCATCCATCTCTGACCCGAGCGAAAGAAGGGAGCCACGAATTGCAGACACGGTATCAATAATATTTCTTAGCGAAGCACTGTCACCTTTTGGCATCGAAGTGATATTGAAAAGAGCGTTGATGTGTTCTACGAAAATAAGTACCTTATTGTCGTACCTTTCTTCTAAACGCTTTAGCGCTTTTGCATAATTTTCATCGGTTACTGTGTACGGCTCTACCACTGCCAACGCTGGACCCGAAAGACACCCCAGCAAATAGTTAAATTTATCAACAGCAGTAATCGATGAATTTCCATGAACCATATTATTAAATGCTGAAATAAATCTCTTATAATCGCCGTACTTTCCATCGAATCGAGGCAACTTTAATGAGGGTAAACGAGCAGGATTTGAGCTATTAGTTACTGACGCGTTGAAGAAGGTTTGGTCCATAGATGAAGAACCACGAGTGTTGTTTAGCAAGGACAATATTTTAGCCTTAGCCGCGATATAAATGTCCTCAAATTCACTTCTCGCATTATCTGTTGCACTGTGTTTTTCAATTTGTCCTTGGATAAAGCAAAGCTGCTTAAAATACGACTCCAATATCTGCAAACGGCAATCTAAAATGGTGGGGTCGACTTTGTCGCCATCTTTTTCGATTTTCTTATGTAGGTTAGTTATATTTCGCTTCATATGGCTTCGTTGCGTCTTTAGTGACGCCAATTCTGGGTTACTTGGAGGCGCATCTTCTTGTACTGCGTCAACGTTATCGGCAGGCATTTTGTATTGCGAGAGAAGCACTCAAAACGATCAAACAAGAAGAAGAATTGAGCCAAAAAATTAAAGCGCGAACCACTTGTTGAAAACCCTCAAATCTAATATATATTTCCCGTTAAAATACTTCGGAAAATATATGTATGTATGCCTGAGTTAACGAGACTGTATTTGAGCCACTTTCCAACGTGAACCAACAATTGCAAAGGCTTCTGATGCAGAAATCACCAATATAAGATTTCTTCCACAAATTAAATTCAGGCGGCCGTAATAAAATTGTGTCTCGAGACTTAGCAGTGACAGCAACAACAAATTCCTTAACTGAAGTGACGTAATATCAACGATGATCTGATTGCAACGACGAATGATGTAATAATTACGTTTCTTCAGAAAAGGCTCTAAAGAATTTTATGCTCCACTGGCAATATAACACTTTATTTTCTTCAAATAAATTTATTTCATTACGAACCGTCCTGTCACGGTCGCCAAAATGTTAAATAGAAACACTTTGCTTTTAGTTATTTGTTCACAAGTGTTTATTATTATTAAGTGGCTCAATTTTATGTTGCTCTAAATTTTTCTAAGTTCTTTAAGGTTGATCAAACGTCCGAATGACGTCTGTCCACTAGGTAGCAATGTTCATCCACTTATTTTACTGTACAAAGAATTTGTCACCAGACCACCAAATGCAAAACAAAAAACGAAAGCATTTACTTTAAGCAGCGACTGCGAAACGGAATAACAAGAACAAAGCAGTGGCTGAATGAGTTATTGGAAGTAAATTCTTGCAATTATGCTGCTGTTGTTATTGCTATTCTTCTTTTTATCGAAGATGAAAACATGAGCAACAACAACACACATACATACTGGGCACACGAAAGAAATAATAACCGTATGCATGTACGTATGTTGATATTGCTTAAACAAAATGTAAAGGCAATATTAGGGTATGTATGTATGTTGCTGTTGCTTAAGCGAAAATGTAACAAGTCTATATTAGGGTGGCCCGTAACGCAATAATTGTAACAAATTAACATTAATTAAATTCAAATTTATATAAAATAAAATAAATTGATGGCGATCTTACCCGACATGCTCCCCCCGTTGAAGCTCTTGATTCAATCATCATTTGAAGAGGGTAAGGGAGCCACCTTTTGTATTGGACGACGAAATGAGCCATTTTTTGATTTTAACTCAACCACTCGAACTAGTCCATCAGTACCGGCTATAGCTTTGGTTACTCGAGCCAATAACCATTGTTGCGGGGGAGTGTTGTCCTCGTGAATTACGACTAGTTGCCCTTCCGTGATGTTAGGTTGTATGTGGTACCATTTTGAGCGTTGTTGCAGCGATGAAATGTAATCACGGGACCACAAATGCCAAAACTGTTGCTTTAAAAATGAAATACGTTGCCAACGGTTGACCGACGTTTGTTTGGTAGCATCAAAGGTTTGATCTGGTAAAGCGACTAGTGATGAGCAAATGGCCTGGTGTGAGCGCTTCGCCGTCATTAGGGTCATCTGACAGTGGGCAGATTGGGCGTGAATTCAAAATTGCTTCGACTTCGATGATAAGGGTCTGCAATTCTTCAAAAGTGAGGTAGGCTTGTGCAACATTTTTTACGAGGAGTGTTTTTACAGATTTCACGGCAGCCTCCCATAGGCCACCGAAGTGTGGAGCACGCGGGGGTATAAAACAAAATTCAAATCCGGTTTGTGATGAATATGCTTGTATTTCGTGAGTTATTGTTTCACTAAAAAACAACTGCTTCAACTCATGTAGCTTATTGTGAGCTCCAACAAAATTAGTTGCGTTATCGCAATAAAGCTTCTGTGGTATTCCTCTGCGACCAACGAAACGCTTGAGGCACAAAATGAAGTTGTTGGCGGACAAGTCTGACACCAGTTCCAGATGCGTTGCCTTTGAACTAAAACAAACAAATACAGCAATGTAAGTTTTATATGGAACTTTACCTCGAATGCGATATGACGTTGAAAATGGGCCACAAAAGTCCACTCCAGTGAATAAAAATGGGCGTTCTGCTCGCAGGCGATCAGCTGGCAAATTACCCATAATTTGCTCCATCAATTTGGACTTGTAGCGGAAGCAGTGCACGCAATTTCGGACAACTTTCCGAACTACTTCTCTAGCGTTAACTATCCATATCTTCTGCCTCACGATGCCCAGTAAAACCTTCGGACCTGCATGCAAATGTTTTCGATGTAAATGATCGATGTATAAGCTGACGAAGCGATGGTTTTTGGGCAACAAAGCAGGAAAACGAGCGTCATAGGGTATGGGTGCATTAGAGAGTCGACCACCAACTCTAATTAAAGTTACAAAGCCATGGCCGACGTCTGTTTTATGCAAAAATGGTGTTAATTTCTGCAGCGATGGGTTGACTACTCTGCCTTTCTGAAGTGCGGTGATGTCATCTTGAAACTAATCTTCTTGTAGATGAGCCACAATGCGCCAAAATATGTGGTCCAATTCGGAGGGGTTAATATGAACTAGGTCCTTGAGCATTAACGCACGGTTTACTGGGCATCTGTTGAATAAACGAAAAATATAAGCAATTATACGAATAATTTTAAAATATGATGAATGCTTATTGATTATTTCCTCTATGATTGATGGTGAGACGTCAGAACACTTGAAAACTGCAGCCTTTCTGCACTCAATTGGCTCCATGGGTATTTCTTCTTCTATTTTAGGCCATTTTGATGAATTTTGTTGAAGAAAAGTTGGACCACTAAACCATATTGTGTTGGGCAACTCTTCCGCACTGCAACCGCGAGACACGATATCTGCCGGGTTACTTTTTGAAGGAACGTGTCTCCAAATAACATCTCTTGTTTGTTCTTGCAGCTCTGAGACACGATTTGCGACGAAACATTGTAATGTTGACGAATGTAATTTTAGCCATTGAAGAACTATTTTGGAGTCAGTCCAAAAATAGGTCGATGATACAAATTGTTCAATTTTGGGTTTGATTTTGTGCCAAGTTTTGCTTAATAAAACGGCAGCACATAATTCAAGGCGAGGTAACGACTGGGCTTTAATTGGAGCGACCTTTGACTTGGCAATTAGTAGAGTTGTTTTATAAGTACCTTGGTCGCTTACTCGATAATAAATACAACAACCATATGCCCGTTGAGAAGCGTCGGCAAATCCGTGAATTTCACCTTGCACGTCGGGGCACGTCAAAACGTATCGAGGCACTTCAATATTTTGAACAAACTGCAAATCTTTCTGTATTTCAATCCAAAGAATTTTAAGTTGACTGGTGATAACGTCATCCCAAGCATAGTTCTGGACCCAAGTTTCCTGCAGTAAAATTTTGCAGCGAATTACCACGGGACTTAAAATTCCGAGCAGATCGTACACTTTGGCCACAACGGATAACATGGACCTCTTTGTTGGAGCAAGAACTTCGGGCAACTCGAATCTGAAGCAAAACAGGTCAGCCATCGGCTTCCAAGACATACCTAAAGCTTTGGTGACGTCATCTTCAGATATTTTAATGATGATTTCATCGTCGTGAGTATTTGAAATCGAGCTATAATTACTATTCCATTTAGCTAACTCGAGCCCATGTAAACGCAGAATTTGAATTAATTCAGCCTTTTTAGTGAGTAGCGTGTCGACATCGTTTGCGCCAGTGAGTACGTCGTCTACGTAGAGGTCTTCACGAAGGACGTGTGAGCCAAGAGGGAACGAGCCACCATATTTTTTTGCAATGAAAACCAAACTACGAATTGCTAAAAATGGGGCAGACGACAAACCATATGTGACAGTGTTAAGTTGGAACACTTTTATTTCTTCCTCTTTGCGGCTCCTCCATAATACGAGTTGATATCTTCTATCCCTTTCATCGATACGAAACTGGCGATACATTTTCGAAATATCAGCAGTGAGAGCATATTTATTTAACCGAAAAGCAAAAAGTGTGGTGATTAGGTCTTGCTGAATTGTAGGGCCGACCATGAGTATATCATTCAATGAATGATTCGACGAAGTTCGAGCCGACGCATCGAAGACGACTCGAAGTTTTGTTGTGGCGCTTTGTGGCCTGAGAACACAATGATGAGGGATTACGTAATTCGGGCTACGTAGCGAGTTTTTATAAGGTGACATATGTCCCAATGACAAGTATTCCTCCATAAACTGCACGTACATCGATTTTAAGACCGAATCACGTTCTAATACGACTCCAATATCTGCAAACGGCAATCTAAAATGGTGGGGTCGACTTTGTCGCCATCTTTTTCGATTTTCTTATGTAGGTTAGTTATATTTCGCTTCAAATGGCTTCGTTGCGTCTTTAGTGACGCCAATTCTGGGTTACTTGGAGGCGCATCTTCTTGTACTGCGTCAACGTTATCGGCAGGCATTTTGTATTGCGAGAGAAGCACTCAAAACGATCAAACAAGAAGAAGAATTGAGCCAAAAAATTAAAGCGCGAACCACTTGTTGAAAACCCTCAAATCTAATATATATTTCCCGTTAAAATACTTCGGAAAATATATGTATGTATGCCTGAGTTAACGAGACTGTATTTGAGCCACTTTCCAACGTGAACCAACAATTGCAAAGGCTTCTGATGCAGAAATCACCAATATAAGATTTCTTCCACAAATTAAATTCAGGCGGCCGTAATAAAATTGTGTCTCGAGACTTAGCAGTGGCAGCAACAACAAATTCCTTAACTGAAGTGACGTAATATCAACGATGATCTGATTGCAACGACGAATGATGTAATAATTACGTTTCTTCAGAAAAGGCTCTAAAGAATTTTATGCTCCACTGGCAATATAATACTTTATTTTCTTCAAATAAATTTATTTCATTACGAACCGTCCTGTCACGGTCGCCAAAATGTTAAATAGAAACACTTTGCTTTTAATTATTTGTTCACAAGTGTTTATTATTATTAAGTGGCTCAATTTTATGTTGCTCTAAATTTTTCTAAGTTCTTTAAGGTTGATCAAACGTCCGAATGACGTCTGTCCACTAGGTAGCAATGTTCATCCACTTATTTTACTGTACAAAGAATTTGTCACCAGACCACCAAATGCAAAACAAAAAACGAAAGCATTTACTTTAAGCAGCGACTGCGAAAGGGAATAACAAGAACAAAGCAGTGGCTGAATGAGTTATTGGAAGTAAATTCTTGCAATTATGCTGCTGTTGTTATTGCTATTCTTCTTTTTATCGAAGATGAAAACATGAGCAACAACAACACACATACATACTGGGCACACGAAAGAAATAATAACCGTATGCATGTACGTATGTTGATATTGCTTAAACAAAATGTAAAGACAATATTAGGGTATGTATGTATGTTGCTGTTGCTTAAGCGAAAATGTAACAAGTCTATATTAGGGTGGCCCGTAACGCAATAATTGTAACAAATTAACATTAATTAAATTCAAATTTATATAAAATAAAATAAATTGATGGCGATCTTATCCGACAAAGGTCTTCGCTCTAGGGACCTTCCTGGACTTCGAGGGAGCCTTCAATAACATTCAACCTTCGGCGATTCTTAGGACGTTACAGTGACACGCCTAATTGGGAAGCTTCTGGTGGACAGATCCGTCAAAGCTGAATGGGGTGGTGTAACAATTGCTAGGAACGTTAACAGGGGGACACCGCAGGAGGGGTTCTGTCCCCACTATTATGGTTAACTTCTGTCAATGAACTGCTTCTTGAATTGGACAGGGCCGAATGCCAGGACTTTGCCTGATATTGATATATGATATTGCTATCATCTGTACGGGTAGAAACCTAAATTTACTTAGCATTCGTACAACCAGCCTACTTAGTCTGATTTCGAACTGGACCCCTAACAACGGACTATCACTTAAAACCGAGCTTATCTTGTTCTCTCGGAAATATAAAATTCCCGCATTTGAATTGCCGTCAGTTAATGGGGTGCAATTACAGTTGACGGCAGAGGTCAAGTAAAGGTCAACCGAATGTGGTGGAGAGGGTGAAAAAGGCGTCTGTTGCTCTTAACTGTTGTAAAGGGGCGATAGCAAAGCGCTGGGGACTATCTCCTAAGATCACTATGTGAATTTATACTGCAATAGTCGGACCAATTCTTCTCTATGGTATCGTAGTTTGGTGGAGATCCCTCCAAAAGAAATATATTCTGAATTCCTTGATGAAAATTCAAAGATCAGCACTGATTAGCGTTAGTGCTATCCTGAACATCTGTACTCCTGATATCATGGCCGAATTGGCAGCCGCTACATCCCTGGTGAGAATTAGAGATTGTGGCGTTTTGATATCGGGGCATTCCGGACACGCTGAATTACTACACCGGATCAACTCTATTCCCGTAAAAACGGAGTACTGTATCCACTACCTTCTACCAGCGACAAATCTTAGGACTTTTGTTTCGAACAGGACTACCTGGGAAAAGTCACTGGAAGGGGATACCAGTAGTATCAGATTTTTCACGGATGGATCAAAGTTGGACGAGCAAGTAGGCTATGGGGTCCATTTACCGGACCTAAATGTAAATATCTCCTTCAAGCTGCCTGATCACTGTACTGTATTTCAGGCGTGCTGTCTTGCAGCCTTTTCAACCAACCAACATCAGACACGAAAGGTTTCAAAAACTTTAAATATAATAAATTCTTATCGCTGTATAAATTTTTTAAAATTTTTGCTTGATGGCATGATCCTGTCATTGCGGCAATTTCAAAATGAGTTTTTACGCTAGCCATTGTTAATTGACGAAAATTGCAGCGGAGTATATTACGAGTATAAAAGAATAATCAAATTAAAATATTCGAGATTTATTAGATTAAACAGGGTAGAAAATGATAAGTGGATAATTCAACAATGATAAAAAAATGACAAATGCTAAAAATTTAGCAGCAAAAATGCTAAAATGGTCACACTGCCTGTGCACCAAGAAAACGTATCGAATCGACCAAGTGTTCGAATACATTTCGGTTTTCAGAAACTTGTTCATTATGTCTCGATAATGAAATGCGTTTTTGTTCGTCAAGTAAAACGTCAAGTCGAACTTTTCCAAAAGTTTTTAATGCAAGGTGTTACTAATGTGAACTTGAGAAGTTTGATTTTTTATCATAGAAGCAGTAAAATGATTTAAATCATTATAACCTGTGGTCCAAACACTTTTTTCATTTTTAGAAGCGAAAAGCAAACAAGGCCAACAAAATAATTTGTTAATAAGGGGACAACCACATAACCAAGCCTTTTCCTTATAATTATAACTCTTGAAATATCTAATAAACGTTTTATTCTTTGTTGTTAAATTTGGAATTTCTGGCGTTGGCCTTCCATTTTTAATTATTTGAGTTTCTTCTTCAACTTTTAATCGTGAAAAGGACTATCTAAACAAATTTCAATAGAGCATCCACATATCATTTTGCAATTTGCGTCTTATCTCATTCTCAGTCAGATGTAAAAAGAATATTCTACAATTAACTATGGTTCAGAATTTCTGTTGCACACAATTTTGGTTGTATTCGAGTGTGTTTTTTTGCTACAAGCTGTACTACTTAACATTTTTTGTCGTTCTTGTTTTTGATTTTTTTTTATGAATGTTACTGTAAAACTTATACCAGTGGTGCTATTCTGTAGGAGAAAAATGTTTATATATTGTTACGAATAAGTATGGTGATCCAGGTCTAGTCACCGATTAGCTCAACAAGAAAAACACAATATCGTCGTTTTTAGTTATTTAATTAAAGTTCTAGGGGTTTAATATTTAAAAGTTAATACACAATGTTAAAAAAGAGATATGTTAGAATTGTTATTAGAGAGTGTCGTCGAAGCACGTCTTTACAGTTTCGCGTCGGAGAGTGAACTACTTCGGTACGCAAGTGCGTTTCGTGTGTATACTCATTTTTTCGCTCCCACATAACTAAAAGCTTTTCTTGCTGTTAATGACTCTACTAACAGTATGTAAATAACAGGCGGTTAGTGCTGCGCCTGAAAGTATGCATTGTAGCAACGTACCAGCTCGCTAAACCAGTAGCATGAATTCACCTCAGTAAAGATAATTCTCCGCCATTCGAGATTGTTCTACAAAGATAAGCAACAACAACAATGTCTAGAAGGTTCTTGAATTCGCTAGATATAATTTCATTTGGGTACGGTGAGTTGGTATAAATAGCGGAGGTCTTTGGAATGGAGAGTTCAGTTTGTGATTAACCGCCGTAAAGTAAGCAACGCGAATTGATAGTAAAATGTAAGACTTGTTAAAGTGTCATAAATAAAGTAAACTGTTGTACTATATAAGTAAAATAAATGGAACTTAAACCGTTGTAATTATCGTAATTTAAAACGAACCTTGTTTTATTATTGGGAATAAAACAACTTAAAAAGGACGGATAAGGAAATTCGTAACATTGGTATCAGAAGTGAAATTACGAATTAAGGGCAACGATGAAGTTTGAAGAACTCAAAGTTGAGCAACTAAAAAACGAGTTGAGTAAATTGGATCAATCGACAGCTGGTAATAACGTAGAGCTGCAGAGGCGATTAACAGAAAAATGTAAACGCCGAAACATGAATATTGACACATATCAGTTCGAGTGCAAAGACGAAAAGGAGGTTTGTGCAAAAGAAGCAACTGATAATGTAGATGTTTCTACAATGTTTGCTGCCATGATGGCCAAATTGGACGAGAAATTTGGTGAAAATTCTAGAATTATGAACGAGAAATTTGGTGAAAATTCTAGAATTATGAACGAGAAATTTGGCGAGAATTCTAGATTATGAACGAGAATTCTAGAATTGTGGACAATAAATTGAACGAAAATTCAAGAATAATGCAAGAGACATCTAACGCCAGAAATGACAAACTTCAACAAATTTCCGAAGTTATGAACAACATGAAAATACATGTTAATGAGAAATTCGAAAACGTCGAACAGAAGTTCGAAGAAGTTGAACAGAATATTGAACAAGTCGAGAATAAGTTTGAGAAAGTCGAAAATAATGTAAGTGAATTGCAAAGGAAAATGAGTGAGTTGTAAGAGGGTCCAGTGCGAGTAATTTCTGAAGGCTCTAGTAGATTGAAAGCTCCCAGTTTCGATGGCTCTACACCATTCGACGTTTTTAAATTCCAATTCGAAATGTTCGCAATTAAGAACTTGTGGAACAGGAACGACAAGGCAGTAGAGCTAATTTTAGCACTGAAAGGCAGCGCAGCAGAAGTTCTCCAGAGCGTTCCCGTCAGTGCCAGAAACAACTACGAGGATATACTAGCTGCGTTACAACGCAAGTATGGTGGCGATCACAAGAAGGATTTATATCGCAAGGAATTAAGAGGCCGAGTGCAAAAGCATAATGAAACGCTTCAGGACTTCGCAACCGACGTGGAACGTTTGGTGTTGATGACTTATCCTGGTTAGTCCCACCCATTCTTGGATCAATTTAAGATTGAAGCATTCCTGATATAAAGTACGTGACTTGTGCCACACATAAAGCTACATTCGCCGAAATGTTTCGTTCGCACTGGCACAGGAGACAGCGAAATTTGTGGCCAAGCCTCCAATACAAAGAATTAGAAAAATTTAAATGGAGACGGATGCAGGAGATTTGAAGGGTGCCATAAACGATCTTAAAGAAATGACCCAAACCCTCAGCAAGGCGTTATCAGGCGGAAGTAAGCCCAGACCAAAGTGCTACAATTGCGACAAACCTGGTCATATTGCACGAAGCTGCAGATAGCCACGAAAACGATCAAGATCGAGCTCACCCCAACGTGGCAATAAACGGGTAAATTTTACTACACAAAATGTATCTCCGTTAAACTAAAACGAGCTAGCCAAGAGGGACATGGACTGGCTCCCACAACCGAGAGCCCCATTATCTCAATCTCAATAATACAACAGAAAAACCTCAACCTCACTGTCTACGGAGCTATCGGTGGTCGGAAGCGCATATTGACTATGGACACAGTAGCGTCACAATCTATTTGATTTGATAAATGGACCAATGGAATCGTTACATGGTGTAAGACTCCGCACAGCAACGGGTGAGCCAGCAACTGTACATGGTAAAGTTAAATTGAAGTTAGCCATTGCCAACATGAGCATCGAACACGTGTTTATTGTCGCCAACTTTGTAGATGAAGTGATAATTGGCGCAGATTTTATGATTGCCCAAGGCCTCAAGTTAGATATGGGGCAGCAAGTTTACGACAATACAACACAGATTAAAAGGCTGATCGCTCACAAATATGTAAAATTGCCACAAAACACAGAAACCTTAGTATGGGCCCGAATGGAGGGAGATTGTGAGATCGGCGGTTTGTGGGTAGTTGAACCGGCAAGTATAAACAACTATAACATCATCACTGCCAAAGCTCTAGTAAAAACTAATAATGAAGGATACTTGCCTGTACGAGTTATAAATCAGAATTGCAGAATGTACACCAACCGAGGCGGTCATCAACTGTGAAGCTAATTCTGACTGCAGAAAACTATCATAAAAGGAGCAGAAAGTACTGGAGTCGCATCTCAGTGAGTGGGTGCGAGAACTAAAGGCTTCTGATAGGAACAAAGCAAAGCAATTACTGTGTAAGCATGGGTCTGCCTTCGCCCTGAAAAAAGAATGCCAAGGTAGAACATCAATGGTAAAGCATGACATCAATACAGGGGAAGCGAGACCAATAAAACAGGCGCCCATAAGTCTTCCACTTGCAAAAAGAGATGAGGTGAAGAAACTGGTAGCTGAAATGGAGAAGGATGGTGTAATCGAAACCTCTTCAAGTTCATGGAGCTCGCCGATGGTACTAGTTAAGAAGAAAGATGGATGTACCCGATTTTGTGTGGATTATAGAAAGCTCAACGACGTCACCAAAAAGGACAGTTATCCACTACCAAGAATTGATGACACATTGGATACGTTGTCAGGAACAAAATGGTTCTCCACGCTGGACTTGCAAAGTGGTTATTGGCAAGTAGAAATCAGCGAGAAGACAAGGAGAAAACTGCATTCAGCGTAGGGGATGGTCTGTGGCAGTTTAAAGTAATGCCATTTGGACTATGTAACGCTCCAGCAACCTTCGAGTGATTAATGGAGTGCGTGTTGGAAGGACTTCATCGGCGAACATGCTTCGTGTACCTAGACGACATCATTGTCATGGTGAAAACATTCGATGAACACCTGAAGAATCTTAATGAAGTCCTTCAACGTATAACCGCGGCTGGGTTAAAACTCAGCCCGAAGAAGTGTTCTCTGTTCCAGAAAGAAGTAAAATACTTGGGACATCGAGTGACAGCAGATGGCATTTCCACCGATGATGACAAAATCCTGACAGTGAAGGATTGGCCACGACCGCAGAATCTCCATGAATTACGCAGTTTTCTAGGACTCTGTACGTACTATAGATGGTTTGTGCCGGGTTTCGCCACAGTGGCTGCAAGTCTTCACGAGTTGACAATGAAAAATCGGCCGTACTGTTGGAGCGAAAAACAAGAAGAGTCATTTCACCAACTGAAGCAATATTTATGCACGGCTCCTTTGCTTGCATATCCTGTTGCTGGAGAGAAATTCGTGTTGGATACTGACGCGAGTGGTTACGGAATAGGTGGCGTAATCTCGCAGGAAATCAATGGCCAAGAAAAAGTTATTGGGTACTACAGCCGAATACTCTCAAAGCCAGAGAAAAATTACTGTGTTACGAGACGAGAGCTACTGGCAGTCATGGAGTGTGTCAAACACTACCACAAGTATCTGTACGGCCAGCCTTTTCAGTTAAGAACCGATCATGCGGCGCTAAGGTGGCTACTGTAATTTAAGAGCCCTGAAGGCCAACTTGCTCGTTGGATTGAAAGACTGCAGAGCTATGATTTCAGCATTGAGCATAGAAAAGGAGGAAAACACAGTAAGGCTGATGCCCTGTCACGTCGTCTATGCAAGCTGGAATGCAAACACTGCTCAAAAGCAGAGGTGAAAGAAAACATCATTGGCGTACGTCTGCGTCGACTAGAATCCAACGAAGACTGGTCAACAGCAAAAAGAAGCGACCCTATACTGGCAAAAATCATTTCTGCAAAAGAAAAAGGTGCAAGACCAACACGCAATGACATCGCCTCAGAGCGCTCCCTGATGGAAGCATACTGGGCCCAGTGGAACAGCCTAAAATTATTGGATGGTTGCCTATACCGCTTATGGGACAGTGAGGATGGTAAAATATTCAAAAAGTTAACAGTGGTACCTTCCTCCAAGGAAAAGAGATAATGACAGAAATCCAAAGTCGCCCGAGTGGAGGACATCTAGGAGTAACCAAGACCATTGAAAAGCTAAAGCAACTGTTCTACTGGGTTGCCTGTCAACAAGCGGTAGCCGATTGAATAGCAAATTGCACCCAATGCATGACAGCTAAGGGACCAACGCGGAGAAGTCATGGCCATATGCAGCAATACAACTCAGGTGCACCCTTGAGCGTACAGCTATGGATGTGGCTGGTCCATTTCCAGTCAGTAGCTCTGGAAACCAGTACGTCTTATTGGTTATGGATTACTTCAGTAAATGACCCGAAGTATACCCTGTTCGAAATCAGGAAGCGAAGACTATGATTAAAGGGTTTGTGGATAACTGGATATGCCGTTTTGGTGTCCCCTCGGAGCTCCATTCGGACCAGGGTAGGAATTAGGAATCGACCATCTTCAAAGAAATGTGTGAGTCATACGGTATTCGGAAAACAAGAACAACACCATTGCATCCTCAGTCTGACGGAATGGTTGAAAGATTCACCCGAACTCTTGAAGAATACCTAAGAAAAGTAGTCAGCGCAGATCAAAGAGATTGGGATGAACACATACCGAAGTTCCTTTTGGCATATAGGACGGCCACCCATGACTCCACTTCGCGAACTCCCGCTAAAGTAGTTTTCGGAAATGAGCTGAAGCTGCCTGGAGATTTGAAGCATTTGGAAAGACTAGCCCTGTATGGAAAACAGGGGGTTGAGCCTGCTCGAGACAAACAGGCTTAAGTGGGGGGCAGTGTTACGAATAAGTAAAAGCTTTTGCTTGCTGTTAATGACTCTACTAACAGTATGTAAATAACAGGCGGTTAGTGCTGCGCAGTCACAGTCTACATGATACCACCTCCGATAATGGAATAAGACTGATGGACTTCGCCGCTGCAAAGAACATGGTGGTTAGTAGCACACGATTCCAGCATAAGGACGTTAATAAGGCGACCTGGATATCTCCTTATCAGTGGACGAAGAACCAGATTGATCACTTGGCAGGCACTCTTCTAGTGTAATGAATGTACGTGTGATTCGAGGTGCCAATATCGTCTCGGATGATTACCTGGTGGCTGCGAAAGTTCGCACGAGGTTGAGCAGGGCGAAAAACGTACGGAGCCGAACACAGCAAAAGCTGGATATTGACAAGCTGCAAATACCGGAGATATCAATGTCCTATCGACAGAAACTCTCTCTCCTGCTGGAGCAGAATACCCCCTCCCGAAGACCCAGATGCGCAGTGGAAGCACATCTCCCATACTTTGGAAATCGCTGCAATGACTGAACTTGGCTATCAAAAACCGCAGAAGGATAAGCCATGGTACGACGAAGAATGTCGCATTGCAACCGATGAAAAACACGCTGCACGTATGGCAACGAAACAGTCAGTTACAACACGTGCTGCGAGTGAGCGGTACAAGAGGCTGAGAAGGGAGGAAACCAAGTATTTAGGCGAAAAAAATGGCGGTGGGAGCAGAGAGAGAGTGAAAGAACCGAAATGTGCAGGATGAATGGTGAATCGCGAAAGTTTTTCCAGAGGGTAAGAAGATCGACCAACGGGCCTAATAATGGGCTGCCCTCCTGCAAGGACGAGAATGGGAATCTGGTGACTGAGAAGCAGTGTGAGCTCAAAATGTGGAGAGACCACTTTTCAGCACTACTCCTCAGATTCTTCCACTGAAGATCAGGAGGTAATGATAGTGGTAGATAGTATAGATTGCTGTTAATGAGGGCAAGACAAAATTGATGGTGTCAACGACTAGAGAAACCTCTCGACTTGGTCCGCACTTGAACGTTGACAACCGATTAAATTTTGAAGTGGTAGATGAATTTGTCTACCTTGGATCCGCCGTGAACAAGGACAACAACGTCAGCCTGGATATAGATAGGAGAATTGTGCTTGCAAATATATGTTATTTTGGGCTCAGCAAGCAGTTTAGGAACAAAGCCCTCTCTCGCCGGACAAAAGTCCAGCTATATCAGACTCTTATTTTACCTGTCTTGACATATGGCTCTGAAACTTGGGTCATATCGCAAGCGGATGAAAAACACCTGGGAGTTTTCGAGAGAAAAATTCTCCGTAAAATATATGGTCCTATTAGGGAAAACGGCGAGTACCGACGTCGCTGGAACGCAGAGCTATATAATCTTTATTCTGACGTGGACATAGCTAGACGAGTCAAAGTGTGCCAATTGCGTTGGCTAGGCCATGTTATCAGAATGGATAAAGATGAGCCAGGGCGAAAGATTTTTGATAACATACCCAATGGAAGCAGGAAAAGAGGACGACCAAGACTCCGCTGGAAAGACCAGGCAGAAGAATCCCTCCATATCCTTGGTGTTACCAACTGGCGAGAAAAGGCGAAGGATAGAGCCAGTTGGAAGAATATGTTGAAATTTGTTTAATTTGTATGTTTAATTAATATGTGTAAGACGTCTGACCTCATGAGGTTGTTATGTAGTCAATAAAAGTAAAAGTAAAGTTCCGCGCCTGAAAGTATGCGTTGTAACAACGTACCAGCTCGCTAAACCAGTAGCATGAATTCACCTCAGTAAAGATAATTCTCCGCCTTTCGAGATTGTTCTACAAAGATAAGGAACAACAACAATGTCTAGAAGGTTCTTGAATTCGCTAGATATAACTTCATTTGGGTATGGTGAGTTGGTATAAATAGCGCAGGTCTTTGGAATGGAGCGTTCAGTTTGTGGACATGGACTGGCTCCCACAACCGAGGGCCCCACTATCTCAATCTCAATAATACAACAGAAAAACCTCAACCTCACTGTCTTAGGAGCTATCGGTGGTCGGAAGCGCATATTGACTATGGACACAGTAGCGTCACAATCTATTTGATTTGATAAATGGACCAATGGAATCGTTACATGGTGTAAGACTCCGCACAGCAACGGGTGAGCCAGCAACTGTACATGGTAAAGTTAAATTGAAGTTAGCCATTGCCAACATGAGCATCGAACACGTGTTTATTGTCGCCAACATTGTAGATGAGGTGATAATTGGCGCAGATTTTATGATTGCCCAAGGCCTCAAGTTAGATATGGGGCAGCAAGTTTACGACAATACAACACAGATTAAAAGGCTGATCGCTCACAAAGATGTAAAATTTCCACCAAACACAGAAACCATAGTATGGGCCCGAATGGAGGGAGATTGTGAGATCGGCGGTTTGTGGGTAGTTGAACCGGCAAGTATAAACAACTATAACATCATCACTTGCCTGTACGAGTTCTAAATCAGAATTGCAGAATGTACACCAACCGAGGCGGTCATCAACTGTGAAGCTAATTCTGACTGCGTGGACATAGCTAGAAAGGAGCAGAAAGTACTGGAGTCGCATCTCAGTGAGTGGGTGCGAGAACTAAAGGCTTCTGATAGGAACAAAGCAAAGCAATTAATGTGTAAGAATGGGTCTGCCTTCGCCCTGAAAAAAGAATGCCAAGGTAGAACATCAATGGTAAAGCATGACATCAATACAGGGGAAGCGAGACCAATAAAACAGGCGCCCATAAGTCTTCCATTTGCAAAAAGAGATGAGGTGAAGAAACTGGTAGCTGAAATGCAGAAGGATGGTGTAATCGAAACCTCTTCAAGTTCATGGAGCTCGCCGGTGGTACTAGTTAAGAAGAAAGATGGATGTACCCGATTTTGTGTGGATTATAGAAAGCTCAACGACGTCACCAAAAAGGCCAGTTATCCACTACCAAGAATTGATGACACATTGGATACGTTGTCAGGAACAAAATGGTTCTCCACGCTGGACTTGCAAAGTGGTTATTGGCAAGTAGAAATCAGCGAGAAAGACAAGGAGAAAACTGCATTCAGCGTAGGGGATGGTCTGTGGCAGTTTAAAGTAATGCCATTTGGACTATGTAACGCTCCAGCAACCTTCGAGCGATTAATGGGGTGCGTGTTGGAAGGACTTCATTGGCGAACATGCTTCGTGTACCTAGACGACATCATTGTCATGGTGAAAACATTCGATGAACACCTGAAGAATCTTAATGAAGTCCTTCAACGTATAACCGCGGCTGGGTTAAAACTCAGCCCGAAGAAGTGTTCTCTGTTCCAGAAAGAAGTAAAATACTTGTGACATCGAGTGACAGCAGATGGCATTTCCACCGATGATGACAAAATCCTGACAGTGAAGGATTGGCCACGACCGCAGAATCTCCATGAATTACGCAGTTTTCTAGGACTCTGTACGTACTATAGATGGTTTGTGTCGGGTTTCGCCACAGTGGCTGCAAGTCTTCACGAGTTGACAATGAAACATCGGCCGTACTGTTGGAGCGAAAAACAAGAAGAGTCATTTCACCAACTGAAGCAATATTTATGCACGGCTCCTTTGCTTGCATATCCTGTTGCTGGAGAGAAATTCGTGTTGGATACTGACGCGAGTGGTTAGGGAATAGGTGGCGTAATCTCGCAGGAAATCAATGGCCAAGAAAAAGTTATTGGGTACTACAGCCGAATACTCTCAAAGCCAGAGAAAAATTACTGTGTTACGAGACGAGAGCTACTGGCAGTCATGGAGTGTGTCAAACACTACCACAAGTATCTGTACGGCCAGCCTTTTCAGTTAAGAACCGATCATGCGGCGCTAAGGTGGCTACTGCAATTTAAGAGCCCTGAAGGCCAACTTGCTCGTTGGATTGAAAGACTGCAGAGCTATGACTTCAGCATTGAGCATAGAAAAGGAGGAAAACACAGTAATGCTGATGCCCTGTCACGTCGTCCATGCAAGCTGGAATGCAAACACTGCTCAAAAGCAGAGGTGAAAGAAAACATCATTGGCGTACGTCTGCGTCGACTAGAATCCAACGAAGACTGATCAACAGCAAAAATAAGCGACCCTATACTGGCAAAAATCATTTCTGCAAAAGAAAAAGGTGAGAGACCAACACGCAATGACATCGCCTCAGAGAGCTCCCTGATGAAAGCATACTGGGCCCAGTGGAATAGCCTAAAATTATTGGATGGTTGCCTATACCGCTTATGGGACAGTGAGGATGGTAAAATAGTCAAAAAGTTAACAGTGGTACCTTCCTCCAAGGAAAAGAGATAATGACAGAAATCCAAAATGGCCCGAGTGGAGGACATCTAGGAGTAATAAAGACCATTGAAAAGCTAAAGCAACGGTTCTACTGGGTTGGCTGTCAACAAGCGGTAGCCGACTGAATAGCAAATTGCACCCAATGCATGACAGCTAAGGGACCAACGCGGAGAAGTCATGGCCATATGCAGCAATACAACTCAGGTGCACCCTTTGAGCGTACAGCTATGGATGTGGCTGGTCCATTTCCAGTCAGTAGCTCTGGAAACCAGTACGTCTTATTAGTTATGGATTACTTCAGTAAATGGCCCGAAGTATACCCTGTTCGAAGCGAAGACTATGATTAAAGGGTTTGTGGATAACTGGATATGCCGTTTTGGTGTCCCCTCGGAGCTCCATTCGGACCAGGGTAGGAATTAGGAATCGACCATCTTCAAAGAAATGTGTGAGTCATACGGTATTCGGAAAACAAGAACAACACCATTGCATCCTCAGTCTGACGGAATGGTTGAAAGATTCACCCGAACTCTTGAAGAATACCTAAGAAAAGTAGTCAGCGCAGATCAAAGAGATTGGGATGAACACATACCGAAGTTCCTTTTGGCATATAGGACGGCCACCCATGACTCCACTTCGCGAACACCCGCTAAAGTAGTTTTCGGAAATGAGCTGAAGCTGCCTGGAGATTTGAAGCATTTGAAAAGACTAGCCCTGTATGGAAAACGGGGGGTTGAGCCTGCTCGATACAAACAGGCTTAAGTGGGGGGCAGTGTTACGAATAAGTAAAAGCTTTTGCTTGCTGTTAATGACTCTACTAACAGTATGTAAATAACAGGCGGTTAGTGCTGCGCAGTCACAGTCTACACGATACCACCTCCAATAATGGAATAAGACTGATGGACTTCGCCGCTGCAAAGAACATGGTGGTTAGTAGCACACGATTCCAGCATAAGGACATTCATAAGGCGACCTGGATATCTCCTGATCAGCGGACGAAGAACCAGATTGATCACTTGGTAATAGATGGCAGGCACTCTTCTAGTGTAATGAATGTACGTGTGATTCGAGGTGCCAATATCGTCTCGGATGATTACCTGGTGACTGCGAAAGTTCGCACGAGATTGAGCAGGGCGAAAAACGTACGGAGCCGAACACAGCAAAAGCTGGATATTGACAAGCTGCAAATACCGGAGATATCAATGTCCTATCGACAGAAACTCTCTCTCCTGCTGGAGCAGAATACCCCCTCCCGAAGACCCAGATGCGCAGTGGAAGCACATCTCCCATACTTTGGAAATCGCTGCAATGACTGAACTTGGCTATCAAAAACCGCAGAAGGATAAGCCATGGTACGACGAAGAATGTCGCATTGCAACTGACGAAAAACACGCTGCACGTATGGCAAAGAAACAGTCAGTTACAACACGTGCTGCGAGTGAGCGGTACAAGAGGCTGAGAAGGGAGGAAACCAAGTATTTAGGCGAAAAAAATGGCAGTGGGAGCAGAGAGAGAGTGAAAGAACCGAAATGTGCAGGATGAATGGTGAATCGCGAAAGGTTTTCCAGAGGGTAAGAAGATCGACCAACGGGCCTAATAATGGGCTGCCCTCCTGCAAGGACGAGAATGGGAATCTGGTGACTGAGAAGCAGTGTGAGCTCAAAATGTGGAGAGACCACTATTCAGCACTACTCCTCAGATTCTTCCACTGAAGATCAGGAGGTAATGATAGTGGTAGATAGTATAGATTGTACCCCCCCCTCCCAACCAAGACGAGTTTAGAACGGCGATCTCCCGCCTGAAGAATAATAAAGCCGCTGGTGCGGATGGCCTAGCCGCTGAACTTTTTAAGGCAGGTGGCGAAGGACTCATAGCCCACATGCATCAACTGATATGCGGTATATGGCTGGGGGAATCTATGCCCGACGACTGGAGTCTCAGTGTATTATGTCCTGTATTCAAAAAGGGTGATCCGTGTGTCTGTTCCAACTATCGCGGTATCAGTCTTTTATCCATCGCGTATAAGGTCTTGTCGAGCGTATTATTGAAAACCTGATTGGACCTTATCAGTGTGGTTTTAGACCATGGAAAGTCCACAACTGACCAAATATTCACGCTACGCCAAATTCTGGAAAAGCCCCACGAAAAGCAAATCGATACATACCACCCTCTTGTCGATTACAACGCTGCTTTCGATAGCCCCATACGGGGAAAACTGTACGAAGCTATGTCTGAACTTGGTATTCCGGCAAAACTGATCCGCCTATGTAGAATGACGCTGACCAACACCAAACCAGCAGTGAAAGTGGGGAAAGACCTCACTGAACCATTCTCTACCAAGCGAGGACTTAGACAAGGCGACACACTTTCGTGCAATCTCTTCAACATCTTAATGGTGATAATAATGAGAAAGGCTGCAGTAAATACGAACAAGACCATTAACACGTAAAGCCATATGTTGCTGGCGTATGCTGACGACATAGACATCATTGGGCGAAATTTGCGAGAGGTTACTGCAGTATTTTCAAGAATCGAAAAGGAATCAGCGAGGGTGGGTCTTGCTGTTAATGAGGGCAAGACAAAATTGATGGTGTCAACGACTAGAGAAACCTCTCGACTTGGTCCGCACTTGAACGTTGACAACCGATTAAATTTTGAAGTGGTAGATGAATTTGTCTACCTTGGATCCGCCATGAACAAGGACAACAACGTCAGCCTGGATATAGATAGGAGAATTGTGCTTGCAAATATATGTTATTTTGGGCTCAGCAAGCAGTTTAGGAACAAAGCCCTCTCTCGCCTGACAAAAGTCCAGCTATATCAGACTCTTATTTTACCTGTCTTGACATATGGCTCTGAAACTTGGGTCATATCGCAAGCGGATGAAAAACACCTGGGAGTTTTCGAGAGAAAAATTCTCCGTAAAATATATGGTCCTATTAGGGAAAACGGCGAGTACCGACGTCGCTGGAACGCAGAGCTATATAATCTTTATTCTGACGTGGACATAGCTAGACGAGTCAAAGTGTGCCAATTGCGTTGGCTAGGCCATGTTATCAGAATGGATAAAGATGAGCCAGGGCGAAAGATTTTTGATAACATACCCAATGGAAGCAGGAAAAGAGGACGACCAAGACTACGCTGGAAAGACCAGGCAGAAGAATCCCTCCGTATCCTTGGTGTTACCAACTGGCGAGAAAAGGCGAAGGATAGAGCCAGTTGGAAGAATATGTTGAAATTTGTTTAATTTGTATGTTTAATTAATATGTGTAAGACGTCTGACCTCATGAGGTTGTTATGTAGTCAATAAAAGTAAAAGTAAAGTTCCGCGCCTGAAAGTATGCGTTGTAACAACGTACCAGCTCGCTAAACCAGTAGCATGAATTCACCTCAGTAAAGATAATTCTCCGCCTTTCGAGATTGTTCTACAAAGATAAGCAACAACAACAATGTCTAGAAGGTTCTTGAATTCGCTAGATATAATTTCATTTGGGTATGGTGAGTTGGTATAAATAGCGGAGGTCTTTGGAATGGAGAGTTGAGTTTGTGATTAACCGCCGTAAAGTAAGCAACGCGAATTGATAGTAAAATGTAAGACTTGTTAAAGTGTCATAAATAAAGTAAACTGTCGTACTATATAAGTAAAATAAATGGAACTTAAACCGTTGTAATTATCGTAATTTAAAACGAACCTTGTTTTATTATTGGGAATAAAACAACTTAAAAAGGACGGATAAGGAAATTCGTAACATTGGTATCAGAAGTGAAATTACGAATTAAGGGCAACGATGAAGTTTGAAGAACTCAAAGTTGAGCAACTAAAAATCGAGTTGAGTAAATTGGATCAATCGACAGCTGGTAATAACGTAGAGCTGCAGAGGCGATTAACAGAAAAATGTAAACGCCGAAACATGAATATTGGCACATATCAGTTCGAGTGCAAAGACGAAAAGGAGGTTTGTGCAAAAGAAGCAACTGATAATGTAGATGTTTCTACAATGTTTGCTGCCATGATGGCCAAATTGGACGAGAAATTTGGTGAAAATTCTAGAATTATGAACGAGAAATTTGGTGAAAATTCTAGAATTATGAACGAGAAATTTGGCGAGAATTCTAGATTATGAACGAGAATTCTAGAATTGTGGACAATAAATTGAACGAAAATTCAAGAATAATGCAAGAGACATCTAACGCCAGAAATGACAAACTTCAACAAATTTCCGAAGTTATGAACAACATGAAAATACATGTTAATGAGAAATTCGAAAACGTCGAACAGAAGTTCGAAGAAGTTGAACAGAATATTGAACAAGTCGAGAATAAGTTTGAGAAAGTCGAAAATAATGTAAGTGAATTGCAAAGGAAAATGAGTGAGTTGTAAGAGGGTCCAGTGCGAGTAATTTCTGAAGGCTCTAGTAGATTGAAAGCTCCCAGTTTCGATGGCTCTACACCATTCGACGTTTTTAAATTCCAATTCGAAATGTTCGCAATTAAGAACTTGTGGAACAGCAACGACAAGGCAGTAGAGCTAATTTTAGCACTGAAAGGCAGCGCAGCAGAAGTTCTCCAGAGCGTTCCCGTCAGTGCCAGAAACAACTACGAGGATATACTAGCTGCGTTACAACGCAAGTATGGTGGCGATCACAAGAAGGATTTATATCGCAAGGAATTAAGAGGACGAGTGCAAAAGCATAATGAAACGCTTCAGGACTTCGCAACCGACGTGGAACGTTTGGTGTTGATGACTTATCCTGGTTAGTCCACCCATTCTTGGATCAATTTAAGATTGAAGCATTCCTGATATAAAGTACGTGACTTGTGCCACACATAAAGCTACATTCGCCGAAATGTTTCGTTCGCACTGGCACAGGAGACAGCGAAATTTGTGGCCAAGCCTCCAATACAAAGAATTAGAAAAATTTAAATGGAGACGGATGCAGGAGATTTGAAGGGTGCCATAAACGATCTTAAAGAAATGACCCAAACCCTCAGCAAGGCGTTATCAGGCGGAAGTAAGCCCAGACCAAAGTGCTACAATTGCGACAAACCTGGTCATATTGCACGAAGCTGCAGATAGCCACAAAAACGATCAAGATCGAGCTCACCCCAACGTGGCAATAAACGGGTAAATTTTACTACACAAAATGTATCTCCGTTAAACTAAAACGAGCTAGCCAAGAGGGACATGGACTGGCTCCCACAACCGAGAGCCCCATTATCTCAATCTCAATAATACAACAGAAAAACCTCAACCTCACTGTCTACGGAGCTATCGGTGGTCGGAAGCGCATATTGACTATGGACACAGTAGCGTCACAATCTATTTGATTTGATAAATGGACCAATGGAATCGTTACATGGTGTAAGACTCCGCACAGCAACGTGTGAGCCAGCAACTGTACATGGTAAAGTTAAATTGAAGTTAGCCATTGCCAACATGAGCATCGAACACGTGTTTATTGTCGCCAACTTTGTAGATGAAGTGATAATTGGCGCAGATTTTATGATTGCCCAAGGCCTCAAGTTAGATATGGGGCAGCAAGTTTACGACAATACAACACAGATTAAAAGGCTAATCGCTCACAAAGATGTAAAATTGCCACCAAACACAGAAACCTTAGTATGGGCCCGAATAGAGGGAGATTGTGAGATCGGCGGTTTGTGGGTAGTTGAACCGGCAAGTATAAACAACTATAACATCATCACTGCCAAAGCTCTAGTAAAAACTAATAATGAAGGATACTTGCCTGTACGAGTTATAAATCAGAATTGCAGAATGTACACCAACCGAGGCGGTCATCAACTGTGAAGCTAATTCTGACTGCAGAAATAAACAGGCGAGACCAATAAAAAGAGATGAGGTGAAGAAACTGGTAGCTGAAATGGAGAAGGATGGTGTAATCGAAACCTCTTCAAGTTCATGGAGCTCGCCGGTGGTACTAGTTAAGAAGAAAGATGGATGTACCCGATTTTGTGTGGATTATAGAAAGCTCAACGACGTCACCAAAAAGGACAGTTATCCACTACCAAGAATTGATGACACATTGGATACGTTGTCAGGAACAAAATGGTTCTCCACGCTGGAATTGCAAAGTGGTTATTGGCAAGTAGAAATCAGCGAGAAAGACAAGGAGAAAACTGCATTCAGCGTAGGGGATGGTCTGTGGCAGTTTAAAGTAATGCCATTTGGACTATGTAACGCTCCAGCAACCTTCGAGTGATTAATGGAGTGCGTGTTGGAAGGACTTCATTGGCGAACATGCTTCGTGTACCTAGACGACATCATTGTCATGGTGAAAACATTCGATGAACACCTGAAGAATCTTAATGAAGTCCTTCAACGTATAACCGCGGCTGGGTTAAAACTCAGCCCGAAGAAGTGTTCTCTGTTCCAGAAAGAAGTAAAATACTTGGGACATCGAGTGACAGCAGATGGCATTTCCACCGATGATGACAAAATCCTGACAGTGAAGGATTGGCCACGACCGCAGAATCTCCATGAATTACGCAGTTTTCTAGGACTCTGTACGTACTATAGATGGTTTGTGCCGGGTTTCGCCACAGTGGCTGCAAGTCTTCACGAGTTGACAATGAAAAATCGGCCGTACTGTTGGAGCGAAAAACAAGAAGAGTCATTTCACCAACTGAAGCAATATTTATGCACGGCTCCTTTGCTTGCATATCCTGTTGCTGGAGAGAAATTCGTGTTGGATACTGACGCGAGTGGTTAGGGAATAGGTGGCGTAATCTCGCAGGAAATCAATGGCCAAGAAAAAGTTATTGGGTACTACAGCCGAATACTCTCAAAGCCAGAGAAAAATTACTGTGTTACGAGACGAGAGCTACTGGCAGTCATGGAGTGTGTCAAACACTACCACAAGTATCTGTACGGCCAGCCTTTTCAGTTAAGAACCGATCATGCGGCGCTAAGGTGGCTACTGCAATTTAAGAGCCCTGAAGGCCAACTTGCTCGTTGGATTGAAAGACTGCAGAGCTATGATTTCAGCATTGAGCATAGAAAAGGAGGAAAACACAGTAATGCTGATGCCCTGTCACGTCGTCTATGCAAGCTGGAATGCAAACACTGCTCAAAAGCAGAGGTGAAAGAAAACATCATTGGCGTACGTCTGCGTCGACTAGAATCCAACGTAGACTGGTCAACAGCAAAAAGAAGCGACCCTATACTGGCAAAAATCATTTCTGCAAAAGAAAAAGGTGCAAGACCAACACGCAATGACATCGCCTCAGAGCGCTCCCTGATGGAAGCATACTGGGCCCAGTGGAACAGCCTAAATTTATTGGATGGTTGCCTATACCGCTTATGGGACAGTGAGGATGGTAAAATATTCAAAAAGTTAACAGTGGTACCTTCCTCCAAGGAAAAGAGATAATGACAGAAATCCAAAGTGGCCCGAGTGGAGGACATCTAGGAGTAACCAAGACCATTGAAAAGCTAAAGCAACTGTTCTACTGGGTTGCCTGTCAACAAGCGGTAGCCGATTGAATAGCAAATTGCACCCAATGCATGACAGCTAAGGGACCAACGCGGAGAAGTCATGGCCATATGCAGCAATACAACTCAGGTGCACCCTTTGAGCGTACAGCTATGGATGTGGCTGGTCCATTTCCAGTCAGTAGCTCTGGAAACCAGTACGTCTTATTGGTTATGGATTACTTCAGTAAATGACCCGAAGTATACCCTGTTCGAAATCAGGAAGCGAAGACTATGATTAAAGGGTTTGTGGATAACTGGATATGCCGTTTTGGTGTCCCCTCGGAGCTCCATTCGGACCAGGGTAGGAATTAGGAATCGACCATCTTCAAAGAAATGTGTGAGTCATACGGTATTCGGAAAACAAGAACAACACCATTGCATCCTCAGTCTGACGGAATGGTTGAAAGATTCACCCGAACTCTTGAAGAATACCTAAGAAAAGTAGTCAGCGCAGATCAAAGAGATTGGGATGAACACATACCGAAGTTCCTTTTGGCATATAGGACGGCCACCCATGACTCCACTTCGCGAACACCCGCTAAAGTTGTTTTCGGAAATGAGCTGAAGCTGCCTGGAGATTTGAAGCATTTGGAAAGACTAGCCCTGTATGGAAAACAGGGGGTTGAGCCTGCTCGAGACAAACAGGCTTAAGTGGGGGGCAGTGTTACGAATAAGTAAAAGCTTTTGCTTGCTGTTAATGACTCTACTAACAGTATGTAAATAACAGGCGGTTAGTGCTGCGCAGTCACAGTCTACATGATACCACCTCCGATAATGGAATAAGACTGATGGACTTCGCCGCTGCAAAGAACATGGTGGTTAGTAGCACACGATTCCAGCATAAGGACGTTAATAAGGCGACCTGGATATCTCCTTATCAGTGGACGAAGAACCAGATTGATCACTTGGCAGGCACTCTTCTAGTGTAATGAATGTACGTGTGATTCGAGGTGCCAATATCGTCTCGGATGATTACCTGGTGGCTGCGAAAGTTCGCACGAGGTTGAGCAGGGCGAAAAACGTACGGAGCCGAACACAGCAAAAGCTGGATATTGACAAGCTGCAAATACCGGAGATATCAATGTCCTATCGACAGAAACTCTCTCTCCTGCTGGAGCAGAATACCCCCTCCCGAAGACCCAGATGCGCAGTGGAAGCACATCTCCCATACTTTGGAAATCGCTGCAATGACTGAACTTGGCTATCAAAAACCGCAGAAGGATAAGCCATGGTACGACGAAGAATGTCGCATTGCAACTGATGAAAAACACGCTGCACGTATGGCAACGAAACAATCAGTTACAACACGTGCTGCGAGTGAGCGGTACAAGAGGCTGAGAAAGGAGGAAACCAAGTATTTAGGCGAAAAAAATGGCGGTGGGAGCAGAGAGAGAGTGAAAGAACCGAAATGTGCAGGATGAATGGTGAATCGCGAAAGTTTTTCCAGAGGGTAAGAAGATCGACCAACGGGCCTAATAATGGGCTGCCCTCCTGCAAGGACGAGAATGGGAATCTGGTGACTGAGAAGCAGTGTGAGCTCAAAATGTGGAGAGACCACTTTTCAGCACTACTCCTCAGATTCTTCCACTGAAGATCAGGAGGTAATGATAGTGGTAGATAGTATAGATTGTACCCCCCCCAACAAAGACGAGATTAGAACGGCGATCTCCCGCCTGAAGAATAATAATGCCGCTGGTGCGGATGGCCTAGCCGCTGAACTTTTTAAGGCAGGTGGCGAAGGACTCATAGCCCACATGCATCAACTGATATGCGGTATATGGCTGGGGGAATCTATGCCCGACGACTGGAGTCTCAGTGTATTATGTCCTGTATTCAAAAAGGGTGATCCGTGTGTCTGTTCCAACTATCGCGGTATCAGTCTTTTATCCATCGCGTATAAGGTCTTGTCGAGCGTATTATTGAAAACCTGATTGGACCTTATGAGTGTGGTTTTAGACCAGGCAAGTCCACAACTGACCAAATATTCACGCTACGCCAAATTCCGGAAAAGCCCCACGAAAAGCAAATCGATACATACCACCCTTTTGTCGATTACAAAGCTGCTTTCGATAGCCCCATACGGGGAAAACTGTACGAAGCTATGTCTGAACTTGGTATTCCGGCAAAACTGATCCGCCTCTGTAGAATGACGCTGACCAACACCAAACCAGCAGTGAACGTGGGGAAAGACCTCACTGAACCATTCTCTACCAAGCGAGGACTTAGACAAGGCGACACACTTTCGTGCAATCTCTTCAACATCTTAATGGTGATAATAATGAGAAAGGCTGCAGTAAATACGAACAAGACCATTAACACGTAAAGCCATATGTTGCTGGCGTATGCTGACGACATAGACATCATTGGGCGAAATTTGCGAGAGGTTACTGCAGTATTTTCAAGAATCGAAAAGGAATCAGCGAGGGTGGGTCTTGCTGTTAATGAGGGCAAGACAAAATTGATGGTGTCAACGACTAGAGAAACCTCTCGACTTGGTCCGCACTTGAACGTTGACAACCGATTAAATTTTGAAGTGGTAGATGAATTTGTCTACCTTGGATCCGCCGTGAACAAGGACAACAACGTCAGCCTGGATATAGATAGGAGAATTGTGCTTGCAAATATTTGTTATTTTGGGCTCAGCAAGCAGTTAAGGAACAAAGCCCTCTCTCGACGGACAAAAGTCCAGCTATATCAGACTCTCATTTTACCTGTCTTGACATATGGCTCTGTAACTTGGGTCATATCGCAAGCGGATGAAAAACACCTGGGAGTTTTCGAGAGAAAAATTCTCCGTAAAATATATGGTCCTATTAGGGAAAACGGCGAGTACCGACGTCGCTGGAACGCAGAGCTATATAATCCTTATTCTGACGTGAACATAGCTAGACGAGTCAAAGTGTGCCAATTGCGTTGGCTAGGCCATGTTATCAGAATGGATAAAGATGAGCCAGCGCGAAAGATTTTTGATAACATACCCGATGGAAGCAGGAAAAGAGGACGACTAAAACTCCGCTGGAAAGACCAGGCAGAAGAATCCCTCCGTATCCTTGGTGTTACCAACTGGCGAGAAAAGGCGAAGGATAGAGCCAGTTGGAAGAATATGTTGAAATTTGTTTAATTTGTATGTTTAATGAATATGTGTAAGACGTCTGACCTCATGAGGTTGTTATGTAGTCAATAAAAGTAAAAGTAAAGTTCTGCGCCTGAAAGTATGCGTTGTAACAACGTACCAGCTCGCTAAACCAGTAGCATGAATTCACCTCAGTAAAGATAATTCTCCGCCATTCGAGATTGTTCTACAAAGATAAGGAACAACAACAATGTCTAGAAGGTTCTTGAATTCGCTAGATATAACTTCATTTGGGTATGGTGAGTTGGTATAAATAGCGCAGGTCTTTGGAATGGAGCGTTCAGTTTGTGGACATGGACTGGCTCCCACAACCGAGGGCCCCACTATCTCAATCTCAATAATACAACAGAAAAACCTCAACCTCACTGTCTACGGAGCTATCGGTGGTCGGAAGCGCATATTGACTATGGACACAGTAGCGTCACAATCTATTTGATTTGATAAATGGACCAATGGAATCGTTACATGGTGTAAGACTCCGCACAGCAATGGGTGAGCCAGCAACTGTACATGGTAAAGTTAAATTGAAGTTAGCCATTGCCAACATGAGCATCGAACACGTGTTTATTGTCGCCAACATTGTAGATGAAGTGATAATTGGCGCAGATTTTATGATTGCCCAAGGCCTCAAGTTAGATATGGGGCAGCAAGTTTACGACAATACAACACAGATTAAAAGGCTGATCGCTTACAAAGATGTAAAATTGCCACCAAACACAGAAACCATAGTATGGGCCCGAATGGAGGGAGATTGTGAGATCGGCGGTTTGTGGGTAGTTGAACCAGCAAGTATAAACAACTATAACATCATCACTGCCAAAGCTCTAGTAAAAACTAATAATGAAGGATACTTGCCTGTACGAGTTCTAAATCAGAATTGCAGAATGTACACCAACCGAGGCGGTCATCAACTGTGAAGCTAATTCTGACTGCAGAAAACTATCAGAAAAGGAGCAGAAAGTACTGGAGTCGCATCTCAGTGAGTGGGTGCGAGAACTAAAGGCTTCTGATAGGAACAAAGCAAAGCAATTACTGTGTAAGCATGGGTCTGCCTGCGCCCTGAAAAAAGAATGCCAAGGTAGAACATCAATGGTAAAGCATGACATCAATACAGGGGAAGACGAGAGCTACTGGCAGTCATGGAGTGTGTCAAACACTACCACAAGTATCTGTACGGCCAGCCTTTTCAGTTAAGAACCGATCATGCGGCGCTAAGGTGGCTACTGCAATTTGAGAGCCCTGAAGGCCAACTTGCTCGTTGGATTGAAAGACTGCAGAGCTATGACTTCAGCATTGAGCATAGAAAAGGAGGAAAACACAGTAATGCTGATGCCCTGTCACGTCGTCCATGCAAGCTGAAATGCAAACACTTCTCAAAAGCAGAGGTGAAAGAAAACATCATTGGAGGTGAAAGAAAACATCCAACGAAGACTGGTCAACAGCAAAAAGAAGCGACCCTATACTGGCAAAAATCATTTCTGCAAAAGAAAAAGGTGAAAGACCAACACGCAATGACATCGCCTCAGAGAGCTCCCTGATGAAAGCATACTGGGCCCAGTGGAACAGCCTAAAATTATTGGATGGTTGCCTATACCGCTTATGGGACAGTGACGATAGTAAAATAGTCAAAAAGTTAACAGTGGTACCTTCCTCCAAGGAAAAGAGATAATAACAGAAATCCAAAATGGCCCGAGTGGAGGACATCTAGGAGTAACCAAGACCATTGAAAAGCTAAAGCAACGGTTCTACTGGGTTGCCTGTCAACAAGCGGTAGCCGATTGAATAGCAAATTGCACCTAATGCATGACAGCTAAGGGACCAACGCGGAGAAGTCATGGCCATATGCAGCAATACAACTCAGGTGCACCCTTTGAGCGTACAGCTATGGATGTGGCTGGTCCATTTCCAGTCAGTAGCTCTGGAAACCAGTACGTCTTATTGGTTATGGATTACTTCAGTAAATGACCCGAAGTATACCCTGTTCGAAATCAGGAAGCGAAGACTATGATTAAAGGGTTTGTGGATAACTGGATATGTCGTTTTGGTGTCCCCTCGGAGCTCCATTCGGACCAGGGTAGGAACTAGGAATCGACCATCTTCAAAGAAATGTGTGAGTCATACGGTATTCGGAAAACAAGAACAACACCATTGTATCCTCAGTCTGACGGAATGGTTGAAAGATTCACCCGAACTCTTGAAGAATACCTAAGAAAAGTAGTCAGCGCAGATCAAAGAGATTGGGATGAACACATACCGAAGTTCCTTTTTGGCATATAGGACGGCCACCCATGACTCCACTTCGCGAACACCCGCTAAAGTAGTTTTCGGAAATGAGCTGAAGCTGCCTGGAGATTTGAAGCATTTGGAAAGACTAGCCCTGTATGGAAAACGGGAGGTTGAGCCTGCTCGAGACAAACAGGCTTAAGTGGGGGGCAGTGTTACGAATAAGTAAAAGCTTTTGCTTGCTGTTAATGACTCTACTAACAGTATGTAAATAACAGGCGGTTAGTGCTGCGCAGTCACAGTCTACATGATACCACCTCCGATAATGGAATAAGACTGATGGACTTCGCCGCTGCAAAGAACATGGTGGTTAGTAGCACACGATTCCAGCATAAGGACATTCATAAGGCGACCTGGATATCTCCTGATCAGCGGACGAAGAACCAGATTGATCACTTGGTAATAGATGGCAGGCACTCTTCTAGTGTAATGAATGTACGTGTGATTCGAGGTGCCAATATCGTCTCGGATGATTACCTGGTGGCTGCGAAAGTTCGCACGAGATTGAGCAGGGCGAAAAACGTACGGAGCCGAACACAGCAAAAGCTGGATATTGACAAGCTGCAAATACCGGAGATATCAATGTCCTATCGACAGAAACTGCTGGAGCAGAATACCCCCTCCCGAAGACCCAGATGCGCAGTGGAAGCACATCTCCCATACTTTGGAAATCGCTGCAATGACTGAACTTGGCTATCAAAAACCGCAGAAGGATAAGCCATGGTACGACGAAGAATGTCGCATTGCAACTGATGAAACACACGCTGCACGTATGGCAACGAAACAGTCAGTTACAACACGTGCTGCGAGTGAGCGGTACAAGAGGCTGAGAAGGGAGGAAACCAAGTATTTAGGCGAAAAAAATGGCAGTGGGAGCAGAGAGAGAGTGAAAGAACCGAAATGTGCAGGATGAATGGTGAATCGCGAAAGTTTTTCCAGAGGGTAAGAAGATCGACCAACGGGCCTAATAATGGGCTGCCCTCCTGCAAGGACGAGAATGGGAATCTGGTGACTGAGAAGCAGTGTGAGCTCAAAATGTGGAGAGACCACTTTTCAGCACTACTCCTCAGATTCTTCCACTGAAGATCAGGAGGTAATGATAGTGGTAGATAGTATAGATTGTACCCCCCCCCCCCAACCAAGACGAGATTAGAACGGCGATCTCCCGCCTCTGTAGAATGACGCTGACCAACACCAAACCAGAAGTGAAAGTGGGGAAAGACCTCACTGAACCATTCTCTACCAAGCGAGGACTTAGACAAGGCGACACACTTTCGTGCAATCTCTTCAACATCTTAATGGTGATAATAATGAGAAAGGCTGCAGTAACTACGAACAAGACCATTAACACGTAAAGCCATATGTTGCTGGCGTATGCTGACGACATAGACATCATTGGGCGAAATTTGCGAGAGGTTATTGCAGTATTTTCAAGAATCGAAAAGGAATCAGCGAGGGTGGGTCTTGCTGTTAATGAGGGCAAGACAAAATTGATGGTGTCAACGACTAGAGAAACCTCTCGACTTGGTCCGCACTTGAACGTTGACAACCGATTAAATTTTGAAGTGGTAGATGAATTTGTCTACCTTGGATCCGCCGTGAACAAGGACAACAACGTCAGCCTGGATATAGATAGGAGAATTGTGCTTGCAAATATATGTTATTTTGGGCTCAGCAAGCAGTTAAGGAACAAAGCCCTCTCTCGACGGACAAAAGTCCAGCTATATCAGACTCTCATTTTACCTGTCTTGACATATGGCTCTGAAACTTGGGTCATATCACAAGCGGATGAAAACCACCTGGGAGTTTTCGAGAGAAAAATTCTTCGTAAAATATATGGTCCTATTAGGGAAAACGGCGAGTACCGACGTCGCAGGAACGCAGAGCTATATAATCTTTATTCTGACGTGGACATAGCTAGACGAGTCAAAGTGTGCCAATTGCGTTGGCTAGGCCATGTTATCAGAATAGATAAAGATGAGCCAGCGCGAAAGATTTTTGATAACATACCCGATGGAAGCAGGAAAAGAGGACGACCAAGACTCCGCTGGAAAGACCAGGCAGAAGAATCCCTCCGTATCCTTGGTGTTACCAACTGGCGAGAAAAGGCGAAGGATAGAGCCAGTTGGAAGAATATGTTGAAATTTGTTTAATTTGTATGTTTAATGAATATGTGTAAGACGTCTGACCTCATGAGGTTGTTATGTAGTCAATAAAAGTAAAAGTAAAGTTCTGCGCCTGAAAGTATGCGTTGTAACAACGTACCAGCTCGCTAAACCAGTAGCATGAATTCACCTCAGTAAAGATAATTCTCCGCCATTCGAGATTGTTCTACAAAGATAAGGAACAACAACAATGTCTAGAAGGTTCTTGAATTCGCTAGATATAACTTCATTTGGGTATGGTGAGTTGGTATAAATAGCGCAGGTCTTTGGAATGGAGCGTTCAGTTTGTGGACATGGACTGGCTCCCACAACCGAGGGCCCCACTATCTCAATCTCAATAATACAACAGAAAAACCTCAACCTCACTGTCTACGGAGCTATCGGTGGTCGGAAGCGCATATTGACTATGGACACAGTAGCGCCACAATCTATTTGATTTGATAAATGGACCAATGGAATCGTTACATGGTGTAAGACTCCGCACAGCAACGGGTGAGCCAGCAACTGTACATGGTAAAGTTAAATTGAAGTTAGCCATTGCCAACATGAGCATCGAACACGTGTTTATTGTCGCCAACATTGTAGATGAAGTGATAATTGGCGCAGATTTTATGATTGCCCAAGGCCTCAAGTTAGATATGGGGTAGCAAGTTTACGACAATACAACACAGATTAAAAGGCTGATCGCTTACAAAGATGTAAAATTGCCACCAAACACAGAAACCATAGTATGGGCCCGAATGGAGGGAGATTGTGAGATCGGCGGTTTGTGGGTAGTTGAACCGGCAAGTATAAACAACTATAACATCATCAGTGCCAAAGCTCTAGTAAAAACTAATAATGAAGGATACTTGCCTGTACGAGTTCTAAATCAGAATTGCAGAATGTACACCAACCGAGGCGGTCATCAACTGTGAAGCTAATTCTGACTGCAGAAAACTATCAGAAAAGGAGCAGAAAGTACTGGAGTCGCATCTCAGTGAGTGGGTGCGAGAACTAAAGGCTTCTGATAGGAACAAAGCAAAGCAATTACTGTGTAAGCATGGGTCTGCCTTCGCCCTGAAAAAAGAATGCCAAGGTAGAACATCAATGGTAAAGCATGACATCAATACAGGGGAAGCGAGACCAATAAAACAGGCGCCCATAAGTCTTCCACTTGCAAAAAGAGATGAGGTGAAGAAACTGGTAGCTGAAATGCAGAAGGATGGTGTAATCGAAACCTCTTCAAGTTCATGGAGCTCGCCGGTGGTACTAGTTAAGAAGAAAGATGGATGTACCCGATTTTGTGTGTATTATAGAAAGCTCAACGACGTCACCAAAAAAGACAGTTATCCACTACCAAGAATTGATGACACATTGGATACGTTGTCAGGAACAAAATGGTTCTCCACGCTGGACTTGCAAAGTGGTTATTGGCAAGTAGAAATCAGCGAGAAAGACAAGGAGAAAACTGCATTCAGCGTAGGAGATGGTCTGTGGCAGTTTAAAGTAATGCAATTTGGACTATGTAACGCTCCAGCAACCTTCGAGCGATTAATGGAGTGCGTGTTGGAAGGACTTCATTGGCGAACATGCTTCGTGTACCTAGACGACATCATTGTCATGGGGAAAACATTCGATGAACACCTGAAGAATCTTAATGAAGTCCTTCAACGTATAACCGCGGCTGGGTTAAAACTCAGCCCGAAGAAGTGTTCTCTGTTCCAGAAAGAAGTAAAATACTTGGGACATCGAGTGACAGCAGATGGCATCTCCACCGATGATGACAAAATCCTGACAGTGAAGGATTGGCTACGACCGCAGAATCTCCATGAATTACGCAGCTTTCTAGATGGTTTGTGCCGGGTTTCGCCACAGTGGCTGCAAGTCTTCACGAGTTGACAATGAAAAATCGGCCGTACTGTTGGAGCGAAAAACAAGAAGAGTCATTTCACCAACTGAAGCAATATTTATGCACGGCTCCTTTGCTTGCATATCCTGTTGCTGGAGAGAAATTCGTGTTGGATACTGACGCGAGTGGTTACGGAATAGGTGGCGTAATCTCGCAGGAAATCAATGGCCAAGAAAAAGTTATTGGGTACTACAGCCGAATACTCTCAAATCCAGAGAAAAATTACTGTGTTACGAGACGAGAGCTACTGGCAGTCATGGAGTGTGTCAAACACTACCACAAGTATCTGTACGGCCAGCCTTTTCAGTTAAGAACCGATCATGCGGCGCTAAGGTGGCTACTGCAATTTCAGAGCCCTGAAGGCCAACTTGCTCGTTGGATTGAAAGACTGCAGAGCTATGACTTCAGCATTGAGCATAGAAAAGGAGGAAAACACAGTAATGCTGATGCCCTGTCACGTCGTCCATGCAAGCTGGAATGCAAACACTGCTCAAAAGCAGAGGTGAAAGAAAACATCATTGGCGTACGTCTGCGTCGACTAGAATCCAACGAAGACTGGTCAACAGCAAAAAGAAGCGACCCTATACTGGCAAAAATCATTTCTGCAAAAGAAAAAGGTGAAAGACCAACACGCAATGACATCACCTCAAAGAGCTCCCTGATGAAAGCATACTGGGCCCAGTGGAACAGCCTAAAATTATTGGATGGTTGCCTATACCGCTTATGGGACAGTGAGGATGGTAAAATAGTCAAAAAGTTAACAGTGGTACCTTCCTCCAAGGAAAAGAGATAATGACAGAAATCCAAAATGGCCCGAGTGGAGGAAATCTAGGAGTAACCAAGACCATTGAAAAGCTAAAGCAACGGTTCTACTGGGTTGGCTGTCAACAAGCGGTAGCCGATTGAATAGCAAATTGCACCCAATGCATGACAGCTAAGGGACCAACGCGGAGAAGTCATGGTCATATGCAGCAATACAACTCAGGTGCACCCGTTGAGCGTACAGCTATGGATGTGGCTGGTCCATTTCCAGTCAGTAGCTCTGGAAACCAGTACGTCTTATTGGTTATGGATTACTTCAGTAAATGACCCGAAGTATACCCTGTTCGAAATCAGGAAGCGAAGACTATGATTAAAGGGTTTGTGGATAACTGGATATGCCGTTTTGGTGTCCCCTCGGAGCTCCATTCGGACCAGGGTAGGAATTAGGAATCGACCATCTTCAAAGAAATGTGTGAGTCATACGGTATTCGGAAAACAAGAACAACACCATTGCATCCTCAGTCTGACGGAATGGTTGAAAGATTCACCCGAACTCTTGAAGAATACCTAAGAAAAGTAGTCAGCGCAGATCAAAGAGATTGGGATGAACACATACCGAAGTTCCTTTTGGCATATAGGACGGCCACCCATGACTCCACTTCGCGAACACCCGCTAAAGTAGTTTTCGGAAATGAGCTGAAGCTGCCTGGAGATTTGAAGCATTTGGAAAGACTAGCCCTGTATGGAAAACGGGGGGTTGAGCCTGCTCGAGACAAACAGGCTTAAGTGGGGGGCAGTGTTACGAATAAGTAAAAGCTTTTGCTTGCTGTTAATGACTCTACTAACAGTATGTAAATAACAGGCGGTTAGTGCTGCGCAGTCACAGTCTACATGATACCACCTCCGATAATGGAATAAAACTGATGGACTTCGCCGCTGCAAAGAACATGGTGGTTAGTAGCACACGATTCCAGCATAAGGACATTCATAAGGCGACCTGGATATCTCCTGATCAGCGGACGAAGAACCAGATTGATCACTTGGTAATAGATGGCAGGCACTCTTCTAGTGTAATGAATGTACGTGTGATTCGAGGTGCCAATATCGTCTCGGATGATTACCTGGTGGCTGCAAAAGTTCGCACGAGATTGAGCAGGGCGAAAAACGTACGGAGCCGAACACAGCAAAAGCTGGATATTGACAAGCTGCAAATACCGGAGATATCAATGTCCTATCGACAGAAACTCTCTCTCCTGCTGGAGCAGAATACCCCCTCCCGAAGACCCAGATGCGCAGTGGAAGCACATCTCCAATACTTTGGAAATCGCTGCAATGACTGAACTTGGCTATCAAAAACCGCAGAAGGATAAGCCATGGTACGACGAAGAATGTCGCATTGCAACCGATTAAAAACACGCTGCACGTATGGCAACGAAACAGTCAGTTACAACACGTGCTGCGAGTGAGCGGTACAAGAGGCTGAGAAGGGAGGAAACCAAGTATTTAGGCGAAAAAAATGGCAGTGGGAGCAGAGAGAGAGTGAAAGAACCGAAATGTGCGGGATGAATGGTGAATCGCGAAAGTTTTTCCAGAGGGTAAGAAGATCGACCAACGGGCCTAATAATGGGCTGCCCTCCTGCAAGGACGAGAATGGGAATCTGGTGACTGAGAAGCAGTGTGAGCTCAAAATGTGGAGAGACCACTTTTCAGCACTACTCCTCAGATTCTTCCACTGAAGATCAGGAGGTAATGATAGTGGTAGATAGTATAGATTGTACCCCCCCCCCCCAACCAAGACGAGATTAGAACGGCGATCTCCCGCCTCTGTAGAATGACGCTGACCAACACCAAACCAGAAGTGAAAGTGGGGAAAGACCTCACTGAACCATTCTCTACCAAGCGAGGACTTAGACAAGGCGACACACTTTCGTGCAATCTCTTCAACATCTTAATGGTGATAATAATGAGAAAGGCTGCAGTAACTACGAACAAGACCATTAACACGTAAAGCCATATGTTGCTGGCGTATGCTGACGACATAGACATCATTGGGCGAAATTTGCGAGAGGTTACTGCAGTATTTTCAAGAATCGAAAAGGAATCAGCGAGGGTGGGTCTTGCTGTTAATGAGGGCAAGACAAAATTGATGGTGTCAACGACTAGAGAAACCTCTCGACTTGGTCCGCACTTGAACGTTGACAACCGATTAAATTTTGAAGTGGTAGATGAATTTGTCTACCTTGGATCCGCCGTGAACAAGGACAACAACGTCAGCCTGGATATAGATAGGAGAATTGTGCTTGCAAATATATGTTATTTTGGGCTCAGCAAGCAGTTAAGGAACAAAGCCCTCTCTCGACGGACAAAAGTCCAGCTATATCAGACTCTCATTTTACCTGTCTTGACATATGGCTCTGAAACTTGGGTCATATCACAAGCGGATGAAAACCACCTGGGAGTTTTCGAGAGAAAAATTCTTCGTAAAATATATGGTCCTATTAGGGAAAACGGCGAGTACCGACGTCGCAGGAACGCAGAGCTATATAATCTTTATTCTGACGTGGACATAGCTAGACGAGTCAAAGTGTGCCAATTGCGTTGGCTAGGCCATGTTATCAGAATGGATAAAGATGAGCCAGCGCGAAAGATTTTTGATAACATACCCGATGGAAGCAGGAAAAGAGGACGACCAAGACTCCGCTGGAAAGACCAGGCAGAAGAATCCCTCCGTATCCTTGGTGTTACCAACTGGCGAGAAAAGGCGAAGGATAGAGCCAGTTGGAAGAATATGTTGAAATTTGTTTAATTTGTATGTTTAATGAATATGTGTAAGACGTCTGACCTCATGAGGTTGTTATGTAGTCAATAAAAGTAAAAGTAAAGTTCTGCGCCTGAAAGTATGCGTTGTAACAACGTACCAGCTCGCTAAACCAGTAGCATGAATTCACCTCAGTAAAGATAATTCTCCGCCATTCGAGATTGTTCTACAAAGATAAGGAACAACAACAATGTCTAGAAGGTTCTTGAATTCGCTAGATATAACTTCATTTGGGTATGGTGAGTTGGTATAAATAGCGCAGGTCTTTGGAATGGAGCGTTCAGTTTGTGGACATGGACTGGCTCCCACAACCGAGGGCCCCACTATCTCAATCTCAATAATACAACAGAAAAACCTCAACCTCACTGTCTACGGAGCTATCGGTGGTCGGAAGCGCATATTGACTATGGACACAGTAGCGCCACAATCTATTTGATTTGATAAATGGACCAATGGAATCGTTACATGGTGTAAGACTCCGCACAGCAACGGGTGAGCCAGCAACTGTACATGGTAAAGTTAAATTGAAGTTAGCCATTGCCAACATGAGCATCGAACACGTGTTTATTGTCGCCAACATTGTAGATGAAGTGATAATTGGCGCAGATTTTATGATTGCCCAAGGCCTCAAGTTAGATATGGGGTAGCAAGTTTACGACAATACAACACAGATTAAAAGGCTGATCGCTTACAAAGATGTAAAATTGCCACCAAACACAGAAACCATAGTATGGGCCCGAATGGAGGGAGATTGTGAGATCGGCGGTTTGTGGGTAGTTGAACCGGCAAGTATAAACAACTATAACATCATCAGTGCCAAAGCTCTAGTAAAAACTAATAATGAAGGATACTTGCCTGTACGAGTTCTAAATCAGAATTGCAGAATGTACACCAACCGAGGCGGTCATCAACTGTGAAGCTAATTCTGACTGCAGAAAACTATCAGAAAAGGAGCAGAAAGTACTGGAGTCGCATCTCAGTGAGTGGGTGCGAGAACTAAAGGCTTCTGATAGGAACAAAGCAAAGCAATTACTGTGTAAGCATGGGTCTGCCTTCGCCCTGAAAAAAGAATGCCAAGGTAGAACATCAATGGTAAAGCATGACATCAATACAGGGGAAGCGAGACCAATAAAACAGGCGCCCATAAGTCTTCCACTTGCAAAAAGAGATGAGGTGAAGAAACTGGTAGCTGAAATGCAGAAGGATGGTGTAATCGAAACCTCTTCAAGTTCATGGAGCTCGCCGGTGGTACTAGTTAAGAAGAAAGATGGATGTACCCGATTTTGTGTGTATTATAGAAAGCTCAACGACGTCACCAAAAAAGACAGTTATCCACTACCAAGAATTGATGACACATTGGATACGTTGTCAGGAACAAAATGGTTCTCCACGCTGGACTTGCAAAGTGGTTATTGGCAAGTAGAAATCAGCGAGAAAGACAAGGAGAAAACTGCATTCAGCGTAGGAGATGGTCTGTGGCAGTTTAAAGTAATGCAATTTGGACTATGTAACGCTCCAGCAACCTTCGAGCGATTAATGGAGTGCGTGTTGGAAGGACTTCATTGGCGAACATGCTTCGTGTACCTAGACGACATCATTGTCATGGGGAAAACATTCGATGAACACCTGAAGAATCTTAATGAAGTCCTTCAACGTATAACCGCGGCTGGGTTAAAACTCAGCCCGAAGAAGTGTTCTCTGTTCCAGAAAGAAGTAAAATACTTGGGACATCGAGTGACAGCAGATGGCATCTCCACCGATGATGACAAAATCCTGACAGTGAAGGATTGGCTACGACCGCAGAATCTCCATGAATTACGCAGCTTTCTAGATGGTTTGTGCCGGGTTTCGCCACAGTGGCTGCAAGTCTTCACGAGTTGACAATGAAAAATCGGCCGTACTGTTGGAGCGAAAAACAAGAAGAGTCATTTCACCAACTGAAGCAATATTTATGCACGGCTCCTTTGCTTGCATATCCTGTTGCTGGAGAGAAATTCGTGTTGGATACTGACGCGAGTGGTTACGGAATAGGTGGCGTAATCTCGCAGGAAATCAATGGCCAAGAAAAAGTTATTGGGTACTACAGCCGAATACTCTCAAATCCAGAGAAAAATTACTGTGTTACGAGACGAGAGCTACTGGCAGTCATGGAGTGTGTCAAACACTACCACAAGTATCTGTACGGCCAGCCTTTTCAGTTAAGAACCGATCATGCGGCGCTAAGGTGGCTACTGCAATTTCAGAGCCCTGAAGGCCAACTTGCTCGTTGGATTGAAAGACTGCAGAGCTATGACTTCAGCATTGAGCATAGAAAAGGAGGAAAACACAGTAATGCTGATGCCCTGTCACGTCGTCCATGCAAGCTGGAATGCAAACACTGCTCAAAAGCAGAGGTGAAAGAAAACATCATTGGCGTACGTCTGCGTCGACTAGAATCCAACGAAGACTGGTCAACAGCAAAAAGAAGCGACCCTATACTGGCAAAAATCATTTCTGCAAAAGAAAAAGGTGAAAGACCAACACGCAATGACATCACCTCAAAGAGCTCCCTGATGAAAGCATACTGGGCCCAGTGGAACAGCCTAAAATTATTGGATGGTTGCCTATACCGCTTATGGGACAGTGAGGATGGTAAAATAGTCAAAAAGTTAACAGTGGTACCTTCCTCCAAGGAAAAGAGATAATGACAGAAATCCAAAATGGCCCGAGTGGAGGAAATCTAGGAGTAACCAAGACCATTGAAAAGCTAAAGCAACGGTTCTACTGGGTTGGCTGTCAACAAGCGGTAGCCGATTGAATAGCAAATTGCACCCAATGCATGACAGCTAAGGGACCAACGCGGAGAAGTCATGGTCATATGCAGCAATACAACTCAGGTGCACCCGTTGAGCGTACAGCTATGGATGTGGCTGGTCCATTTCCAGTCAGTAGCTCTGGAAACCAGTACGTCTTATTGGTTATGGATTACTTCAGTAAATGACCCGAAGTATACCCTGTTCGAAATCAGGAAGCGAAGACTATGATTAAAGGGTTTGTGGATAACTGGATATGCCGTTTTGGTGTCCCCTCGGAGCTCCATTCGGACCAGGGTAGGAATTAGGAATCGACCATCTTCAAAGAAATGTGTGAGTCATACGGTATTCGGAAAACAAGAACAACACCATTGCATCCTCAGTCTGACGGAATGGTTGAAAGATTCACCCGAACTCTTGAAGAATACCTAAGAAAAGTAGTCAGCGCAGATCAAAGAGATTGGGATGAACACATACCGAAGTTCCTTTTGGCATATAGGACGGCCACCCATGACTCCACTTCGCGAACACCCGCTAAAGTAGTTTTCGGAAATGAGCTGAAGCTGCCTGGAGATTTGAAGCATTTGGAAAGACTAGCCCTGTATGGAAAACGGGGGGTTGAGCCTGCTCGAGACAAACAGGCTTAAGTGGGGGGCAGTGTTACGAATAAGTAAAAGCTTTTGCTTGCTGTTAATGACTCTACTAACAGTATGTAAATAACAGGCGGTTAGTGCTGCGCAGTCACAGTCTACATGATACCACCTCCGATAATGGAATAAAACTGATGGACTTCGCCGCTGCAAAGAACATGGTGGTTAGTAGCACACGATTCCAGCATAAGGACATTCATAAGGCGACCTGGATATCTCCTGATCAGCGGACGAAGAACCAGATTGATCACTTGGTAATAGATGGCAGGCACTCTTCTAGTGTAATGAATGTACGTGTGATTCGAGGTGCCAATATCGTCTCGGATGATTACCTGGTGGCTGCAAAAGTTCGCACGAGATTGAGCAGGGCGAAAAACGTACGGAGCCGAACACAGCAAAAGCTGGATATTGACAAGCTGCAAATACCGGAGATATCAATGTCCTATCGACAGAAACTCTCTCTCCTGCTGGAGCAGAATACCCCCTCCCGAAGACCCAGATGCGCAGTGGAAGCACATCTCCAATACTTTGGAAATCGCTGCAATGACTGAACTTGGCTATCAAAAACCGCAGAAGGATAAGCCATGGTACGACGAAGAATGTCGCATTGCAACCGATTAAAAACACGCTGCACGTATGGCAACGAAACAGTCAGTTACAACACGTGCTGCGAGTGAGCGGTACAAGAGGCTGAGAAGGGAGGAAACCAAGTATTTAGGCGAAAAAAATGGCAGTGGGAGCAGAGAGAGAGTGAAAGAACCGAAATGTGCGGGATGAATGGTGAATCGCGAAAGTTTTTCCAGAGGGTAAGAAGATCGACCAACGGGCCTAATAATGGGCTGCCCTCCTGCAAGGACGAGAATGGGAATCTGGTGACTGAGAAGCAGTGTGAGCTCAAACTGTGGAGAGACCACTTTTCAGCACTACTCCAATCAGATTCTTCCACTGAAGATCAGGAGGTAATGATAGTGGTAGATAGTATAGATTGTACCCCCCCCCCCCAACCAAGACGAGATTAGAACGGCGATCTCCCGCCTGAAGAATATTAAAGCCGCTGGTGAGGCTGGCCTACCCGCTGAACTTTTTAAGGCAGGTGGCGAAGGACTGATAGCCCACATGCATCAACTGATATGCGGTATATGGCTGGGGGAATCTATGCCCGACGACTGGAGTCTCAGTGTATTATGTCCTGTATTCAAAAAGGGTGATCCGTGTGTCTGTTCGAACTATCGCGGTATCAGTCTTTTATCCATCGCGTATAAGGTCTTGTCGAGCGTATTATTGAAAACCTGATTAGACCTTATCAGTGTGGTTTTAGACCAGGCAAGTCCACAACTGACGAAATATTCACGCTACGCCAAATTCTGGAAGAGCCCCACGAAAAGCAAATCGATACATACCACCCTTTTGTCGATTACAAAGCTGCTTTCGATAGCCCCATACGGGGAAAACTGTACGAAGCTATGTCTGAACTTGGTATTCCGGCAAAACTGATCCGCCTCTGTAGAATGACGCTGACCAACACCAAACCAGCAGTGAAAGTGGGGAAAGACCTCACTGAACCATTCTCTACCAAGCGAGGACTTAGACAAGGCGACACACTTTCGTGCAATCTCTTCATCATCTTAATGGTGATAATAATGAGAAAGGCTGCAGTAAATACGAACAAGACCATTAACACGTAAAGCGATATGTTGCTGGCGTATGCTGACGACATAGACATCATTGGGCGGAATTTGCGAGAGGTTACTGCAGTATTTTCAAGAATCGAAAAGGAATCAGCGAGGGTGGGTCTTGCTGTTAATGAGGGCAAGACAAAATTGATGGTGTCACCGACTAGAGAAACCTCTCGACTTGGTCCGCACTTGAACGTTGACAACCGATTTAATTTTGAAGTGGTAGATGAATTTGTCTACCTTGGATCCGCCGTGAACAAGGACAACAACGTCAGCCTGGATATAGATAGGAGAATTGTGCTTGCAAATATATGTTATTTTGGGCTCAGCAAGCAGTTTAGGAACAAAGCCCTCTCTCGACGGACAAAAGTCCAGCTATATCAGACTCTCATTTTACCTGTTTTGACATATGGCTCTGAAACTTGGGTCATATCGCAAGCGGATGAAAAACACCTGGGAGTTTTCGAGAGAAAAATTCTCCGTAAAACATATGGTCCTATTAGGGAAAACGGCGAGAACCGACGTCGCTGGAACGCAGAGCTATATAATCTTTATTTTGACGTTGGCTAGGCCATGTTATCAGCATGGATAAAGATGAGCCAGCGCGAAAGAATTTTGATAACATACCCGATGGAAGCAGGAAAAGAGGACGACCAAGACTCCGCTGGAAAGACCAGGCAGAAGAATCCCTCCGTATCCTTGGTGTTACCAACTGGCGAGAAAAGGCGAAGGATAGAGCCAGTTGGAAGAATATGTTGAAATTTGTTTAATTTGTATGTTTAATTAATATGTGTAAGACGTCTGACCTCATGAGGTTGTTATATAGTCAATAAAAGTAAAAGTAAAGTTCTGCGCCTGAAAGTATGCGTTGTAACAACGTACCAGCTCGCTAAACCAGTAGCATGAATTCACCTCAGTAAAGATAATTCTCCGCCATTCGAGATTGTTCTACAAAGATAAGGAACAACAACGATGTCTAGAAGGTTCTTGAATTCGCTAGATATAACTTCATTTGGGTATGGTGAGTTGGTATAAATAGCGCAGGTCTTTGGAATGGAGCGTTCAGTTTGTGATTAACCGCCGTAGAGTAAGCAACGCGATTTGATAGTAAAATATAAGACTTGTTAAAGTGTCATAAAAAAAGTAAACTGTTGTACTATATAAGTAAAATAAAAGGAAGTTAAACCGTTGTAATTATCGTAATTTAAAACGAACCTTGTTTTATTATTGGGAATAAAACAACGCAAAAAGGACGGATAAGGAAATCCGTAACAATATATTTGCTTTGCTAATGTTAATATATACATTTCATTTTGTATAGGCAATTTGTTCACTGTACTGTCAGAGACTCGCTATTCGTTAATGTCTAAAAGTATGCAATGAAAATGGAAATTTATTTATAATATATACATATAAAGTATTGCCTCAATTAATTTATGGATTTGAGTTAGTAAACAGAATGCAAATGTTGTGTAACATCAGGGGGGTGGCCACAGAGGTTTAGTTTAAAAATAGTATTCAATAGCAGTCAGCGAACAAAATGCCTATACACAATGAACTGTATGTATATATTATTAACATTAGCAAAAGAAATTTATATAAAGAACAACACAAAAAGTTAAGTAGATTAACTTGTAGCAAGAAAAGAAAAACCCACGAACACAAGAAAAAATATGTGCAACAGAAACACATACAATTGTATTATAAATTAAAGCAATGAATAAATGTTGCATACAAGCTTTACTACTTAACATTTTTTGTCGTTCTTGTTTTAGATTTTTTTTATGAATGTTACTATAAAACTTTTAACAGTGGTGCTATGCTGTAGGAGAACATATTTTATATATATTTGCTTTGCTAGTGATAATATATACATTTCATTTTGTTAAAAATAGTGTTCAAACTGTTAACAGAATAGCATTAACACATACAACAAGAAACGAATACAATAATGTTCGCTAGAGCTGTATGCAGAATGTTCAATAGCAGTCAGCGAATAAAATGCCTATACACAATGAAATATATATATTAACATTAGCAAAAGAAATTTATATTAAAATTGTTCTCTTAAAAAAGAGAACCAAATGTTAAAGTTTTACACCAATTAAAAAAAAATAAACAAGAACACAAAATGTTAAGTAGAAGAACTTGTAGCAAGAAAAGAAAAAACCCACGAACACAAAAAAAATATGTGCAACATAAACTCACAAAAATAATGAACAAATGTTGTATATATATATGGGCATTTCCGCGAAAAGGTCAACCAAGAGTCGCAAAAAAAAGCACCGAAGGTCTTTTTCATTATATATCATTTAGATGTATTGAAATTTTATATTTTTGGGTTAAAATAGTGAATAAAAGTTCATATGTAAAAAATAATTGTAAGCGAAGTTGAGTTTGTATGTATCTTGCACTGAGTACGTTTCATAGGCATATTTCGTTAATATATTTACTTTATTTAGAGCACTGGTGACCTGCTCATACCGCAATTGCGGAGACCAACACATAAACAAAGTCACACTTATTCTTATGCTCTTCCATACAGTCGTCATTGAGAAAGCGACGTGTAAACAAGTAGCGGACATATGCATCTTTTGCTGATATATCAGCAAAAAATTCATACACCCGTGCTCATGTGCATTTGTCGCTGTCTAAACGACGACTGAAGCAACATCGTTTTTCTCACCAATACTACACCAAAAAAAATTTTTGGTCACCTCTGATTTAGAGCAGTGCTGTTCATTTCATTGCACAATTGTGATCGCTCAATTCACATGTATTCTTCCGCTCTTGCTTCAGTCGTCAGTGAACCACCGACGAATGAACTTGTATAGCGGGTGTACGCAGTTTTTTCTTTATGAAAGCACGTAAAGCACTGAAAAAAGTTATGGACAAATGTTTTATGATAATAAATTCGTTTGGTAATCCCCAATGCCTTATATGCTATCAAAAATTTAAGGAAAATAATGTATTTGTTTGTAAACGAGATTTCAATTGTTTTCATAGCGAGACTAGTAACTTAATTGAAAATGAAAAGCTGTTTGAATCAAACAAACAACTTTTTGTTGAGAAGTCAAAAGAATGGTTAATCAATTTGGAAACCAATAAACCAAGATCGACAAATACAAAATTAAAAAGAGATTTATCAAGCTTAATAAGCTTAAACATAGTTAAACAAGGCAGACCGATGGACAATTTGTTGCAAATATTTTGAAAGAAGTATTTGAAAAGCTTAACCACAATACAACTTTAATAAAATCTCTTCCCTTGTTCCGTTTCACCTTACTTACCCGTTTCCCGTACTATGCAAATGGGAGAATTATCTCCCACCAAGCCGCTCTCTCGTCAAAATTCCTATCTGCCTGCTCTGCCATGAAAACTGCGGATAAAATAATTAACAACATACCCGGTGGACATCACTCAGTTATCCACAGGAAGTTTAAAAAATTTAAAAAAAAAAATAAGAAATATGAAATTTTCACAGAAGTCCGGTGGTTAATCCGTGGTTATTGTCTTAATAGGCTTTTTGATCTAAAAAAAGACATCACAGAGTTTTTAGAAACTAAAAATATGGAAGAAGAGTATTAGAGCTTCAAGGAAAGGGAAAAAATATGTATGATTTGTATAAAACTGTTTTCAATTTTAAAACAGAATTATGTTTGCTACTACTTCAGATCCAGGGTAACGATTTTTCAAATTTTCCCAAAACTTTGCAAGTATGTGGCATTACAAAAACCTTTAAACACCATGAACATTTAGATATATTTGAAACCATTTTTTATAATTTTGAGGATAGATTCAAAGATCTTCAGAATATAAAACCATTACTGGATCTCTTCGAAAATCCGTTTTTGTGTGAAGCTGGCAACTACAAGTATCAAGTAGAACTGATAAATCTTCGGAGTGAAGTGCAAGCACCAAGCATTATAGATTTTTGGAAAAATTTAGATCCCGCCATATACCCTGAATTAAAAACAATTTCACTAAAAGTGTTATCGTTTTTCCCAACAACATACCTTTGTGAAAAAATTTTTAAATTTTTTTTCAAATTTAAAAAATATTTTACTCATACGCAATTGTCACGCAAGCATCAATATTGAAAACTTTATAGCACATGAATTCTAAAAATCTTTAATAGAGGAACACTTGAATATAATAAATGCATCAAACCAAAGATATTTAAATATGTAAATACAATCAACGAAATCATTGAATTTAATAAAAATCTAGACCTTTAATTTTTTCCAATAGTTCTTCACTTTATACTCAAAACATTAAAATTGTCACATTAAAATTTTAAAGCAAATATTACATAGAATGAAAAAAACCACCCTAATGAATTACTTTTGTTTTCTTTCAACAGTTTTATTTTTGTTTCATTTTTATTTCTTCAAAACATTGTAGTACTTCTTTATTTTTACCGACAATACTTCACTTTTTACACAAAACAATAAAAAATAAATTCATACATATACTAATACTGCAATTAACCCATTCAACATTTCTCACAGTGCAGTTCTCATTTTCTCACTAACGCAACTACATTTTTCCATTTGCACAGCACTGATTTAGAGTTATCGTACCGTTCTTTAATTGTACTTAGATAAGTGAAGTTACTGTAAAAAGTACAAAGAGAGACAACAGAGCACGAATTAAGAGCATTTGTGCCACTCTTTAATCTGATCTTCTTTTGTCGCGTGAGTGACCGAAAAACAGCATAAGTTGTCAAAACTTTTGCATTTGATAAATAAAAATAAATAAATGGTTTCCCATTACATCCCATGAAGGGACTGGGGAGAACTTCTCACAATCACTGAGCTGTGCGCTCTCCAGTTTTCACTCACTGATTGGGACCAACAGTTTAACACCGATTCCGAACGGTAATTTGAGAAGCTTTTTCATGGCTAGATACTCGATAGTGTCGCTATCACTATACGAGGTGACCGCCGCCGAAAGAAAATTTGACGGTTGTCAGAGCCGGGTTCGAACCCAGGATCTCATGTACAAGAGCCGCGCACACTAGCCATTGCACCACCGACGGCAATAAGAGTGGACGTAAATTTGTAGTTTACGTGAGATTGGTTCAACAATCAGTAAAATAAAATTAAATAAAATTTTTTTCAAATAATTTATTTTTTATTCATTGCGAAAGTCTGTGTGAGTGACCGTAACTGCCATAGAGTAAATATGGGTAGAGACAATCTTTCACTCACCAAATTTCTGGCATTTGTCCTCGTGTGATGTATACGGTTGATGTTGAAAAGAATTGCTTTACTAATACCAGATAGAGGCAATGGTTCAAAACAACGAACAAAATAACAACAACGGCATTTCGTTTTGTGTGTTAAAATTAAATTACACAATTGTGTAAAATGTTAAATACAACACAAATGTATGCTACCAATAACAGTCAATAAAAAAGTTTAAAACACATTTAAATTTCACAGTTTTTCACCAAAATGGCATGAAAAATTAAAGCAAGAAGTTATTGTAATTCCACCTGGTGTATATCACTTTTCGTCAAACTTCTCTCTATCACACCGACCGCATCACGAAGAGTGTGAAAGGAAACGTCAGATGAGACAAATGGCGGCTCTACTATAAATTTACTCTATGGTAAGTGCAGTCCCTTCTAAAAAATAATTTTTACTTAGTTATTGTTAGCTTTTTTTAAATTAAAATTTAGATGTAACAACAAAATATTAATAAAAAAAATGAAAAGCAAATGCGGTACATGGGCAAAATAAAAAATAACCCACAAAAACTGATGGATTATAGAGTAAAACAAAGAGAATTTTCCCGAAAGTACAGAATAAAATAGCGAGAGAATCCAATAGAAGTCGATAGAAAGTTAAAAAGAAAGAGAGAATTTGATAGATCGAGACTAAAAGTGATTCGGGCTAATCGGCAAGTGGAGAACAAGAAGAGCAAGCAATCCCTTGGAAAGACCGTAAAGAAGGCAGAAAGGGCACTGCCAAAAAATGCAGAAATGCGAAAAACTGTTCTTGATGTATTAAATAAAAAATACAACGAAGACAAAAATAACATTCCTGCACAAGAGACAAGATGTAATCAAAATCAATTGGATGTTACCAAAAAGTTTTATTTAAAAGATGAAACATCCGTCTAAGCTGCTGAGAGGACAAAAACAATTATTGTCGATGCTTACGGCAATAGCAGAAACTTTTGAATTATATAAAACCGAGATTGGTACAAGTGCCATAGGCAAAACCATATTCTACCAACAGCGTCCAAGGCATTTCTGCATTTCTGCTAGAAAGTTGCGCTACTCTCTGAATGTTTTTCAAGCGATTTTGAAAGCTTTCTAAGAACAGTGTGCTGCAATATTGAGGGTGAGAATGCATGACAGGCAATTGTCAAAATTGTGTTCATGACATTAAACATGAATTTGGTTCCTTAATATATTGGAAATACTTGGAAGAATGTGTGAATTGGCAGAATTGGCGTAAGGTTGATGGACAAATGGTATTAACCAAGACTTTAGCTACCCTACATATTCTCTTAAATGAACTGCAGGCGGAGTTACCTATCTTTAAGGAACACTTTTTTTGTTAAACGTTGTCAGCAGAAATATTTTGAAGACGTCAAAGCCAAATTAAAACCAATTAAAATTGTATTGCAAATAGATTTCGAGGAAAACTGCCGCCTGCAATGCCAAAATGAAATTCAAAGTGCACATTTTAGTTATAAACAAGCTACAATTTTTACATGTGTGGCATGATTGCACGGTAGTACGAAGTCATATGCTGTAATAAGCGAAAATCTAAATCACGACAAAAATGCGGTCTTCACTTTTATCTCCAAAATTATGGACATAATGAAAATGGAATACGAGCTTTATAAAAAAGTTTATGTACTTTCTGATGGCAGTTGCAGTCAATGTAAGGACAAGTATTTAACGTGAATCCTATCTGACTTTTTGGTGCACTTTGGATGCGAAGAATTAGAATGGAACTATTTCGCAACCCCTCATGGCCAGGGTGCAGTCGATGGAGTGGGTGCAGTTGTAAAAAGGAAAGTGTGGCAGATTCAAAAAACTAAAAAGGATGCTCTCCAAAATGCATTTTCGTTTTATGAATGTGCACGACACAATATTATTGGGGTTAACCTATATTTCATTTCGATAGATGACGTAGCAAAAGTCTCTGAAAAAATGAACGCAAAATGGGAAACAGCCAAAAATATCAGTGGCATCAAACGGAAGCATTTCACTTCATGCAAGACTTTAATGAAATGAAAAATAACGCGCACCGCTTATTCTCAAAAATGTTATATTAATTAATTATATTACTAGTGGATTGGAACACGCCTATGGCGCCCGTCGCAACATGCTTTAATTTTTCGTTTTTTCGTTTCTTCGGTTTTTTTTTCGTTTTTTCCTTTTTTTGTGTGTATATAATATAAGTGTTCAACAAGTGTGACAGAGTCAGTGAATCAGCGATGAGAGTAACTCTTTAAGAAGATAGGTTAAGCAAATCGAATTTAAAATAAATTAATTTCTTTTCTTCTGTAACATAGAGTATTTTTTAGTCGTTTGCAGCTCATGGATATCTCTTTTTTATTTTTCTTCTTCTTCTTAGCTATAATTGTATATATATAACTGCACACAAAACTGCAGTGGAAAAATGTCGCGTGAGTGACCCAGAAGAATCCTTCGCAAACAAAGAACAGGCCAAGTTTTGAAAAATCATAAGTCTAATAATAAAGCTTGATATTTCTTATTTATGTCAAAAATATTTAAAGTTCAAAATTTTCACACAATTCGAGAGTTTGCCGATTATTAGCAATGATGTCTAAAGCCATGTATATTTGAAGTCGCGTGAGTGACCGCTCTTTTGTGGCTTTTATCTCAAAAGATAAAAACCGGAGGCTCTCAATTTTTTTACCATTGATAGTACTCTCAAAATACTACAAAAAAATATTAGTGGTGCATTGTAAAAAATTTAATTGTGTTTGATGTATTAACATTTAAAATTTTATTTTGCTCCCGAAAGTCATGTGAGCGACCGCGGAAATGCCCATATGTGCATCGTGCAATGAAAATTACTTTTTTGGGGAAAGTGGGCCGGGCAACTCTCTTTTTTAAAAAATCATCACAGTCTGGTACTGTCGATAGGGCGTCTATCATAGGTTATGCAAAAATTTAATTGGGAAAAGGGGCGTGGCAGCGCCCACGCAAACCGAAATTTGAATCGGTCATATCTCACAAGCCATTAGAGGTATGAAGATGAGATTTGGTACATATGTTACTGGTACAAGGAGGATTACGTCTTACTGGGAAATGGGCGGTGGCACAACCCTTTTGAAATAAATCGTTATATCGCCCATATTAATGGATCTATTGTAATATAAGTACAATTTTCACAATTTCTATCATACTGAGCTGACTGATCACTCCCCAGCTCGAACTGCTAAAGGTAGATCCTTGAAATTTGGCATGTAGATTCCTAATGTGACGTGGTGCGGTATAAGATGTATTTTTGGAAATTCGTACCCTTAGGGGGTAAACAGGGGCAACGCAATACTAATCGCCTAGATCGACTGATATTGAAACATTGAAATTTGTCAGGTATTTTAATTGTATAACACAATCGTGGTATTATACGGGAGTTTTGGAAATTCACAGTTTTTAAGGGTAAACGGAGAAATATGAATTAACACGATATCAATCATAGTCATACGCTACTGCCATAGCATAATGGGTTTTGTATGTCGGCTTATTTGAAAATCCTCACTGTTATGGGGGAAAAGGATGCATATAGTACCATTGATTTTTAATTTCATGTCGGTTCATGTAGAAGCATACAGCTAAAAATATGACCACCTATAAAAGGATGTTGGGCAAAATTTACAGACAGGGTTTCTCTTATGACGTAAGATCGAGCTAGAAAGGGAATTTCTGGGCAATTACAGTAGCCTGGGACAAACGTTGTTGAATTTGTGTTTATTTGTTTCAAAAAAATAAGTGGGGAAAAGTAACGAAACAAATTCACAATATCGGCAAATTAAAGAGATACAACAAAACATAGGATTAGCTGAGAAGTGGGAAATGGGGAATTTATAAAAAGCGATAGAAGTAGTCAAAGCTTCTAAAATTTAACAAATTGAGAAAAAAAACTTTAAAAGTAGCAGATAAAAGTAAAAGAATAGTCATTTAGTCGACAGGTTTATTGGCGTATAGTGTAGTAAACATAAAAATTTATTATAAGTAGTTAAGCACAAAATTCAACAAATCCTGTAGGAAGACGGATGTGACTCAGCAAGTCATTTCCGTCCTTTCATCGTTACAACTATTTAATTTCAACAGACGTGCGATGTTAAACATTTCTCGATCGATCAAAACCGTCCTAAGTGTCAAACCGATAATCTGATTTTATGAGCAGCTATCAGTTGGTAAATTCTTGAATTACAAAATACACGTTTGTTACAGCACTGATGTTATTGAAAATTCTTAATGGATTTCAGAATTTATAGGTATTGTTAAAACTCATATTATCTTTTAGAGAATCTTCGGATTAAACATAATTTAGATGCCTAAAACTTTTAACAATTGATTACTTCAGTTGGAGCTGTATTCAGCACATTGAACATTATATTAAAGAAAAATGAACATTATATTAAAGAAAAATAATTTAATAATAAATAAACCATCCCAAAAAATTCTTACAATAAGAAAACAACATAAAAATTGCAAATATATAAAATGAGATGAGACAGTACAGGAACTGGACTGTAATTGAAAATAGAATATTGAAAATAGTTTCCCTACTCTTGCCTCAGTTTAATATGATCAATATTTTGAGGTTTATTTTAGAGGACTTTCAAATATAAGAATGTGGTAAGTGAGTTTCTACAGTGATAACAGAGACTAAGGAAATGTTAGATACAACAAACAGTTTACAGTTCTTTCTGAATTCCTTTCTTCCATTAGATCTCCTTATGTTTGCTGCCAACAACAAATTTCTGGATGGAAGAACACTTCTTTTAAAATAGTTTCCATCTTATTCAGAATCATAATGATAAAAAAATTTTCAATTGTTGCATTTCCGGATACGAAGTAGTGACCGAAGTGAAGTTGGCCCACCATGGCTGGCCCACTTTTCCGTACAACGTGAAAATAGACCAAATCGATTGGAATAGTTCTAACGTCAATTCTAGTTACCTTATTTAGGATGTTATGTGTAATCTAAAATGAAAATTTAACATTTTTAATGCATGTTTTAGAAAAAGTTCACAAAGGTTAAAAAAGATAAAAAAAATTTTAATTTCTTTACATTCGGGCCTATTCCCGTTGGCGTTGTCGTTTTATTTTTCGTTTCTCTGTCGCTGTCGTTTTTATAGTCGCTTCGTTCCTAAATTGGCATTCCTGAAATATATTGAAGCGAAGAAGAAAAGTTATCGAAAAGAAAAATAAAATTGAATAAAGTATGGTAGCACTGTTACTTTTGGCATTGAAAATTGAATAAAGTATGGTAGTACTGTTACTTTTCACATTTTTGGAAAACTTTTAATAGTTTGTTATTTTAAACGAAACCCCAAAGAATGGCGAGTACAGAATTTTATTTTTCAGTTCACAGGAAGATGTTAAGACCAGATTCAATGTAAGAAAATTTAATTTCATAAAGTTATTTCTAAATATACATACATTCATATGTACATGTTTTTTCTTCAGATTTGTGAACACATTCAGGCTCAATAACTGAAATGCAATACGCGAAAGTCTGCAATTACGCCAACAATAAAATTTACAACTGCTCTGCGATTCTTTGCGCAAGGATCATATCAACTAAGCGTTGCAAATGACTTTAATTTGTCGTTGGCTCAACCTACGGTTAGTAAAATATTATCCGAAGTTTTGAACGCCATGAGTACTACAATCTGCAATAAGTGGATTAAATTTGAAATGTCTGAATATGAAGCAATAGAGTGCAAACGATTTGTTTATGAACGCACAGGGTTTCCTGGAATCATTGGGTGTGTAGAAAAATAATTGGTCCCTGAAAAAATTCTCAACATTGTAGTACAAAGGGATTCGTCAGCATAAATGCAATGATTGTAAATACTAGCAATGAATCTAAACACTAACAATTAATTGAGTTGATATCTTTTCGTTCTTTATTATACTCAGATTTGTGATCATAAGAAGCGTATAAGGTATGTAGACATCCAGGATCTGGCCACGATGGTGACCGTAATTCGTGGATTCTTGGTATAAAGTTTAAAAAAAAATAAAAATGTTTAACCTTTAAGTGTTTAGGAGATGCTGGGTATCCGTTGGAACCATTTTTAATGACACCCTTCAGATCAGCGGCTGAACACAGTGCAGAAAGCAATTACAATTCGGTTCATGCAAAGGCCCGAAATATTATAGAGCGAGTAATTGATGTGCTCAAATCTCGATTTCGATGCCTCCTTGGAGCACGTGAATTGCACTATGATTCCGAAAAACTACACAAATCGTTAATGCTTGTGCTGCTCTCCATAATATATGCATTCACTACAATACTTCTTTCCCGATAATGACGTAGAAATGTTTACCGAAGGAAGTGGCAATTATAACATCAGCAATGAAAATCACGACGGAGGAGATTGCGCAGAAGCTACCAGAATAAGAGATGCAATTAAAAACACTTTCTCATTATAACTTTTATATTTTATTTCAATATAGCAAAAGTACAAAGAACATTTCTTAAAACAAGAAAATAAAAATTCACATAAAATAAAACTAATTATTATTATTTTGAAGCTTCCTTTCCATTAATTACAGTTTTTTTCTTTTTTATTGCCACATCAAGATCCAGTAGTTCATCTTCTCTGCGTTTGCTTCTTTTATATATTTTCAGGCGTTCTTCTTCTACTTCCAACTGCTTTCTCTGATAACGGGAGACGTCTTTGAAATATCCACTATCCTACAACGATTCTTCTTGGGTTTATTTGGTTTTCAAACTGCAATAAATTTGCCACCGCTTCCTCTAATGATGACAAAGGAACCTGTTTATAAGCGCCTCCTCCTGTTGCTCTGACTTCTGTTTTGTTGTTTACAAGCTTCCTTTTCACCATGAATTTCAAGTCCTTCCATACCTTAAATTTTAATTGTATATAAATGAATAGTTGTTATTAAAATTGTAACTAATTTTACTACCACATATTTGGCTTTACTTACCTTGCGTCAACCATCTCCGTCACGGATTGGAGGTCCTAATGGATTTAATTTTTCTGCAACATTGTTCCAAAAAACTTCGAAATTTAGTGGTTTTATGCCGTTCCGAAAACCCTTAGCATATGCGGGATTGTTTTCCATTTCGGAAACTACAATTTTATTCATACTGTCGTTATTTTAATTTTTTATTTATTTGCTTCTAGTCGTTTCTACTTCGATGCTAACAATGGCGACGACATTTTACATTTTACTATTTCTGGAAAATTTAGAAATAAAAACTCAAAGACTATGAAACAAGGCAAAATCCTTAAAATCGGTGAAAACGAATTGCCGCGATATATGCATATGAAACATTCTCAGAAAATTAAAAAAATTTTGGAAAATTTTCACACTTTAATATTCACAGATATTATTGTAAATATTAAGTAGACATTTTAGAAAAAATTTCAAGGACATTGAAAAAGGACTAGGTCCTTAAAATCGAAGAAAACCAATATCCTCCATATATATGAAAACTTCTGAGAAAATTAAAAAACGTTTGGAAAATTTTCACACTTTAATATTCACAGGTATTATTGTAAATATTAGGTAGACAGTTTAGAAAAAATTTCAAGGGCATTGACACGGGACTAGGTCCTTAAAATTCTCAGAAAATTAAAAATTGTTTGGAAATTAAAAATTGGTTGGAAAATTTTCACACTTTAATATTCACAGATATTATTGTAAATATTAAGTAGACATTTAAAAAAAAAATTTCAAGGACATTGAAACAGGACTAGGTCCTGAAAATCAAAGAAAACCGATATCCTCCATATATGTATATGAAAACTTCTCAGACAATTAAAAAAAGTTTTGAAAATTTTCAAACTTTAATATTCTGATATGTTGTTGCAAATGCCAAGTAGAAATCTTATAAAAAACTTCAAGGACATAGAATTAGGTAGACATTTTAGAAAAAAATTCAAGGACATTGACACAGGACTAGGTCCTTAAAATCGAAGAAAACCAATATTCTCCATATATATGAAAACTTCTCAGAACATTAAAAAAAGTTTGGAAAATTTTCACACTTTAATATTCACAGCTTTTATTGTAAATATTAAGTAGACATTTTAGAAAAAATTTTAAGGACATTGAAACCGGACTAGGTCCTTAAAATCGAAGAAAACCAATATCCTCCATATATATGACAACTTCTCAGAACATTAAAAAAAGTTTGGAAAATTTTCACACTTTAATATTCTGATATGTTGTTGCAAATACCAAGTAGAAATTTTATAAAAAACATTCAAGGGCATTGAAACAGGTCTACATCCTTAAAATTGAAGAAAACCAATATCCTTCATATATATGAAAATTTCTCAGAAAATTAAAAAAAGTTTGGACAATTTTCACCCTTTAATATTTTGATAAGTTGTTGCAAATACCAAGTAGAAATTTTATAAAAAATTTCATGGACATTTATAAATATTCTTTTATTAAAAAATTTCAAGGATATTTGGGAAACTTTCATACTTTCATTTTCACATATGTTGTTGAAAATACGAAGCATAAATTTTTCAAAAAATGTCAAGGACGTTGACACAAGACTAGGTTCTTAAAAACGATCTAATATGACTTATTCAAAATTCTTTAATATTGTAGAAATCTGTAGAAGTTAGGCAACAATTTTATTGTTTCATGCATTTACCAACACTGGTTATCATCGCATGTGGGCAAGAAGAGTTCAGTTATATATTTTACACCCGGCAAAGGCAGATAGAATATACCTCGGACATGTTCGGTGCTTTTGGGACATGATATTTGAAATGTGTAACTGCCAGAAATATAGTGTGCAATGTTTAGTACAATGGTAGTGTGTATGGCTGGGGAAAGTGAGCACAAGCACGAGTTCAAGCCACGATCAATACATATTTTAAAAAATATTTATTACCTCTGACAGTTTGTTTTTTATTAGTTTAGGTTATTTGTCACGTTATATTGGCAACCTAGAATTTATTTAGTTGATCTAATAATAAATTTACAGGAAAATTGATTAGCCTAACCGTGGCTCGAACCGCGGCACCGTTAGAGGTTGATCTTTTTGAAATCAAATGAAAAAATATATGTATGTATAGATATGTTATAGTAAACAATTATACTATTTAAGGTACACCACAAAGCAATGAGGCTGCCGTACGGTAATTGTGTTTCCGCCAAATAATTGAATGTGCCTTTATTTCAAATTAAACAATTTAAGTTAAATTCATTTGTTATTTCTCTCCAAAAATTCAAGCTAGAAGTCAGGGAATAATTAATGAAGAGAAATAATAAATAATTAATATTTCAATTCTAAAAATTAATATGTTTAAATAAAAAACTATTTTAACAAAATGATTCATTATTTTATACTATAATTAAAAAAACCCATTCACCTCAAATAGGATTTGAACCCGTAACCTTGTGGCCGTCGGTGGTGCAATGGTTAGTGTGCGCGGCTCTTGTACATGAGATCTTGGGTTCGAACCCGGCTCTGACCACCTTCAAAAAAAAAATTTCTTTCGGCGGCGGTCACCTCGCATAGTGACGGCGACACTATCGAGTATCTAGCCATGAAAAAGCTTCTCAAATTACCGTTCGGAATCGGTGTAAAACTGTAGGTCCCATTCAGTGAGTGAAAACTGGAAAGCGCACAGCTCAGTGATTGTGAGAAGTTCTCCCCAGTCCCTTCATGGGATGTAATGGGAAACCATTTACTTTTTTTTACCTCGGTCGTAGGAGTCCCGAACATATCCAATATACTACATACACTTTAATTTTTTAATTACCAGAATTTTCCAAAAAAGTTACCAAAAATTACCAAATTTTTTTATTTAGAACATTAAATGTTTACTTAAAATAATTCGTTACAGAAAATCATATTACATACATACATCAATAAAAAATAAATAAATGGTTTCCCATTACATCCCATGAAGGGATCGGGAGAGCTTCACACAACCAGTGAGCAGTGCTCTTTCGAGTTTTATACTCACTGATCGGATCCCACGGTTTTACACCGGTTACGAACGGTATTTTGAGAAGCTTTTTCATCATCATACATCAATATAAAGATTAAAAAAAACCAAAAGCAAATCAAAAAATATGGCATACCGAAACATAATCTTAATTTTCTTTGCATTTTATTGCCTTTCAATTGCAATGCAAAATGATTTAGTGCACAAGTATTCTAAAACTTTTATATTCAGACCAATCAAACCACAAAGAGTTCGTTATTGCGAAAGAGACGAATGTATTTTGTTATTAAGAGCGAACGACGATAAGCGCGTATTTTGGTTACGCCCATAATCATTCAATTCTCCCAAATAGTGTTGCCAGTGCTTCATGTTTTCTTCTGTTTGTAAGTAACATTTTAGATCGCATTTCGTCAAATTTTCTAATAGAAGTATGAAATCAAATGCTTTTATTTATACTAATTATATCATATCAAAAGGTTACCAAAATTAATAAAATGTTACCATGTTACCAAGCCGTTTAAATATTACCAATTTTGGTTGGATATTGCCAACTGTGGCAACCGTGCACTTACTACTTAATAGATATCAAGGCATGATATTAATACATTACATCGCACATAATAGAGAACTGATACTGATGTTGCCAGAGACCGGTTCACAAATTATGCAAATTGGTTCTAAAAATTGTGCCTTAAGATTATGCTAAAAGTAGATTCAGCTACAAATCCCAAACTGGTAAATTTGTGAAACAAGATATATAAGAGTTTGAACGAAAAGTCATGCTATTTTAGTTTTCTACTGTTCCGAGCACTTGATTTTTTAAATATAAGTATACAGCCTTTTTCATATAAAAAATACAAAACTAGATCAAAACCTTCTACGTTTATTGAAAGCTTTAAGTACTCACTTTCCCCGGCCAGAAACACTACCATTGTACTAAACATCGCACATTATATTTCTGGCAGTTATACAAGGTGTTTCAAAAGAAGTCAGCCGATGTTGTTTGGCTCTCATTTTTTCTCTAAATGAAAAACTGCGATTCTGTTTTTTGATTATGTTTATTTGAACCTTTAAAATTTTATTGGCTACGTTGAGAAGATGATATCCGCTAAATCGGCGCCGTCACAATTGATTACCATACGGATTCGTTTTATGGCATTTTTCATCACTTCGGCGAGAACTTCGGACGACAGATTCTCGCAATCGTGTCGAATGTTGACCTTGAGGGCTTCCAGGGTCTCGGGCGTGTTCACGTAAACACATGACTTCTTGCGGGCCAGTGCAATTCGCCAAAACGAGAGATGAGGCGACCCGGGAACGCCGCCTTCAGAATATCGGTTGTGGCTCGCGCAGTGTGTGCCGTTGCTCCGTCCTGTTGGAACCACATGTCCTCCAGTCCTAATTCGTCGAATTGCGGCAGAAAAAACTCGGTTAACATGGCCCTATAGCGCGCACCGGCCACTGTTGTCGTTTGGCCAGCGGCGTTCTCGAAAAAAAATGGCCCGATGACTCCTCCAGCGTGAACAGCGCACCATGCAGTCACTTTGAGCGGGTGTAATGGATCCTCGTGCATCACTCGTGGATTGTAGGTGCCGCAGAAGCGATAGTTTTGCTTGTTCATGTATCATGTAGGTGGAAATGAGCCTCACTTCGTCCACGAGATTGAGGATGGCTTGGGCGTAGTTACACGCGTTTGGCGGTCGACAGACATCAGCTGATGCACGGACTGGACTTTGTATGGGAACATGCGCAGGTCTTTGACCAAAATACGCCATAGGGACGACCGGCTGATGGCTAATTGCGAGGCACGGCGTCTGGTCGATGTTTCCGGCTACAGCTCGACACCCTCGGCAACAGCGGCGATATACTCGGCCGAACGGGCGCTCCGGGGCCGGCCACTCCTGGCAACGTCTCGTGTAGTCCCATACTCTTCAAGGTTAGTGGCCAAACGGTGCATTGTTTGCGCAGTCGGTTTCGGACGGCCGGGGAATCGGCGACGGTATTCGCGCTGCGCCAGCACGCAAAAAAATAGACAGGATTATTCCGCGTTCTTGGAGAGTGTATCGCTGCATGGCTTATTTACTTGTATTCTACATCTGTCTAGTCCACAAATGTCGAAACAGATTTGACATTGCCGGCCATTTGCAAAAATAAGAGAATATTCCAATAGGCTAGTCACTTTTGAAACACCCTGTACATTTCAAATATGATGTTCTGTCTCCCTTTGCTGGGGTAAAATATAAAACTGAACTCTTCTTGTTCACATGCGATGATAACCAGTGTTGTTAAATGCATGAAACAAGAAAATTGTTGCCTATCTCCTACAGATTTCCACAATATTAAAGAATTTAGAATATGTCATATTAGATCGTTTATAAGGACCTAGTCTTGTATCAAAGTCCTTGCCATTTTTTGAAAAATGTCTGCTTCGTATTTTCAACAACATATGTGAAAATGAAAGTATGAAAGTTTTCCAAATATCATTGAAATTTTATAATAAAAGAATGTTTATAAATGTCCTTGAAATTTTTTATAAAATTTCTACTCGGTATTTGCAACAACATAACGGAATATTAAAGTGTGAAAATTTTCCAAACTTTTTTTAATTTTCTGAGAAATTTTCATATATATGAAGGATATTGGGTTTCTTCGATTTTAAGCACCTAGACCTGTTTCTATGTCCTTGAAATTTTTTATAGGATTTCTCCTTGGTATTTGCAACAACATATCGGAATATTAAAGTGGTAACATTTTCCGAACTTTTTGTAATTTTCTGAGAAATTTTCATATATATGGAGGATATTGGTTTTCTTCGATTTTAAGGACCTAGTCGTGTTTCAATGTCCTTGATTTTTTTTCTAAAATGCCTACGTAATATTTACAATAATTTCTGTGAATATTAGAGTTTCAAAATTTCAAAACTTTTTTTAATTTTCTGAAAGTTTGCATATATATGGAGGATATTTTGTTTCTTCGATTATAAGGACCTAGACCTGTTTCAATGTGCTTAAATTTGTTTATAAAGTGTCTATTTGGTATTTGCAACAACATAGCAGAATATTAAAGTGTGAACATTTTCCAAACTTTTTCCAATTTTCTGAAAGATTTCATATGTATGGCGGATATTGGTTTTCTTCGAGTTTAGGGACCTAGACCTGTTTCAATGTCCTTGAAATTTTTTATAACATTTCTACTTGGTATTTGCAACAACATATCAGAATTTTAAGGTGTGAAACTTTTCCCACCTTTTTTTAATTTTCTGAGAACTTGTCATATATATTGCGGATATTGGTTTTCTTCGAGTTTAAGGACCTAGTCCTGTTTCAATGTACTTGAAATTTTTTATAAAATTTCTACTTAGTATTTACAATAATATCTGTGAATATTAAAGTGTGAATATTTTTTCAATTTTCGGAGAGTTTTGATATATATGGTGGGATTTTGGATTTTGTTGATTTTGAGGACCTAGGCCTTTTCAAAGTCCTTGACATTTTTCCTCAAAAAATTTTATCATTATCACAAGAGACGTGTATGTAAAAAAAGTTGGGAACCTGTTAGATAAAAATATCATACAATTTAATGTATAATGGCATATATAGATAGGGCAGGATAATTGCATTGAAAGGACCTTGTATCCTTTCGATATCTATTTTGAACATTATGACACTATTAGTGACCAGTGCAATGAAATTTATATGCTTTGTTTGATTTAAATACAATAAAATTTGAAGGTAGGCCCACTTCACACTTCTATATACTACTGTGAAGTTAGCCCACCATCGTAGGCCACATAGTGGGTACTGATTAGGGCGGGTCGATTGGTAGGGAGGCAAAAAAAATCGAAGTGACAAGGAAAATCGTATTCTAGGGATCAAAGTAAGAAACTTTGCCCGAGGAACCATACCTCTAAAACGAATTGTGATGTTCCGACTTTTGAAATATACGAAATATGTCCGAATGTTTTAAAAAATCCACTTTGACCCAATTAGAGAGCCCCAATCGAGTCCAAATGTATGACCGACCCCCACGGACTTTGGAGGGCTGACCCACCCATGCCAGTGGCACACCCCCTGGGGGTTCCTAATACAAACATTTCAAAAAATCATAATTTTTGTCACTTTACCTGAAAAAATCAGCGAAATGGCTACGTTTCTTTTAATTTTGGAGTTTATTTTTCTCTTTAGAAACTTATTTAGTCAGAACATAGGTATGTAAATGAAAAAATTAATTTAACTTAGTATCAGAAAATAATTGTTTAAAGTCTGTTTTGCTTTCAAGTCTGGGCAATTTCGCACGGCTCTCTAATGTCGTCGCCATAATAGCCTTTACATTTTCCGGTATAACTCTTATTATGTTGATCGTGCATAAACTCTTTGAAGTGTTCTGGAACCAAGCCGCATGCACATAGAGCTGCCTTCAAATCGCATTTACATGTTCCAATGTAAAAAATTGTTTCCACAGATTTTACAAGCTCTGGAAATTTTGGGTTTTCTGTTTTGCTCCTGATTTGGTCTTGATATTTGTGAAGCAATCTATTCAATTTAATAAACACACTATTTTTCGGTATTATTTCCATACCTAGTGTTTCCAAAATTCCAATCAACTTATCTTGTACTGGAATAGTGCATGATTTATAGGAAAACAATTTTTCTTCAGTTTTAGCACGTTCGCTCAAGTAGAAATAATATCTCAAGATATCACGATGGGTTCGTAAATTAAGATCAGTCAAATCAGTAGGCACACCAAAACAGTAACATTAACAGTAAAATCACTTGTACTTTTCGCGTTCGTAGACACTTGTTGAATGAGTAAAATCTATCATCGAACACCTATAAATACTACTTGTTTTTTAACTGAAGTATCGGGTTTTTCAATAAGAGCGCTACAAAAGTTTTTTTAAATAAAACAAAACCGGTTTTAGATACCAATGAAATTCTTTATTCCTGTAAAAGTACGTTCGATGCCATTATGTATGGAACTAGATTTCTTTAGCATGGCCACCACGGGCACGCTTGCAGAAGTCCAGTCGCTGAACCCAATTTTTGACGGGTTTCAAGCATAAATCGGCCGATACTGCTGCAATTTCACGTTCGATATTCGTACGAAGTTCATCAATCGTCGCTGGCTTGTTGGCATAGACCATAGACTTGACGTAGCCCCACAGGAAAAAATCTAACGACGGCAAATCGACTGGGCCATTTCGTGAAATAACACGTTCACCAAACTTGGTTTCCAATAAATTGATTGTGGCATTCGCTGTGTGGCTTGTGGTGCCGTCCTGTTGGAACCACATGTCCTCCAAGTCCATATTAGCCAATTAGGGCCAAAAATATTCGTTTATCATTGAACGGTAGCGATTCGCATTCACAGTACTGTGCCGGTATTGATCATCACGAAAGAAGTACGGCCCAATGACGCCGCTGGCCCATAAACCGCACCAAACCGTAATTTTTTCGGAATGCAATGATGACTCGTGGATTACGTGTGGATTGCTGTGTGACCAATAACGCATATTTTGCTTATTGACGAAGCCATTCAGCCAGAAATAAAATTCAGAAATTGGACGTAGCGCTCTTAAAGTTGAGGCCACTGACCCCAAATTTCGGATGTAAATTTTAATAATTTCGATTCGTTGTTGGCTCGTATATCTTTCCATGATGAAATGGCAAACCTTACCGAAGAGAAATGTCAAAAGAGCGGGGAAAAATATGGCGTCGTTTGCTGTCCCTATCGATTTACTTTTGTAGCGTCTCTGTTGAAAAACCCTTTACATGGAAAAGTACCGGCAGTTACTGATGAATGGAGGCTTACCTGATTCAGTCTCCTGCTACCAGGGTTTAGAAAGTTTTATTATTGTGCGTTCAGTTAGCATCATTTATAGCTTTGTTCACGCACGTGTGCCTTTCAAATTTTTCAAAACTGTCCAAATAATAACCACTCATAAATGTGCGTGTAATTTCTGTAAAAAAATCATCAGTTGCAGGTACTAAATGCAAAAACACAGATCAGTAAAAAGTGCACTTTACCTTGGATAATTGGATAATTGAGTGTGAACGGATTAGGTATCATAAAGGAACACGAACAGCAATTCAGCATCCACGCACATTTATAGGCGTTTATTAGTTTGCTACCGGAATCATAAAAATGAAATAACCTTTTGATTATTACTTATTTTTTGTAATTCTGAGAACCATAAAAAAGTCATCAACGGTTTTTTCAAAGAATTTTGTGCAAATCAACGAGCAAATTTTTTAAATTCATGTAGAGGCTGTTATGGCGACGACATTAGAGTGCCGTGCGAAATTGCCCAGACTTGAAAGCAAAAAAGACTTCAAACAATAATTTTTTTTAGTTTCTTTTCTGTTACTAAGTTAAATTCATCTTTTCATTTACATACATAAAAATAAACTCCAAAAGTAAAAAACATAGCCATGATTTTTTCATATGATGTGCCAAAAATTGGGATGTTTTGAAATGTTTGTATTGGGAATCACCCAGGGGGGTTACAGGAGGTGTCCCACTGCCATGGGTGGGTCGGCCTTCCAAAGTACGTAGGGGTCGGTCATACATTTGTTCGGTACAAGTTTATTATTTTGATCCCTAGAATACGATTTTCCTTGTCACTTGGGTGATTTTTAAATCGAAACGCCGTAGTACGCATATATACTTTGTCTACAATGTAGTAACAGCGAAGCATTGCCGGCTACGCTAGTATACTTATATATACGGTTGAATCGTTCTTCCACGTTCGGGGTATCAGGGAGCGTATGTTCAAGGCAGAAAGACGCAATTTTTTAATTGGTTACTGGCAGTAAATTACCGTCTAAGTTGCAAGTATTGCGTGGATTATTTTATAATATTCGTGAAGTTAAATTGAACAGAAAGGATGCAGCAAGACTTACAATAAAGGAAGTTCTAATTTGTTGAGAGAACGCAAAGATACCATCTAAATAAGTATGTTAATGATTGTGTTGAAAAGCTGTAAAATCGTACTATTATTGGACAAATCTGCAAAAAAGCGCCACAAGTTCAGCTACCTCTGTTCAAGCTAAAAAAAAAAAAACAGGATGCTCTTACAAACACACTCACAGAAAAATTCGGTTGAGACAGCCGAATTAGCCGTAACCGAATTAAGAGGTTGTCTCAACCGAATTGGAGGTTGACACAACCGAATTAGAGGTTGACATAACCTCAGTAGAGGTTGACACAACCTCATTAGAGGTTAACACAACGTCATTATAGGTTGTCACAGCCGAATTAGAGGTTGACACAACCTCATTAGAGGTTGACACAACCTCATTAGAGGTTGACACAACCTCATTAGAGGTTGTCACAACCTCATTATAGGTTATCACAGCCGAATTAGAGGTTGTTACAACCGAATTTAGATAGTGTCACAAATTAATTATTAACGTTTTTTATTATTAAATGATGATTTATTTTCCTGTATTCCTATAAAAAATTCAAAAAGCGAGAAAATAAAGTCATACATATTGGGTAATCTATATAATAATAAATTTGTTTTACATGCCTCTTCCGACCTTTTTCAAGTCCCGGCCATCACGGGACACGGCACTAATTCTGACATTCGGCTGATGTATCAGTGATTTAGGTCCTAAACAATTTTGTATACAGACGATTGCAGCACATCTCACATGAGCGACCATGAAAGACTTGAAACTTGATTTCTGCTTCAATAATTTCTGCAAAATAAGACGTTTTAATACAAAACATATTTTACTTACCTTTCTTAATAACAGCAAACAATTTTGGAATTTTTTAATTATTTTTAAAATAACATTGGATTATATAATTTTCAACGTCATATGTTAAATACATGGCATTAGGACGTGGTAACCGAATTGAATATGAATTCGGTTGTACCCACAGAATACATGAGAAATTCGGTTACAGCAACGTAATTGACGCCAAATTCGGTCCAACTGAATTTGGTACCAATTTCGGTTCTTGCATCCGTATTTATTTCAAATTCGGTTGTTCCAACCGAAATTTTAGAAAATTTAGTTGACTGAACGAATATAATTGAAGATTCAGTTGTCACAACCGAATCAAATAAGAAACGGGGTTGCTTCGACCGAATTTCGGTTTTGGGGACTAAATTCGGTCGTAACAACCTCAATTCGGTTGTGGTAACCGCAATTCGGTGGTAACAGCTGAATTTATGGTTGCTACGACCTCTTTTCAAACAATTAGTTCTCTGAGTGCACCATGGAAGAATAAAACTTTTATTACCCCGGAGAGAAGAAGGTCGTCCTGATAGCATGGAAGGCGTTGACTTGAACTCTTTAAAACTAAACAACGTATACAAGTGAGATGAGAAGTTGAGACCGCAATATTATTTTTTATAATGCTGAATACAAATTGAAAAAGTTCACCATTTTAAAAGCCACAGTCGAAAAAATGTGTTTATAAAAGGCCCATTTTCATATAATTTATTTACAAATATATACATACATACCTTTTCGAAATATTGGATTTGGAACATTACACTGTAAGCAAAATTTTAAGTTTTGAAATGACACACAAAAACACCGAGACACCCCAACTAATTTTTGGGTCATAGAATCCGTTTTAAAAAGTTAGCTCAAAGTAACGAGATATATCGATTTTAAATTTGTAGTAAATTTAAGATGATTTTTTATTTTATTTGAGGGAAAAACCTGCAAAAGCTCTTGTTAAATCAATTTATATATTTTGTTTTCGACAAAATGTAATAATAGACATCTATTTGGAAGCAAAATTAGTTGGGGCCATAATTTGGGGCCATAATAAATATAATAATTTTGAAATTCGGGATTTTGGGAATCGGGATTTTGGGATTGGCATCCCTATTACAAACAGATGCTACAACATATATATCAAAGTGTTCACTTTGACAGATTAGACCCTACCCGCCGCTATAGATGTTAACACATCAAAAGTATAAGCATTTTATTGACCATTTTGAAAAAATAGAAAAATGAGTGACGAAAAATGCAGATCACATTGAGAAAAATTAAATATGTTGTTTTGTGTGTGGAAAATTTACACCGAAAAATCATCGCCATCCATCATTATGGCGCCTTTACATAGACTCTTCAACCAGAAGCTTCAAATTAGTCTTGCTATTTGAAAACAGCGTTAAACCAGTGCCATTGATGTATGCTCTTGGAATGCATGAGTCGTATGATACCATGAAATTAAATCTGGAACGCATTAGTTATGACGAACACAATTGGCGCGTAAATTGCGATTTTAAGGTTATTTCACTATTAGCCAGAATGCAAACTGTCTATACAAAGTACATGCGTATTTTTTGTAAATGGGACAGCCGTGCAAAATGCAACCAGTACGAAAAGCGAGATTGGCCAAAACGCGATTCGCAAGTTGTTGGCGAATTTAATGTAATTCGTCCACCATTGATCCCCCTTCAGAAAATAATGCTTCCGAACCATCATATAAAGCTGGGAGTTGTAAAAATTTTTTTAAAGCGTTTGGTTCGCGTTAACGAAATTGCATTACCATACTTGAAAAACAAAAAGTATGAAGGGATTGCATGAAGGCATTGAGGAGAGCTTCTCACAATAAGCGAGATGCGCGCTTTCTAGATTTTACACTCACTGATTGGGACCTACAGTTTTACACCGGTTCCGAACGGTATTTTGAGAGCTTTTTCATGGCTAAGTACTCGATAGTGTCACCATCACTAAGCGAGGTGACCGTCGTCGAAATAAATGTAAGGTGGTCTGAGCAGGGATCGAACCCACTTTCTCATGTACAAGAGCCGCGCGCACCATCGACGGCCTTGAAAAACAACGCTTTTCCAAAAGTATCAATGGAAAATTAAAACAGGGTAATTTTGAGTTCAGATATACGGAAACTTTTAAGGGATACGAGTTTTTCTGAAATGTTAGATGAAACTGAACTAAGCGCATGGAACTCAATTCGTTCGGTAATTGAAAACGTTCTTTGCAAAAATCGCTCACCCGAGTAGCGTTGATGATGAAGTCTTTCGACAAACTTGGCGTTAATATGTCGTTAAAAATCCACATGTTACATGCAAATTTGGATTTTTATTGTCCACAGAAACTGCCGAAAGATTTCATCAAACTATAATGGCATTCGAAGACAGTTTCGCTCGAAAAAGAATAGACTCAATGGTTGCTGATTTCTGCTGGTCGATTGCAAACAAAGAGTAAAAATTTAATAAATCCAAAAAAATTTCAAAATAAGAGCAAATATAGTTCCATGTCCGCTCTAAAATGGACGTCCATTATTTCCGGATATATAAATTTTGACAAATAAATAATAAACAAATTGATTTTAAACAAGTTTTTAAAGATTTTTCATTCAAATAAAATCAAAAATCGCCTTAAATCTACTACAAATTTAAAATCGAAATATCTCGTGATTTCGAGCTAACTTTTCAAAACGGGGTACATCACTGGATTCCACGATCCAAAATTAGGTTGACGAGTCCCGGCGTTTTGGTGTGTCATTTTCACCTACTTACAGTGTTATTAATCGTTCAAAACATCCAATGGGATCTACAGCAAATATGACATCAAGTAAAATTGTTCGGTTAGAGTGTGTCGGTATTTTTCTTTAATTGATTGGCCAGTTTTAACAGAAATAAAAGTACACTAAGAAAAGTCCTTCTCCACGTGACAGACAGTACCAAATTTGCTGCGGTCGAATGGCTAGAAAATCTGACTAATGGAGGACGCTATCAGATTTACAATGTGGTGAAGATGGTAGTACTTTTCTGTAACGGAGATCTACGGAAATATGGGCAAAGAAAAGTATAATTTTTCCAATAAATTTGTTTTTGAAAACTTATCGAAAAAATAATTCCACACACAAAAAAATAATAGTGTTTTTATTACCTTTGTTGGCATAGGTGTTTAAATTTTGTATGAAATACAAAAAATACGATATAACACCCATGTCAGTTGTTGTTTTGTACACTCTAATTTTGCCTATTGGAATAGTAAACAATACATTTCAAAGTAGCTAAACATTCGAAATTGATTATATTTCAGTTTTCAATAAAGTTGTCAGAAATATTTGATTGTGAGAATAGTGACGAAAAATTTATAATTTTTTCAAAAGAAACTCTTATTAACTTTCCACCAAAGTTCTGCCGCTTCATTTCTGATGTGATTTTTATAAAAAGGGTACGGTAGCCATTGACTTATAAATAATTCCGTTTGGTGAGAAATGCTGTTAGAAGTCGTTTCATAAAGACCTATGTTTTGGAATTGAATTGGGAATACCCAGTGTGCTGTCAAATCGACTGCAAGAAGGTCACAGCAGAAGGAACGTTTCATGGTTTCATTGATTTGATAACTTTGTGGCCTTTAAACCGATGGGTTCGGTGTTAACGGCGGTATGCTTAATCAATGACAATTGACGATATGTTTTGGATGGATCCGGATTATAGCTTGGAAACCAAACATAAAACTATGGATAAGAAGACCAGAAACTGGAACTGTTTCTAAATATTATGTTAAACTATTCTTTATTCAATTATCATACAGTTGCTGTATGCATTGCTCCAAGGATTCTCCAAATAGAAATACAGTATTTGATACTTTAGTAAGCGAGCTTTCATGCCTTTTTCGCAGCTGAATCACCGGTCAAAACTGAGTTTAATGCTGGTTATGATGTGATAATATGTACCCACTATTGGTGATAACTTCCATGATTTAAATGGATGTTTAAAATTAATTTTAAATCTAATAAATAACTACAATTACCATTTAAAACATTGTCTTTATATTTAGGGGAAAATATGTGAAGGGTAAGCTATGAAAACGTATAATATTGCTAAATACTCATTTGTGATTCAGCTCCAATGTATGGGTAAGTTTACCTCTTAGGAATAGGTAAATTGCCTATCCATTCTAGCTAAATCAGCAATAATTGTATGTAGTTTTTCGAACAAGAAAATTACCAATTAAAATTTGTAAAATTATACATAAACAAAGCTAACTCTATGTTAACCATGCCAATGGCTGATATTATACATTGTTTGTTGGCAATATTACCTCTATATTTTTTTGTGTGCATATACATAAATATTCGAAGCAAATCGAAACCAAATGGTTGCTCATGAATTCAGGAAACAAAGGTAAGTTGTATGTAATATACACACTAGGGTGGTCCTCAAAACATAAAATTTTTGAATTTCTATCAGGGGAATAGAAATTGTGCAAATTGTCTAGAAAATATGACTGAAAAAGTTTCAGCTCAATAGGATAATGTTAACCCGTGCCGCATTGATTAATGTCAAAGTTGAAAAAATTTAGTTTTCCTCTATAGAATCAAAACCATCCGTGTTATAGTCGCATTTGTAACAAAGTTTTTTGTATACAAATTTCATTCAAATCGAACAGATTTATCGTAATGTGCCCATTAACTCCAAATCCCCAATCGGTACCATGTGGATTGTACGGTGTGTCATAAATGTAAAATTGTAACGTCTTGGCGTATAACTGTAAATTTACTATGTTTTAGTGCCTCTGTGGTATACCTTTCTAACTAAAATCAGAAATGACAGTTGAGTACCGAATTTTGAAATAGAAGGCTTGTAAAATTAAAATTAATATTTTTTTAAAGACATTTCTGAGCTAAGGTCAGGGTCGTTTCTTTTTCGTTGTTAACTTTGTACAGAAATAAGTCTTTCGCTACACGTATCAGCAAGAAATACAAATTTGCGTTTTAAATGGGGTTCATATATAAGTATATTTTATTTACTTTACTGACAAATTTACGTACTTTTTTGAGATAAAATTACAAATTAAGGTGGTAAAGGTTTAGATAAGCTTAAGAAGAGTTCGAAACAATTTGTCTACAATCAGATTCAACCTGTAACAGAGACGGTTGTTGTTCTGCGTTTTTCGTCAAAATGGAATTGAAATCCTGTATTTATTTTACACCTGTCTCAGCTGGGTCATTTACGATTCTTAATCCGTTCACTAGTTTTCTCGCTTTTAAATAATTTTAATTTCACACAATTCTTCGGGATCGGTATACAACAAATAAATTAATTCTGAATCTTTTGGCAAAATTTAAAGCTGGAGGTGACACGAAATAATCTACTGGTTTGTACAATAAATAAACAACTTCTTGGAGATCGATATCTCTTTTGACGTTCCTGTCATCTATAATACTACAATCATATTTATTATATTGTATTCATGACGTTAATTTGTCAACCAGACTTGTGAAAGTGCAACCTGCTCCGTGTTCAGACACAATATCTTTACCTATGTTCCGGTACTGAACTAAGGATTTTAATAATTGTAAGTGTTGGTTGGGGACCATATTGGATAAATAAACAAATATATATCGAGAGCTTATATTCAATACCAGCTATACGCAAAAACAAAATTTTTCAGGAGACGGAAAAAACAGTTTATTTTCCGAACTCTCGAAGTTTGAAGTAAATTTTCTTCTAGTATTTTTGTTAAATATTATTAGTGGGTACTGCATACAAAAATTATTTTAAGAATCCGTAGAGCCGCTATAGAAAATTGTTGAGTAGAGCTCTACCATGGGCTCCACAGACTATACATTAAGGTGGTCCAACATCATATGGTAAAAACTCAAGTTGAATGTAAAAGCCAAGAGACCCCCCAATTCTTTTCTATTTGATAAAAGAACTAAGGAGCCAATATTTCAAGGTCATTAGTCACTTTGAAGTCAGTGCTCAATGCTGTTTAAAAAATGAATGCGGGAATTTGTTTTCAACTTTTGAAAAAATTTCAAGACATCTTAGTATACAAAAACTTAAATTTATTTGGTTAGTTTGCATAAGAAACAATGTTACAAATAAGTACATTTTATAGTGAAGACCGTAATAAAAATGAAGTCTTTAAATTTTTTTTTTGGAAGTGGATGGATTCTGTAGGTTTTCTACAACGGCCTTCTTTGTTGGTTCAGTTGGAAATTGTTTTCGATTAGCCTCTACAATCTGCAGCAACAGCTGTTTTTGCTCCTCTTCATTTGTTATGACTTTATTAAAATCTTGAAATAGTTTAACACCTCTTTCTGCGATGTCATTGACCACTCTCATTTTATTCACTATATTTTTTGCCTCTTTAAAATCTGGATTCTGTTCCCATTCACTTGGGTGTTTGTTTAAAAAGCTTTGCTTAATGTTTAGCTTAGTAAACAACAACATTGTTCTACTATTAGCAAAATCTGCCAACTGACATTCATCAGTTAGTAAATTGGCATTTCCTCTAATCATCCTGGGCGGTGCAGGGACAGACATCTTATTCACTAGGCTCACTTTGTTTTCAAGGCTCACTTTCTTGGAAAAGAGTGATAACACAGTGCAACACGAAAACAAATAACCATATACGGACACCACTACGTGATAAAAGACAAAAAAAAAGACCCGTGTCTCCCAATTTTTCCCAAAGTCATGCACTTTTTTTTTATGGGCCGCCAAAGATTTGGGGCCTCGGTATCATTTTCGTAAAAATGTGATCATTTTCTCAGGCTCATATCTTGCAAACCGTTCAGAATTTCGATTTACTCTCTGAGGCAAAGTTGTAGCTCTTGTCATAAGGAAAAATTGCGAACATATAAAATCAAAAAACTTCACCTTCCAGATCAAAATCGCAAAAAACTTAAAAAAATTCGATTTTTTTTATAACCCGACCAGTTCGTCGGATAGGTACCACAAATGTGGCTGCAAGGCTTTTTTGATGGTTCTAGCTATCTCTCCATCAATTGCGCTGTATTTCCCAGCCACTTTCCAAAAAATTAGGTCGTTGAAAGCTGCATTGGCGCTGATTGGCGCTTCAACCCAGTTTTTTACGTACAAAAGTGCTCCGAAACGGACAAATCTGTCCAAGTTTTCTTTCTCATTGTTTGTGAAATGGTAAAGACCTTGACCTTGGAAAAGGTACAATTTATATGCATAAATAAGATTAGCCATGCACCGAGCGTGGTGTATAGGCCCAGGTGCTCTCCAGTGAATTTTCTCTATTGGTTGTCCCAACACCAACAGCGTCAGTTCAATAAGTTCGAGGTAGTCATCTCGAGGCTGGTCTTTCTTACTTAAATGATGTAGCAGGGACTCGATGGCACTGATTTTTAACTCAGCTTCTCCAGGGGAAAAATTTAATGGTGTGTAATCTGATCGAACAACTGCATTCCATGATTCCTTCAACCTTTTAAATATGGGAATTTCAGGAGAGCTTGAAGGTCCAAAACATAATGTACATACTTTGCTCAAAATGATTTCCATTATGTGATGGCGACACGCCAGCCATAGAAGTTCTTTGTTCAGCTTATTTTCAATGAAAGTGCATGCACCACTCTTGACGGCTGTTGTGTCAAAGCCCATACCAATGACTTTATCATCGAGATCCCATGTTTTAAGACTTTTAAGTACTGCATCTGCAGTTTTCGAACCTGTTGCACTATCCAATTTTGGCACCCCCAGCAGTTTCTCATTTCCACCAGCATAGGAAACTAGCACTGGTAGTCTATCTACTTTTTGTGAACCTAAAATGTCGGGCAAGATTTTGCTGTCCCAATGAACAACAATTGGTTCTTTAATGTTTAAGTTTGATTTCAAAATTCTGCCTTGCTGCTTTTCGTTTCCTTTTTATAGAACTTCTTGAAAGGGGCAATGCCTCAGGATCATGCCCAAGTGCGGCAGCAATAGGTATGATAAGCCTTACAGCTTCACGATCGGAAACTTTATTCCTGTCTTAAGCCCCTGCCACATTCATGTCAAAAAGGTTCTTCTTAGCTTTTGGTTTAGAAACATCACCACCTAAAACTTTTTCTAAATTTTTTCGGGACGAAGGTTGATATAATTCACCATCAGAACCATTTTCAGAACGACTTTTGGCACTTGAACTATCATTTAAGTCATCATCGGGTGGATTAATAGAAGAAGACTTTGATTTTGCAGCAGAAACAGACTTTTCTCTTCTCTCCTCTTCTTTTTCAAATCTTCCTAGTGCTCTTTCTTGCTTTTTAATATACTCTTTGTCTTCAGATGAAATTATCATTTTTCTCTCAGTTCTTTGGTCAATTGAAAAATCTTTGTCTTCTTGTATTTTCATGAGAATAAGAGCATCTGAATGGGCAATGTCAAAAAGCTTTTTGATTTTGCTACAAATGATTGCTCGTTTGTTCTTTGTTTTTCGGTTATTCTGCCTTTATTTTTCTTTAAAAGTAGCCACTGTGAATGCACACTTTCAAGTTTTTCAATCGAATCGCAGGTATATTTTGTCGGGATTAGGGCTTTGCTCCAAACTTCATTCAATTCTTCAATTGTTCTATGACTAGCGTTCCTGACAGATTTTATTTCACTTAAAAAAAGGTGAAATCTTAACAAAACTTCTTTTGTTGTAGGCAGATGGTTCTTCTTTGTTAAGTCCTTAACACCGATTAAGTAAACACTGTCCGCTTGACGCGTCTTAAGTGCATCCATTTATACTGAAATACAGTTTACACCTGAAACAAAAAAAAATGCGTTACATACCCGAAAGTAACAAATGTTTTAACTTTTATAACAAACAAACAAAAATTTACTAAATGATAATGGGGCATCTCACCGGTGACTTCTGATATGTGGCTCTCTCTTTCGATTAATGGAACTGGACAACTTATGTTTGGTTTCCCGTAGGCGCCAAAAAAAATATAACCACATAAAATGTGTGAGTTTCTGGAAGCTTGAATGTCACGGGTTCTTAATGGGGAATAAAACCTCACTGTTCAGCGTTTTAATATTTTTTTCACTCTTTATTTGTTTGTTTTTTTTTACAATTTGCGCTAACGTTCAACTTCTTATAATTTTATTTGCCCTTTAACTTTTCTCACTTTGGCTTTTGTTAGGAAAAGAAATACACTTGTTCAATCAATGAGTTAAAAACACGAATAACCAAAAATTACTTTGGCACCAAAAAAGTAAACAACCCGCCATGAGATTGGTTGTATTTTTTAGTAGCGCCTGTCAGTTGTCACTGTTCCTAGTAGTATTTAACAGGCTGCTAGTATTCCTCTCCACGGGGCAGCACGTTAACAAGAGATCGCATATGTGAACACTTAACTTAAGTGTTTTACAGAAATTTATGAAAACTAAACGTTGTTGAGCACTGCCTTCCATATGCTCTAGGGTGCTAAGATTTTGCATAGATTATTCTTTTATTAGATGTAACAAAATGGGAGGGTCCCTAGGTATCTAAAATAAACTTGAGTTTTTTGAACCACACTACTATACATATATTGAAGACTCATTTGTCTCTATTGTAGAATCGCATGATAGAGCCCATTTGCCGTAATGGCCGCCATCGATTTTGACATTTTAGGTTTGTTTCGATCTATCATGGAGGGACATATTTGCACAAAAGTACAGAAACGTAAACGTAAACAATCACCTTTATTATGCATGTCGTAGTCACGTCGAATGTTTGTTGTTTTTTAAATACGGCCTACCGATTTTGAAATTCGACTCTCTCGTAGATCTATTACAATTTTGGTATTGTGTATGTCGTTTATGACTGTGGAATTCGAGGAAAACAGTCGTAGAGAATTTAACTGGTGACAACGTCGAAAAATATAAAAAAAAATTGGAAAGAACGCAAAATTTGAAAACAAAAAATGGATAATATCAAAATGTAAGTTCAATTATTAGATTTATATCAGATATATAATAACCAAAAATATTTTAATACATATTTAAGGATGAAAAAAACTACACAATTTGAAACTCTTGTCAACTTTATGATGCAAAACGGGCCATTGGCAAAGGGATACCATAAAAACACGGAGATCACAGATTAAATAAAAATGGAACGATATGAAACGAAAGTTCAATACTCTTTACCCCCTTGTAGGACTAGGTTGGATTCATTGTTGCTGCTAGTCGTAATGCCTTACTCACTCGCATTGACCTCAACGATTCAATCTAAAGTTGGTCATAAATCTGAAGAAGGATTCTTACATTTCAATTCTCAGATGAATGCACAATAGACTTACATGCAACTTGTTAGGGTAAATATGATAGACCGGAACCATAATTGTATCCGGTAATTTATGAGTTATCTGCGCTGGCATTCATGTTCTTCATTAGAAGATGGAAAATGAGCCTCACTTAGCAGTTTTGTATTATTTGTTTTAAAATTTAGTAAAGAACACACGACCGCGATTACAAAAACTTTTTAACTTTGTTTTGTTTTCTATCAGTTGATCTGTTTTCGTGACACATAAATTGTAAAAATGTGCACCAACAATCTATTACAAAAACACTCACGTCGATATTGTTATAAATATCAATAAAATGTAAATTCGGGTTATACTACGACAGTTGTCACAATTCGACTACGACATACATAATAAGGGTGAATGCAATCAATTCCAATGTTTTCTCTTTTGTCCACAAACTGGAATTACTTTCACATTTCTTCGCTGTCCGTGCCATATAACGATTTAAATTCCAGAAAATAGAAGCACAGTAATATTCCATTTGAATGAACATCGGAACGCAAATGAATAGAAATGTCAATAATTTTTTAAAAGATGTTGCAACAATATAAAAGTTGAAAGTAAATACCACGGTAGAATGAGAATGTAAGCTCAGTAGACAGCTGATTTCTTGTTGTTTAGTTGGCCGCTTTTATCAGATTCAAAGGTGTTTTTGTACTTACTTATTGGTACATTTATTTGTTGGTATACGTATGTGTTGACTCTGACATGAGGAGAGCCTAAACAAAAACAAAATGTCGGTTGTGGTTGCCGACATTCAGTGTTGCCAACTCTTCTGAGCCAAAAATCGCTACAAAACAGAACCTTGAAAACCACCAAAAACCTCTACTGAAGAAGATTAAAAATCACTACATAACCCTGTACATAAAAGTTTAAAAATAGTAGAGAGTACTCCGTATGTAGAATTCAATTAATTTATTTGAAATAATAAAATGTTTTATAAATATGTTTTTTCAGTTTTATGCGCAAATAATAATATATACTAGATGTAATGATCCGCATTCTGTGATTCAAACGCCAGATTTACCTTTTGAATCTCTGATAAAATCGATGCTAAATATGTTAAGCCACATCCCCACAATTACTTAACGGCTTTTTCAATTGAAAGCCGTCTAGTTGGTCCCACCATTCGAAAGTTTGTAGGCATAGCCTCATCGGTTTTAATTAATTTAAATAGTTTCTACTTCCCACGCCTTTCTATATCAAAGCAAATAAAGAAATGGCGGTTATTCAATTGTGTTTGCCTCAAAAGTGATGACAATGGATCGTAGAAGAAATGTGCTAAAATACCTACAGGCGCTACGCTGAAGCAGTCAATGTCACTACTGTAGCGAATTAAAAAAGAAATCGCTACATCTTGAAAACTGGTATTTTTATGTCAAAAATCACTACAAATAGCGGGAAAACCACCAAATTGGCAACTCTGCCGACATTGGCTGTATCTACTGCGACTACTTGGTAATTTTACTATGGTAACTAAGTATGTTCGAATGTGGGCATTTCCAGAAAAGGGTCAACCGCGAACTACATATTAAAAGTCGGGAGAAAAATATTTCTTTTTAAAATTTAATTAGATAACTGCTCACATTTTAATAATACATTAACTTTGAAAAGTAATTTAATTTGTATTTTGAGTAAATTGGTTACAAAGTGCATATGTATTTTTTCTGCTCTTGGCTTATCTTACTGTAATTTGTTGCTAGAGTTATTATTGACTCTTAGTATCATAACGATTGCACTCTTCTTATGCAGTTATTGTACCAACAACAAATGCAGTTCAAACAAAAAATATGAGAAATATACGGTAAAATTTGAAGATTATTTTCGTTGCTACTCCTCTGTCCAATTCGCCACCACAAATAAGCATTTGTTATCAGTTCTCCATGATCATTGATCGAAAGAGTTGGCTAATTTAAATTTAAAGCTAAAGCAGTGAGTTCATTAAAAAAATTAAAAGGCAAACATTTACAAAGACAATTTTTTTTTATTAACTTTCAAAGTGTGGTCCATTCGCGATCGTAAGTTTTACTTTTTCCAGCAATAAGGGATTTTGTCATTAAAGTTAAAATTATTTATACAGATGGCGAATAGAAGTTGTGCAGCCAAACAAATTGCTCATAAGAGGTACATGGAAAGAATTAAAACCAATCCAGCCAAGAACAAGGAGTACCTAGAGAAAGCGGGTGAGAGGATGAAAAAACGTATCGCGCAAAACTCATACAATTAGCTGAGAATAATGAGAAGGTGCTTAAAAACATTCGCGAACAGAAACGCATAAGGAAACATAGAACCCACTAATAAATAATAAATAAAGCAAATGAAGAAGTAAGTAGCTCCACCCTATATATCAGCAAACTAACTTTTGGTAAAGCTTCAAAGAAGACAGAAAATGCATTGCCGCGGACAGCTGATAAAAGAGCGAAGATTGTAAACTCTATTTTTAAAATATGTTCAGCCAGTCCAGCCAAATTTAGATGACATTTTGAACTTTGAAACGAAAAGGGCAATAAATGAAGTCAACGATTTTTTTATTGTCCATAGTGACATTAGCATTCAGTCTGCTGGCAAAAAGGACACACTAATCGTAGATGGAGAAGTTATATCTAATCGTTTTATGTTAATAACAGTGGCCAATGCATATGACATTCTAAACAAGAATATACTGGCGAACTTGTTAGCACGACAACATTCTACCAATCTCGGCCAAGATATGTTCAGCTATCTAGTAAAATGCCACATAGTATGTGTGTTTGGTTGGTCCCAAATGACTTCCATTTTTTGTCCCGTTCGCGATCAACACAAAACAATTTTTAGTTTTTAATACTTTTTTTAACTTGAAGCGTACGAGTGTCCCGTTCGCGATCTTGGAAATGCCTATATACAAAGAGCTTTAGTGTAGAGAGAAAGAACTATCAAATAGGTTTGATACAGCGTAGAGCAAAACACAAACACAAAAATAGTGTATACACCATGGTAAAATTATCTATCGGGTAAACGCGTCGGTGGTGCAATGGTTAGTGTGCGCGGCTCTTGTACATGAGATCCTGGGTTCGAATCCTGCTCTGTCGACGGATTTTGCTGATGTCGACGTTTTTTTTGTATATTTGGTGTCGTTTAAATTTCTTTATTGTATGTTCTTAGTTTGATGTCTAATATAACTCACCTAAATTTGTGGCCCTTTCCTTATTCCTGTATCGACATTTTACGTTGGGTGTAAAATACTTTGACTTCGTTGAATTGCTTATAGTTTTCGAATTTTTTGTATGGATATTAAATTACTTTTGATTTTTAAATTTTTTGTGGTTGTTAATTCGTTTGTGAAAAATTTATTGATTTTCGAGACTGAAGCCTTTGGAGCTGAAAAGTGAAAAACTGTGAACCCTTGGCAAAGGGTTGAAGTTTACAAATTTGCAGTTTGATTCTACAAGTCGAATTTGTTTTGTTCGACCCTGGAGGAAACCTGGGCAAACTTGTGAATAGCTAAGTTCAAGATTATATATTATTGTCGTCTATATCAATCATCGCAAATTTCGAGATTCTGGACGAAATATATTTTCAATTGCCAGATACAGAATAGAGGCCAAAGAACCTCCTGGAAAATTGGATTCAAGCAAACGGAACATCTCCAAACCATACTAGCCAAATTTCTGTCATAGATCTGTTGTAAGCAAGTGACGCAAAAATTTGGTTGTCCAACATAATCTGTCGCAGATTGCAACGAGGGTCATCTATTTCTGTTATATGTCGTTGTATCATCAAATCCCATTATGTAAAATAGCATATGTATGTGTAATATTACATCTCGATACATCTGAACAATACACCAACAATTTTAACTTTACCTCAGTGAATAGTCGTGTTTTGGTTACAAGCAAGCGATTGTCGCTTGCTAAGTTGCAAAGAAAACGGCAATTTAGCGAAAAGTCCTTTTATTCAAAAATATGAATAAGGGTCGAAAACGGTAAAAGATGTAAAAGAAAAATTCTTTAAACTTAGCGAAAATGATTCTCGTCGCTAAGTGCTTCATACAAACCAAGCGAATATATAAGCAAGCGGTGTAACCAAAACACGCTTAATATCTCTTAACAACTTTTTTTTAAAACCTAACACCCCACTGCGACAACAGGCCTGCTGTCTACGTAAGAAATCATTAAGTGGTGAGTACAAATTATGTTATAAATATCGAAATATTCACTGCGTACATCATACTACTTTATTTGCTATGCCCAATCCAAACCGAAAATAACACAGATTAACTTTTAAGTGTTCTGAAAATACAATAAAATCAATATGAATTCTAATTAAGTTTTTTATTTATTTTTGTTATTAAACGTAACATTTCATTGATGTAACCAGATATAGCAACATATAAAATTAGTTCAAATATTTTCTCAATTCAGTTATTACATATTTGACCGATTTTTTGTTTCGAGTGGTTTTAAAATGTTAACAATTTTCATTTGCTAAACGGTGACCCAATTTTAATTGTAATTAAATATCAGAATATAGCTTAATTTTTACAACAAATATATTATCGTGTCCTGAAATCTGTTAATAAATGGAGTTTGTAACGTTTCTGGTTTATACATGGAATTTACAATTTTTTGTATGTTATTACGAAAAGTGAAGTTGGAGGTATGGGGTAGGTAGGCAAAATTTAATATAATATATTATGAAAGAAATTATTAGTGATATCCGATTATTTGTTTGAACCACTGTATATACCTACATTTATTTTAGAATGGAAGTAAAACAAAAATTGGACAGATTTAGCAGTTAATGATTGAAATGTAGCTTAAGCCGTTGTACGCTACACTGATCCAAAGCCCACCCTCCATACTTACCATTAATGACGTTAAGTTAGTCAGCTCACTTAAGGAAAAAAAAGACAAAAACAAATAAATAAAATATATATCGCACCTGTTCAACTAAAGGTCGTCAACTCAAAATTTTCAATTTGTCACTTTTTGTTAAAAAACGATATATATTGATCAACTCTAACCACTGTAAATTTTTCCCATTCTTTTGACTACTCTTTCTTTAAAAAAACCGTTATGTCGCTCACCATGTCTTCCGAGTACTTACTTTTGTATCAACAAAACAGATATATTTTTAGTTGTGCTTACATGTTTCAGTAATTTTGATCGAAGTTTTTTCAACTAAAGGGAATTATTTCGAATTGTGACCTTATTCGTTTTATAAAAGTAACAAACAGGATAACAGTATTTTGATTACATATCACTGTACTTTTGGATTTTCAGTTTTTCGATCTATATGACATAGTCTTTTAATTTAAAATCAGTTAATTCACTTTTTTAACAACGAAAACACGCGTTTTTTGTTTAAAAGCTATAATTGTGTTTTATAATTAAATAATAAAGTTAAAATATTTGAGTTACAATTGTTTGGTAACATGACGTGTCCCAACGTAGAACATTATGCGGATTTTCTTCGTGGAGAAGACAAATGCAATACACAGAGCTATTCAAATGTCGATAGCGATGGTAGTAGTTCAGGTCTATTCAGCGATGATTCTGAAGACGATTTTTATCCATCAGCAGTTACTGCGAGCAGTTCATCGGACACAGAAAAAGAATAAATAGAAAACGTTCCAGATGTAAAGCTCAAAATGAAACCCAAAAACAACAGAAAAAATTAAGGAACTCTGGACGTGCTTATGTTTCATTAGGGGCCTTGAAAAAAATATAAAAGGAAAGTCTTTGCAACCCCATTGTGGAATAAAGTGTCGTCTTCAATGTAGCAACAAAGTTCTGGACTCCTCACGTCATCAAATTTTTAATAAATATTGGTCTACAGGCGATTTGCAAAGACAGAGAGAGTTTATCGCAAACCATACAAACCATATTAAGCCTAAATACAGGTATTCCAGTACTCAAGACCTTCGAGGATTAAATACCGCATTTTTCTTCGACATAAATTCAAAATACATAAGAGTATGCTAGAAATTTTTTAAAGCAACGCTTGACAGAAGTGACAAAGCCATATCCAGCGCTGTGAAAAAAAGAAATGAAGAAGGATTTACAGAAACCGACCTGAGAGGAAGACATAATAGTCATCCCAAAGTGAGCCATGAAATTAAGAACAGTGTAAGGCAATTTATTATAAATATACCAAAAATTGAGTCCCATTACTTACGTGCCAAAACAACCCGCGAGTATATTGAAAGTGGGAAAAGTATTGGAGACGTATATAAGGACTACAAAGAGCACCGTATCTCAGAGAATTTAGTCCCTGCAAGTATAATTATGTTCTACAGAATATTTAAAGAAGAGTTTAATATATCATTTTTTAAACCCAAAAAAGATCAATGTGATCTATGTGAATCTTTCATAAATGCTGATGATAATGTAAAAAAAGATTTAAACGAACCTTACACATTACATCAACAAGAAAAGGAACTATGTCGAAAGGAAAAGGACCTGGACAAGAATAGATGCTTCAGGCAGTTCTTCAATTACCAAAAGGATTTTCTTCAAGCTTTTATTATAAAAGCAAAATAAATTGCTACGATTTTACTATTTCTGACCTTAAAGCAAAAAATGTGGATTGCTTTTTTTGGACTGAAGGAAAGCGTGGGTCTAATGAGATTGGCACATGTGTTCTTATGTAATTAAAAATCTTGCAGAAAAATCAGACAATGCTTCAGAGTTAGATCTGATTTAGTATTCCGACAACTGCTGTGGGCAGCAAAAAAATAAATATTTGCTCTCAATGTACTTTTATGCAATTCATAAGTATAACTTACGAAGCATAACTCATAAGTACTTGATTCAAGGCCACACTCAAAACAAAGGAGATAATGTTCACAGCGTAATATAAAAACAAGTGAAAAGGCACCTAGGAAATAAACCTAAATATACGCCAGATCAATATACCACCTTAATTGCAACCGCTAAAAAGACCGGAGTACCTTACACAGTTCATGAATTGTCACATGATACATTTTACAATATGAAGTCTTTACAAGAAGAATGGAGTGACAACTTCAATATAAATGAAGCCAACCACAAAGTTAATTGGCGTAATATTAAAGTACTACGTGTAGAAAAGGGAAATACCGATTCGTTTCTCTACAAAACTTCGTATAAGAACACAGACTTTATTAAAGTGTTTGTAGAAAAAATCAACTTAAAACCTACTACGTATTGGAATAGTCAGAAGTATGTTTTTATTTCTTAGTATATCCTTGGTCTTTAAAACATTTTACATTTATATTTATTTCAGATTACTTATTGCGTATATGGATATGTTGCCTTTATCAGATATTAAAAAACGGGATATAAGCGACCTAGTTAAAAAGAACATAATTCCAAAGAATTACTACAATACTTATTATAAATACCTAATAGATAACTAAATTAAATAAATTTCACCGCTGTTTTATGTTTGTATTATAATCAAAATAATAAATATACTTATAGCAACAAAAAAAATTAATATTTAGGATTTTATGATTGTGTTATTAATCACCGCCGATATTTTCAGTTAAACTGGCACAAGTCAAAATAATGCCACTACTTTTTTCAAGAAGACGGAACTAACTCGAAAATTAGTTATTTTTCTGCAAATACTTAACAAAAAAAATAAGAAATCGAGTGTTATTTTAAAGTTAACAAATTATTTTTATATTCCTTTAATATTATCATAAACAGTTTTTTGCCTCTATTGAAAAATTGAAAATTTTGAGTTGACGCCATTTAGTTGAAAAGGTTACATATTATGTAAAAATTAAACCACATTTCTATAATTTTACTTTTTTTTATAATTTTTTTTATTAAAATGATATGTATATGTGACCTGGTCTACGAAAAGGGAGCTTACGTGCGAAAACTAGTTTTCTGTGAAACAGCTGTTAAAAGTAAGCAACTCGTTTCGTCAGTTTCTCATTATCTCGTTAATTGTTGTCCGCGCCGGACGTCCAGTAAGTGTTGTTGTTGGTCCTGTAAGTGTTGTTGTTGGTCGGAATATTATTATAGTTCATCGTGTAAGTTGCTAGTGTGGAACATTTAAAAAAGTAACACTGAAGAAGTGACTGTTTCTGTTGATTATCATCTTCGCATTTCGCATGAAATGAAACATGAGTGTTGATGAGGAGTTCAGTGCCGTATACGGACAATATTTCCATGAAAAGGATGATGAAAACGATGATGAAAACTATGAAGAGAGCGATGATGATGAAGACGAAGTATGTGTATCTCAGGCAGAAGATGATACCGAACAAACTTTTGTTAACATGGACCTGTATGTTGTTGATGTAAAGGACGAGGAGCTGGTAACAAAATTTCTGTCAAAAGATTGTTGGAATAATGAATGCCATACACTGATACCACGGGAAATGATCGAGAGTACGCGGAACAATTGTTTAGAGATGTCGAAAAATTAACTTGATTTAGTGATACTAAGTCACATCGAAGCTGGAATTATGAGTAACGAAAAGCTAGAAAGTGTATACGCAAGGCTTGCTGGCGGAAGAAATATGGACAGACAGGATACAGAAGTTATGAGGCATAGAATTCAATTTACCTTCTACAGAGTACCTGTTTGTCGTTCGTTTTTCCTTTTTGTACATGCCTGTACGACGAAGCGTTACGAAAATTTAGTACGCCATTTTCACGCACAGGGTGTAACAGTGCGCCAACACGGACTGGCAAATAAACCGAGTACACATCCAAAGCCATTTAAACCGGCTGACATCGAAAAAGCTGTTAAATTCATCGAGTCTATAGCCGATTTAATGGCTCTTCCACTGCCCGGACGACTCCCAAAATTTAAGGATTTTCGGATAATGAAACTGCCATCCAGCGAGACGAAGTCCTCAATTTATCGAAAATACATTTCTTCACTCAGTGATGACGAATTGAAGATGAGTAATTGCAGTTTTCGACGGATATGGTCCAAATACATACCCCATGTTACAATTATGAAACCAGCGGATGATCTCTGCGATGAGTGCCGTGGTAAGTAGCTCATTATTTTCTCATTTTATAGTTGTATCAAACGTTGAGATTAAATTCAGTATTTTTTCTTTTAATAGGAAACACAATATCGATTGCGCAAGGCAAAGTTGTTACTGACATTGAACGCTTAATCAATTTTCTTTCTCTACATTTTTAGTACACTTCTAAGCAATTTAGGATTTTCTGCTTTTCACCACGTGAAAAAGCATCTCATCTTCCATCCGAATCAACCAAAAAGTGAAAATTGATTTTTTGACATCTAAGCCCCCTTTCCGTAAACCAGGTCACATATATCTATTGTGGCCGTCGGTGGTGCAATGGTTAGTGTGCGCGCCTCTTGTACATGAGATCCTGGGTTCGAACCCAGCTCTGACCACCTTCAAAAAAAAAAATAAAAATTCTTTCGGCGGCGGTCACCTCGCATGGTGACGGCACCACCATCGAGTATATAGCCATGAAAAAGCTTCTCAAAATACCGTTCGGAATCGGTGTAAAACTGTAGGTCCCAATCAGTGAGTGAAAACTGGAGAGCGCACAGCTCAGTGATTGTGAGAAGCTCTCCCCTGTCCCTTCATCGGATGTAATGGGAAACCATTTATTTATTTATTTATATATCTATTTACTGATAGTACAGAAGAAAGGCAAAAAATTAACACTGAAGATCCAGAATTCAAAAAAATAAAATATACTCCATATATTAAGTTCAAACGAATAATCGGACACGTAAAAAGGACTTAACTATATATTTTGTTTTTAATAAAAATTTCAATAAAAATTCAATGACTTTCTTAGTCTATTTTGCATAGAATTAACGAATGTAGCACAAAGTTCGGGCTCTATCGTATTCCATTCATTTTTCAAGGCTACTTTTAATTCATTTAAGTTATTGTATGTGTTTTTATATACTCTTCATTCCCATAAATGCTCTATAACATTTAAATCGGGCGACTGTGGGGGAGAACTAAGAAGATTGTGGCAATGGTGAATTAACCAGAGCTTCGCAACTGCAGAAGTGTGTGTTGGGTCATTGTCCTGATAGAAGGCAAATCTATCTAATATCCCCAATTTCTCGGCACTCTGTTTCACGTTTTTCTTTAAAATGTCTAGATAAACATACATATTTCTCCATCTTTCCATCGATAAAATGTAAATTACCAACACCAGCTCTTGATATAAAGGGTTTTTCAACAGAGACGCTACAAAAGTAAATCGATAGGGCCAGCAAACGACGCCATATTTTTTCCCGCTCTTTTGACATTTCTCTTCAGTAGGGTTTGCCATTTCATCACGGAAAGATATTTGGAGTCAGTGGCCTCAACTTTAAGAGGCCTCAACAATCAGCGATGAGGCTCATTTCTGGCTGAATGGCTTCGTCGATAAGCAAAATATGCGTTATTTGTCAGACAGCAATCCACGTAACACGTAATCCATGAGTCATCATTGCATCCCGAAAAAATTACGGTTTGGTGCGGTTTATGGGCCGGCAGCGTCATTGGGCCGTACTTCTTCCGTGATGATCAAGACCGGCACATTACTGTGAATGCGAATCGCTACCGTTCAATGATAACCGAATGTTTTTGGCCCCAATTGGATAATATGGACTTGGAGGACATGTGGTTCCAACAGGACGGCGCCACAAGCCACACAGCGAATGCCACAATCAATTTATTGGAAACCAAGTTTGGTGAACGTGTTATCTCACGAAATGGCCCAGTTGATTGGCCGCCTCGGTCGTGCGATTTGACGCCGTTATATTATTTCCTGTGGGGCTACGTCAAGTCTATGGTCTATGCCAACAAGCCAGCGACGATTGATGAACTTCGTACGAATATCGAACGTGAAATTGCAGCAGTATCGGCCGATTTATGCTTGAAAACCGTCGAAAATTGGGTTCAGCGTGTGAACTTCTGCAAGCGTGCCCGTGGGTGGTGGCCATGCAAAAGAAATCGAGTTCCATACATAACGATTCCACTCTTCTTATGCAGTTATTGTACCCACAACAAATGCAGTTCAAACAAAAAATATGAGAAATATACGGTAAAATTTGAAGATTATTTTCGTTGCTACTCCTCTGTCCAATTCGCCACCACAAATAAGCATTTGTTATCAGTTCTCCATGATCATTGATCGAAAGAGTTGGCTAATTTAAATTTAAAGCTAAAGCAGTGAGTTCATTAAAAAAATTAAAAGGCAAACATTTACAAAGACAATTTTTTTTTATTAACTTTCAAAGTGTGGTCCATTCGCGATCGTAAGTTTTACTTTTTCCAGCAATAAGGGATTTTGTCATTAAAGTTAAAATTATTTATACAGATGGAGAATAGAAGTTGTGCAACCAAACAAATTGCTCATAAGAGGTACATGGAAAGAATTAAAACCAATCCAGCCTAGAACAAGGAGTACCTAGAGAAAGCGGGTGAGAGGATGAAAAAAGTATCGCGCAAAACTCATACAATTAGCAGAGAATAATGAGAAGGTGCTTAAAAACATTCGCGAACAGGAACGCATAAGGAAACATAGAACCCACTAATAAATAATAAATAAAGCAAATGAAGAAATAAGTAGCTCCACCCTATATATCAGCAAACTAACTTTTGGTAAAGCTTCAAAGAAGACAGAAAATGCATTGCCGCGGACAGCTGATAAAAGAGCGAAGATTGTAAACTCTTTATTTTTAAAATATGTTCAGCCAGTCCAGCCAAATTTAGATGACATTTTGAACTTTGAAACGAAAAGGGCAATAAATGAAGTCAACGATTTTTTTATTGTCCATAGTGACATTAGCATTCAGTCTGCTGGCAAAAAGGACACACTAATCGTAGATGGAGAAGTTATATCTAATCGTTTTATGTTAATAACAGTGGCCAATGCATATGACATTCTAAACAAGAATATACTGACGAACTTGTTAGCAAGACAACATTCTACCAATCTCGGCCAAGATATGTTCAGCTATCTAGTAAAATGCCACATAGTATGTGTGTTTGGTTGGTCCCAAATGACTTCCATTTTTTGTCCCGTTCGCGATCAACACAAAACAATTTTTAGTTTTTAATACTTTTTTTAACTTGAAGCGTACGAGTGTCCCGTTCGCGATCTTGGAAATGCCTATATACAAAGAGCTTTAGTGTAGAGAGAAAGAACTATCAAATAGGTTTGATACAGCGTAGAGCAAAACACAAACACAAAAATAGTGTATACACCATGGTAAAATTATCTATCGGGTAAACGCATCGGTGGTGCAATGGTTAGTGTGCGCGGCTCTTGTACATGAGATCCTGGGTTCGAACCCTGCTCTGTCGACGGATTTTGCTGATGTCGACGTTTTTTTTGTATATTTGGTGTCGTTTAAATTTCTTTATTGTATGTTCTTAGTTTGATGTCTAATATAACTCACCTAAATTTGTGGACCTTTTCTTATTCCTGTATCGACATTTTACTTTGGGTGTAAAATACTTTGACTTCGTTGAATTACTTATAGTTTTCGAATTTTTTGTATGGATATTAAATTACTTTTGATTTTTAAATTTTTTGTGGTTGTTAATTCGTTTGTGAAAAATTTATTGATTTTCGACACTGAAGCCTTTGGAGCTGAAAAGTGAAAAACTGTGAACCCTTGGCAAAGGGTTGAAGTTTACAAATTTGCAGTTTGATTCTGCAAGTCGAATTTGTTTTGTTCGACCCTGGAGGAAACCTGGGCAAACTTGTGAATAGCTAAGTTCAAGATTATATATTATTGTCGTCTATATCAATCATCGCAAATTTCGAGATTCTGGACGAAATATATTTTCAATTGCCAGATACAGAATAGAGGCCAAAGAACCTCCTGGAAAATTGGATTCAAGCAAACGGAACATCTCCAAACCATACTAGCCAAATTTCTGTCATAGATCTGTTGTAAGCAAGTGACGCAAAAATTTGGTTGTCCAACATAATCTGTCGCAGATTGCAACGAGGGTCATCTATTTCTGTTATATGTCGTTGTATCATCAAATCCCATTATGTAAAATAGCATATGTAGGTGTAATATTACATCTCGATACATCTGAACAATACACCAACAATTTTAACTTTACCTCAGTGAATAGTCGTGTTTTGGTTACAAGCAAGCGATTGTCGCTTGCTAAGTTGCAAAGAAAACGGCAATTTAGCGAAAAGTCCTTTTATTCAAAAATATGAATAAGGGTCGAAAACGGTAAAAGATGTAAAAAAAAAATTCTTTAAACTTAGCGAAAATGATTCTCGTCGCTAAGTGCTTCATACAAACCAAGCGAATATATAAGCAAGCGGTGTAACCAAAACACGCTTAATATCTCTTAACAACTTTTTTTTAAAACCTAACACCCCACTGCGACAACAGGCCTGCTGTCTACGTAAGAAATCATTAAGTGGTGAGTACAAATTATGTTATAAATATCGAAATATTCACTGCGTACATCATACTACTTTATTTGCTATGCCCAATCCAAACCGAAAATAACACAGATTAACTTTTAAGTGTTCTGAAAATACAATAAAATCAATATGAATTCTAATTAAGTTTTTTATTTATTTTTGTTATTAAACGTAACATTTCATTGATGTAACCAGATATAGCAACATATAAAATTAGTTCAAATATTTTCTCAATTCAGTTATTACATATTTGACCGATTTTTTGTTTCGAGTGGTTTTAAAATGTTAACAATTTTCATTTGCTAAACGGTGACCCAATTTTAATTGTAATTAAATATCAGAATATAGGTTAATTTTTACAACAAAAATATATTATCGTGTCCTGAAATCTGTTAATAAATGGAGTTTGTAACGTTTCTGGTTTATACATGGAATTTACAATTTTTTGTATGTTATTACGAAAAGTGAAGTTGGAGGTATGGGGTAGGTAGGCAAAATTTAATATAATATATTATGAAAGAAATTATTAGTGATATCCGATTATTTGTTTGAACCACTGTATATACCTACATTTATTTTAGAATGGAAGTAAAACAAAAATTGGACAGATTTAGCAGTTAATGATTGAAATGTAGCTTAAGCCGTTGTACGCTACACTGATCCAAAGCCCACCCTCCATACTGACCATTAATGACGTTAAGTTAGTCAGCCCACTTAAGGAAAAAAAGACAAAAACAAATAAATAAAATATATATCGCACCTGTTCAACTAAAGGTCGTCAACTCAAAATTTTCAATTTGTCACTTTTTGTTAAAAAACGATACATATTGATCAACTCTAACCACTGTAAATTTTTCCCATTCTTTTGAATACTCTTTCTTTAAAAAAAACGTTATGTCGCTCACCATGTCTTCCGAGTACTTACTTTTGTATCAACAAAACAGATATATTTTTAGTTGTGCTTACATGTTTCAGTAATTTTGATCGAAGTTTTTTCAACTAAAGGGAATTATATCGAATTGTGACCTTATTCGTTTTATAAAAGTAACAAACAGGATAACAGTATTTTGATTACATATCACTGTACTTTTGGATTTTCAGTTTTTCGATCTATATGACATAGTCTTTTAATTTAAAATCAGTTAATTCACTTTTTTAACAACGAAAACACGCGTTTTTTGTTTAAAAGCTATAATTGTGTTTTATAATTAAATAATAAAGTTAAAATATTTGAGTTACAATTGTTTGGTAACATGACGTGTCCCAACGTAGAACATTATGCGGATTTTCTTCGTGTAGAAGACAAATGCAATACACAGAGCTATTCAAATGTCGATAGCGATGGTAGTAGTTCAGGTCTATTCAGCGATGATTCTGAAGACGATTTTTATCCATCAGCAGTTACTGCGAGCAGTTCATCGGACACAGAAAAAGAATAAATAGAAAACGTTCCAGATGTAAAGCTCAAAATGAAACTCAAAAACAACAGAAAAAATTAAGGAACTCTGGACGTGCTTATGTTTCATTAGGGGCCTTGAAAAAAAAATATAAAAGAAAAGTCTTTGCAACCCCCTTGTGGAATAAAGTGTCGTCTTCAATGTAGCAACAAAGTTCTGGACTCCTCACGTCATCAAATTTTTAATAAATATTGGTCTACAGGCGATTTGCAAAGACAGAGAGAGTTTATCGCAAACCATACAAACCATATTAAGCCTAAATACCGGTATTCCAGTACTCAAGACCTTCGAGGATTAAATACCGCATTTTTCTTCGACATAAATTCAAAATACATAAGAGTATGCAAGAAATTTTTTAAAGCAACGCTTGACAGAAGTGACAAAGCCATATCCACCGCTGTGAAAAAAAGAAATGAAGAAGGATTTACAGAAACCGACCTGAGAGGAAGACATAATAGTCATCCCAAAGTGAGCCATGAAATTAAGAACAGTGTAAGGCAATTTATTATAAATATACCAAAAATTGAGTCCCATTACTTACGTGCCAAAACAACCCGCGAGTATATTGAAAGTGGGAAAAGTATTGGAGACGTATATAAGGACTACAAAGAGCACCGTATCTCAGAGAATTTAGTCCCTGCAAGTATAATTATGTTCTACAGAATATTTAAAGAAGAGTTTAATATATCATTTTTTAAACCCAAAAAAGATCAATGTAATCTATGTGAATCTTTCATAAATGCTGATGATAATGTAAAAAAAGATTTAAACGAACCTTACACATTACATCAACAAGAAAAGGAACTATGTCGAAAGGAAAAGGACCTGGACAAGAATAGATGCTTCAGGCAGTTCTTCAATTACCAAAAGGATTTTCTTCAAGCTTTTATTATAAAAGCAAAATAAATTGCTACGATTTTACTATTTCTGACCTTAAAGCAAAAAATGTGGATTGCTTTTTTTGGACTGAAGGAAAGCGTGGGTCTAATGAGATTGGCACATGTGTTCTTATGTAATTAAAAATCTTGCAGAAAAATCAGACAATGCTTCAGAGTTAGATCTGATTTAGTATTCCGACAACTGCTGTGGGCAGCAAAAAAATAAATATTTGCTCTCAATGTACTTTTATGCAATTCATAAGTATAACTTACGAAGCATAACTCATAAGTACTTGATTCAAGGCCACACTCAAAACAAAGGAGATAATGTTCACAGCGTAATATAAAAACAAGTGAAAAGGCACCTAGGAAATAAACCTAAATATACGCCAGATCAATATACCACCTTAATTGCAACCGCTAAAAAGACCGGAGTACCTTACACAGTTCATGAATTGTCACATGATACATTTTACAATATGAAGTCTTTACAAGAAGAATGGAGTGACAACTTCAATATAAATGAAGCCAACCACAAAGTTAATTGGCGTAATATTAAAGTACTACGTGTAGAAAAGGGAAATACCGATTCGTTTCTCTACAAAACTTCGTATAAGAACACAGACTTTATTAAAGTGTTTGTAGAAAAAATCAACTTAAAACCTACTACGTATTGGAATAGTCAGAAGTATGTTTTTATTTCTTAGTATATCCTTGGTCTTTAAAACATTTTACATTTATATTTATTTCAGATTACTTATTGCGTATATGGATATGTTGCCTTTATCAGATATTAAAAAACGGGATATAAGCGACCTAGTTAAAAAGAACATAATTCCAAAGAATTACTACAATACTTATTATAAATACCTAATAGATAACTAAATTAAATAAATTTCACCGCTGTTATATGTTTGTATTATAATCAAAATAATAAATATACTTATAGCAACAAAAAAAATTAATATTTAGGATTTTATGATTGTGTTATTAATCACCGCCGATATTTTCAGTTAAACTGGCACAAGTCAAAATAATGCCACTACTTTTTTCAAGAAGACGGAACTAACTCGAAAATTAGTTATTTTTCTGCAAATACTTAACAAAAAAAATAAGAAATCGAGTGTTATTTTAAAGTTAACAAATTATTTTTATATTCCTTTAATATTATCATAAACAGTTTTTTGCCTCTATTGAAAAATTGAAAATTTTGAGTTGACGCCATTTAGTTGAAAAGGTTACATATTATGTAAAAATTAAACCACATTTCTATAATTTTACTTTTTTTATAATTTTTTTTATTAAAATGATATGTATATGTGACCTGGTCTACGAAAAGGGAGCTTACGTGCGAAAACTATTTTTCTGTGAAACAGCTGTTAAAAGTAAGCAACTCGTTTCGTCAGTTTCTCATTATCTCGTTAATTGTTCTCCGCGCCGGACGTCCAGTAAGTATTGTTGTTGGTCCTGTAAGTGTTGTTGTTGGTCGGAATATTATTATAGTTCATCGTGTAAGTTGCTAGTGTGGAACATTTAAAAAAGTAACACTGAAGAAGTGACTGTTTCTGTTGATTATCATCTTCGCATTTCGCATGAAATGAAACATGAGTGTTGATGAGGAGTTCAGTGCCGTATACGGACAATATTTCCATGAAAAGGATGATGAAAACGATGATGAAAACTATGAAGAGAGCGATGATGATGAAGACGAAGTATGTGTATCTCAGGCAGAAGATGATACCGAACAAACTTTTGTTAACATGGACCTGTATGTTGTTGATGTAAAGGAGGAGGAGCTGGTAACAAAATTTCTGTCAAAAGATTGTTGTAATAATGAATGCCATACACTGATACCACGGGAAATGATCGAGAGTACGCGGAACAATTGTTTAGAGATGTCGAAAAATGAACTTGATTTAGTGATACTAAGTCACATCGAAGCTGGAATTATGAGTAACGAAAAGCTAGAAAGTGTATACGCAAAGCTTGCTGGGCGGAATAAATATGGACAGACAGGATACAGAAGTTATGAGGCATAGAATTCAATTTACCTACATGCCTGTACGACGAAGCGTTACGAAAATTTAGTACGCCATTTTCACGCACAGGGTGTAACAGTGCGCCAACACGGACTGGCAAATAAACCGAGTACACATCCAAAGCCATTTAAACCGGCTGACATCGAAAAAGCTGTTAAATTCATCGAGTCTATAGCCGATTTAATGGCTCTTCCACTGCCCGGACGACTCCCAAAATTTAAGGATTTTCGGATAATGAAACTGCCATCCAGCGAGACGAAGTCCTCAATTTATCGAAAATACATTTCTTCACTCAGTGATGACGAATTGAAGATGAGTAATTGCAGTTTTCGACGGATATGGTCCAAATACATACCCCATGTTACAATTATGAAACCAGCGGATGATCTCTGCGATGACTGCCGTGGTAAGTAGCTCATTATTTTCTCATTTTATAGTTGTATCAAACGTTGAGATTAAATTCAGTATTTTTTCTTTTAATAGGAAACACAATATCGATTGCGCAAGGCAAAGTTGTTACTGACATTGAACGCGAACAGAAGCTTAATCAATTTTCTTTCTCTACATTTTTAGTACACTTCTAAGCAAGTTAGGATTTTCTGCTTTTCACCACGTGAAAAAGCATCCCATCTTCCATCCGAATCAACCAAAAAGTGAAAATTGATTTGTTGACACCTAAGCCCCCTTTCCGTAGACCAGGTCACATATATCTATTGTGGCCGTCGGTGGTGCAATGGTTAGTGTGCGCGCCTCTTGTACATGAGATCCTGGGTTCGAACCCAGCTCTGACCACCTTCAAAAAAAAAATAAAAATTCTTTCGGCGGCGGTCACCTCGCATGGTGACGGCACCACCATCGAGTATATAGCCATGAAAAAGCTTCTCAAAATACCGTTCGGAATCGGTGTAAAAGTGTAGGTCCCAATCAGTGAGTGAAAACTGGAGAGCGCACAGCTCAGTGATTGTGAGAAGCTCTCCCCTGTCCCTTCATGGGATGTAATGTGAAACCATTTATTTATTTATTTATATATCTATTTACTGATAGTACAGAAGAAAGGCCAAAAAATTAACACTGAAGATCCAGAATTCAAAAAAATAGAATATACTCCATATATTAAGTTCAAACGAATAATCGGACACGTAAAAAGGACTAAACTATATATTTTGTTTTTAATAAAAATTTTATGAGAGGGAGTATTTTAATATTTCGTTGCAAAACCTTTTGATTCAATGACTTTTCTTAGTCTATTTTGCATAGAATTAACGAATGTAGCACAAAGTTCGGGCTCTATCTTATTCCATTCATTTTTCAAGGCTACTTTTAATTCATTTAAGTTATTGTATGTGTTTTTATATACTCTTCATTCCCATAAATGCTCTATAACATTTAAATCGGGCGACTGTGGGGGAGAACTAAGAAGATTGTGGCAATGGTGAATTAACCAGAGGTTCGCAACTGCAGAAGTGTGTGTTGGGTCATTATCCTGATAGAAGGCAAATCTATCTAATATCCCCAATTTCTCGGCACTCTGTTTCACGTTTTTCTTTAAAATGTCTAGATAAACATACATATTTCTCCATCTTTCCATCGATAAAATGTAAATTACCAACACCAGCTCTTGATATAAAGGGTTTTTCAACAGAGACGCTACAAAAGTAAATCGATAGGGCCAGCAAACGACGCCATATTTTTTCCCGCTCTTTTGACATTTCTCTTCAGTAGGGTTTGCCATTTCATCACGGAAAGATATACGAGCGGACAACGAGTCGAAATTATTAAAATTTACTACCGAAATTTGGAGTCAGTGGCCTCAACTTTAAGAGGCCTCAACAATCAGCGATGAGGCTCATTTTTGGCTGAATGGCTTCGTCGATAAACAAAATATGAGTTATTGGTCAGACAGCAATCCACGTAACACGTAATCCATGAGTCATCATTGCATCCCGAAAAAATTACGGTTTGGTGCGGTTTATGGGCCGGCAGCGTCATTGGGCCGTACTTCTTCCGTGATGATCAAGACCGGCACATTACTGTGAATGCGAATCGCTACCGTTCAATGATAACCGAATGTTTTTGGCCCCAATTGGATAATATGGACTTGGAGGACATGTGGTTCCAACAGGACGGCGCCACAAGCCACACAGCGAATGCCACAATTAATTTATTGGAAACCAAGTTTGGTGAACGTGTTATCTCACGAAATGGCCCAGTTGATTGGCCGCCTCGGTCGTGCGATTTGACGCCGTTATATTATTTCCTGTGGGGCTACGTCAAGTCTATGGTCTATGCCAACAAGCCAGCGACGATTGATGAACTTCGTACGAATATCGAACGTGAAATTGCAGCAGTATCGGCCGATTTATGCTTGAAAACCGTCGAAAATTGGGTTTAGCGTCTGAACTTCTGCAAGCGTGCCCGTGGGTGGTGGCCATGCAAAAGAAATCGAGTTCCATACATAATGCCATCGAACGTACTTTCACAGGAATAAAGAATTTCATTGGTATCTAAAACCGGTTTTGTTTTATTTAAAAAAACTTTTGTAGCGCTCTTATTGAAAAACCCGTTACATCCCCAAACCATTACAGAACCTCCTCCATGTTTTGCAGTCGCTCGAGTATTTTTTGGTTCAAATCCAGTATTGGGTTTGCGCCAAACATAAGTCCTTCCGTCTGAGCCATGTAGGTTAAATTTACTTTCATCTGTAATTCAGTCAATATTTTGCCGAATTCCAAAAATCTGGTTCTTTGTAATATATTCCTCAGCAAACTTGATGCGCAGCAACTTATTCTTTTGGCTGATAAAGGGTTTTTTCTTAGAATTCGACCATTATAACCATACCTAAGTAACACATTTCGCACCGTTTCAGCGCATACTGACTTATTTAAGGTATTTTCTACCTATTTCTGGAGATCTATCGCCGATTTTTGTCGATTTTTCTTCACTTCAAGCATTATGCTTCCCTCATCATGGTCATTTAGTATCTTTCCCTGTCCTTATCTGCTTTTCTTTTCAACTCTAAATTCGTCTCTGTATCTTTTTATTACATCGTGTACCGTGGAGCGACTTTTGCCCACTATCTCAGTAATATTTCTCACAGTATTCCCCTCTCCGTACAATCTTATGATGAGATGCCTCATTTCCACCGAAGTCTGCTTACCAGAGGGCGCCGTTTTTATTACTTTCTACTTCTGTCACTGACTAAGTGATACTAGTTGCTGTTAGAAATGATGTTATAAAAGAACAACGAAGAATAATAGAAAAAAGGAGAAAAAATCAAAACCTACTCTTCGTGTCAGATTTTGCGTTTGACCATCAAATTTGATTTTTTTAAATATTTTGTTAATTGTTTGGTATCAGGTAATCAGTTTGATTTTGTTTTAACCTGAATATAAAATAATTATATTAAAAAAAAATTACAGCCGAAGGCCACGGACTGTCCCTGCAGGCTGTGTCAGAGACACGGCCATTAAGTTTAACGTAGAATACGCCATCCGATAAGACAGAAAACATATATAACAATAAATTCATTTGCTTATATTATTTATCATTTATTGTTATATATGTTTTCTGTCTTATCGGATGGCGTATTCTACGTTAAACTTAATGGCCGTGACTCTGACACAGCCTGCAGGGACAGTCCTCGGACAACTGTCTGCTGTAATTTTTATATTTACCAACGGCATTTGATTCAAGTCCGTTTAAAAAAAAATATAATGTTCAATTTTTTTAAACTTAATTTAATTTATGTATTTTAATTAATATTTTTATTGAAATGTTGTTAATATTTTTATTGAAATGTTGAGAGGTCCGCCATAATATTAAAAAAGGTTTACCTTATCGAGTCTTCGCATTAGCATTCGAGCGTTGTGTGAAAGCTTTACGCTTTACAATTCAAAATTAATGTTACAACAGCTTTATTGAAGCTTTCGCAAAAAAGCTTTATTACGTTAGCTTACTGTTTGTTGCACTTTTTACTAGATACATTTTGCCAAGCAACATTAGCTTGATGTTCGTTTCACTTTTTACTAGATACATGTTCCTAAGCAATGTTGAGCAACCAAAAACACTCAACCAAACACCACACATATGTTTGAGTGTATGTGATTAAACAATTTTCATTTGAGAAATTAAAATACTAGAAATATATCAACCAATATGAAATGTACATCAAACGAAAGATAACATCTTCATTTACTTACAAAAAAAATTTTAAAAAAATGCATCTAGCCGTTTCCTCAAATTCAATGAAATAAAGATTACAACAATGAAAACCTGACATGACTCCTCATACCGTAAGGTAAGACGTATTCTACGTCGAAAACATACAAGCCTTAACAATTTTAATTATGCTATGTTTTCAATTCAAATTCTTTGAAACGGATGCACAAAAGTACTTGTCCGATTATTTGTTTGAGCCACTGTATATATGTATTGTAATCTACATATACACTTGTTACAAACAAAGTATGTAAATAATTTATAAAATCATCAATATTCCAAAGGTAAAAATGTAAACTGAAATAAAAAATAAAGTCCATGGTAAAATAAGGAAGGTAAGCTGTTTTAAATTTTTTATTGTGGTTGACCGTTTCAGATGTCAAACTTATATGTTCTTTGTTTTTGCACTTTTTTGTATTCCTGTGTTGTTGGTACAGTGTTCAAACCGAAACACCGGAGAAACTGGTTTTTTGCTATTAACCGTGTGCTGGTTTTTTAAGAAACGTAATTTTCGAACAAACCGTAAACCGGTTATTTGACGTCGGTTACTCGGATTTTACTTAATTTTGCTAGTATCCTTAAAAAAGTTAATAATAAATGATATAATGGCATGAATACACATTAGTTATTATTCTCTGTTCAACACCAAAATTACACCATTCAGAAAAGCTTCTGCACTTAGTCCAAAATTTTTTTGGTTTTTCCCCGCTCAGTCCAACTTCTTGAGATAAAGGTCTTTATAGCTGGAGTATATAATCGCTCATATCTCAGGTATTTATAATCACATCTGGTTGAAATGGGTATCGTTACAAAGGTCTTAGGAAACTCTATAAGAGCCTATATAAAAATATTTCTTTTTGTTAACCCGTTGGGGCCCACTAAAAAAAAACTATTGTTAACCTCACTTTTGTGAAACTCCTTTTTCCCAAAAAAAATGCCCTATATACTTATTCTTTCGATGGACTCCGATAATAGGCAAAACTATCCCCTAACGTATAATACTCGCCTGTAGCCCGTTAAAGACCGGAGATATTCAAGGTTTCGATAAACATTTCGCGCTTTTTTCCCTCTAAAAAATAAAAAATTCTTTCAAAAAAATAGCGAGATAACTTTTCACCTGAAGCGCTTTCTGTTTTAAAAAAAATTATTTAAAAAAATACCACAAAGTACTATGCCGAAGCCGGTGTTGCACCCACCCCAGAAGAGAAAATCCCTAAGCCCGGCCGTCCACGCAGGAAGTCTTATATCACAAAAATGCTATGCCGAAGCCTCGAAGAAGGTGTTGGTCCCGCCCCGAGGAGAATCCACCTAAGCCCGGTCGAAGGCCGGTCACGCAGAATGTTTTATAACACAAAAATACTTTGCCGAAGCCGCGAAGCCGGTGTTAAATATTCAATAATATTAGTTTCAACAACTTCTTGCAAAAAATCGTTGACATTTGATTGCAAATAAAACACGACCCCGATGGACGAATTGGTTTATAGCAGTTGCGTTTCACGAGTGCAAATTGCGAACAGTTAAATCACCTTATTTGCTTGTTATTCAGAACGTCGCACAGTGGGATTTTGGTGTTAAAATCCCTATTTTTCGACCACTGAAGTTTACAAATCGAATGATGCAGTTTTGTAGAGAAATGTTTAAATATGAAACGTGCATTTATGGTATTTTAAAAAAATGTTATATTTGTTTATTTTATATTTGAAAAATTTAAGTAAAGTCCATGCAGAGGTGCTAAGCAAGACATGACTTATATTTTCATGCAATTCAGTGGTCCATATATGTATAATTTTCTTGATAGTACCATTTGACTTTGTATATTTGAAAAAAATCATAACCCGTTAGAAGATATGCCCAAATGTGTAAGCTTAAAACATTAATTTATTTTTGATTGTCAATGGAAACAAAATAATGTAGCTCCACTTGCCTCCAAGCTGTTCTTTTAATAAAATGAAAGGTGAGAATGTCTTCATTCGATTAAACCCAATAATAGTTTGCGGTAATTTGTGGAAATGGAAGAAAACTATAAAGTTCTGGTAAAAGTCATACTTTTAGGGGAGCTATTTATCCCATATTGAATATAACAAAAATTTATTCACAATTATTCACAACAAAAAAATTGAGATGAATTAAAACAAACCCATATGATGTTTAGGATTAGCAAATGATAGTGCATAGAGAGAATGAAAAACAAAGCCATATGTAGTGAACAAAAGGCAGAATAACAAAATTTTCGATTTTAATTTTCAAATTGTTTAAAATTATCATATATAATTATCAAAATGAGTTTGTTTTCGGTTTTATATGAAGAACTGTGTAAAGAAATATTTAATTACAATGGAGAAATTTATTTATTAAACACTTTCATAAAAGTCAAAAATTCGTAACTTTCTATAGATCAAGTTGAAGATGTTGAAAAAGAAATTCGAAAGCGGGTTTTTAGTCATTTTAATGATAGATGGCATAAATGTCGAGTATTTAAACAAGATTTTTTTAAAACAAATGAAACATGGCTGAAAGGTATGTTGTGAACGACATAAAATTTATAATAGAAAAGCAACACATCAACAAAATTAATAAATTGTTTAAATTTTGCATTAATATAATATTTCTAATTAGTAATATTTAAAGTGAGCGCTGAGGTGCTTGATGATCTACCAAGTTGTTCCAAAAGGGGGGAAGGCCAGGTAAAAACTTTGAAGATTGCAGCGATTGTGTAAAAAGGTTTAAACCTGCTGATTTGGCATCGCACTATATGTTTTTGCAACTCCAAATTACATTCCGTCATCGATTGTATTAGCAATAATGATGGATGCCGAGCTTACTAAGTTCCTGTATGAATGAATCAAAATTGGATTTAAAAAGCAAAGATATAATTTTTACCGCCCTATAAAAAGGTTGCTGAAGAGAAAGCAAAGTGCTATCCCGATGATATACAAATATCCGAAAAAGATTCGTCTGTTAGCTTTCAAAGCTTATTGGACCACACAATAAGGCGTTTATTTGAAAGTTTGTCAAACGAAGAAGTAAATGCTATGACGGTTTCTAGTTGCATGCTCATGTATAAATGGGGTTGTGATGGTTCATCTGACCATGTCGAATATAACCAGAACTTATCAGGTGATATTAGTGATAATAACTTGTTAGTATCCATGGTGCACTTAACTCTGCAGTCAACGCCTGGAGATGAATACTGGCGCAATAAGAGGCCTTCGTCAACAAGATACTGTCGTCCTATTTCCTTCGAATTTGCTAAGGAAACAAAAGAGAAAGTTTTAAGTGTTGTTGAGAAAGTTAATCGCGGCATTGCAAGTTAAAAATGTAGAGAGATTTTAGTATGTGGTAGACAATTCAGTGTGAAGCATAATTTGTTGTTTACTATGTTGGATGGGAAGACGGCTCAAACTGTTACAAATACAGCTTCATCAGCAGTTTGCTATACTTGTAAAGCGAAGCATTCCGAAATGAATCAATTAGCTACAATCTCAAGAAAAGCTATTGATGGGGAAGCATTTAAATTTGGCATTTCTTCGTTACATGCTACAATTAAATTTATGGAGTGCATTTTTCATGTTGCTTACAACAAACCCTTCCAAAAATGGTCTGCGCTAACAGACGAACATAAACAATTAAAACAAAACAACAAGCTTCCTATACCAAAAGGACTCAAGGAACGAATGAACATAAGAGTCGATTCAGTTCAATATGGAACAGGATCATCTAACGATGGAAATACGTCGCGACGTTTTTTCTCAAATCCGGCACTCGTTGCTGATATTACCGGAGTTTCCGAAGAGCTGATAGACCGTTTTCGAATAATATTACAAATAATAACGTGTAGCCAGAAAATCAATTCGGAAAAGTTAAAAACTTTACTTGGGATACGGCAAAAAATACTTATATTTTATATCTATATTTTGTATGGGTTTAATGGGCGGTGGGCATGGTCGATTTTGATGAAACTTCGCATGCACATTTTTTGTATTCTAGAAAGTGGAGGTATCAAATTTGAAGGACAGGAAAAACTTTGTGCGAAAAAATCGATTTGGATTGCATGAGGGGTGGGCAGTGGGCTTGTCCGATTTTGATGAAACTTGTCACGTATCTGTTGTTTATTGTAGAAAGTGTATGTACCCAATTTGAATACTTTTGCTTGGATAGGAATTTTATGCGAAAAAATCGATTTGGATTGTATGAGGGGTGGGCGGTGGGCGTGGCGGATTTTGATAAAATTCTATTTTTTCTTAATTTGGTCAATATAATGCTCGGTGCCAATTTCAATGATCTAGGACCATTCCTTGTAGTTATTGTAAAAATGTATGAACCCATCCCACTGTGCGTCGTCGGGTTCATTTTGGAATTGGCCCACTACGTGACGTTTTTCATATTTCCCTAACCTCTGAAATAATTCTTCCACTGAAGTTGCTCCATACAATACGGCTACGTTATTGTAATTATCTTATTTTTTCCGTTTTTGGACCTGATACGGCATTAACCGGTGATGAAAAAAAATAACAAATTTGGCCGCAAGTCCATATTTTCCGAAATATAGGCCTCCAAAGCTTGAATGCATAATCGCGCGTCAGTCAGCCATTTATTAAAATCAATAAAATCGGATATGACATTTGGTTACAATAACCGGTTTTATAAACCGGCTTGAAACCCCGGGTTTAACACATTAAAAATCAGTTTCTATAAAACTGTTAATAAATCCAAATTTGATTATTGGAACCGGTGTTTTATTCCACTATTTGGAACCGGGTTTAACAACCGCGGAATCAACCAATTGCAAGAGATGAATTGAAAATATTGTATTGTATAAACAGATATGACAACTATGAAACAAGGTTTTGATGAACCACAGGGAGTGACACAAAATCCCCAACAAACAAAATCCCCAAACACTAAATCCCCAACCTAAAAAAAATTCCCAAGCACAAAATCAGCAAATTCAAAATCCCCAAATTCAAAATCCACAAGCACAAAATCCCCAAAATCCAACTTTAGCGAAAATGCCAAAAAAAAATCCCCAAACTGAAATTAAAACTCCAAAAAATTTTATGATAAATTAACAAAAATATTTATTAGGTACGAGGAAATGGAACCAAAAGTTAATTCATGAAAATATTATTGAAAACTAAAAATATTATATATAAAGTTCATTTTTGGTATTTAGCCATTTAATAAAAGTTCTAATTCTATTTTGACATTTTGTTAAAATTCTTTTTGAATATATTTTAGATATGTATCTTGAAATTTTGTAAAAATTCTAATTGCATAGTGATAAACTATGTGAAATTGATCTTAAATATGTTATTTTTTCTAATTAAACTCGAGCTTTTACAACTTTTTTAATATGTTTTTGCCCGAAATGAAATAAACACGGCTTTAGGGAAAAACTGTTGGGCCACGGACGAGATTGTTTTGTTCAAAATCTGTAATAATTCGTTGTGGATTTAAATTAATATTTTGACCTAAAGCCAAATGGAACAGTTGATGGAAGAACTCATTGTAAGCCTGCTTAGATTTTTTGCTCATAAGGCAAAAAATTAGAGCAACAGATTGACCTTCTATAAAACCTTGGATTGTGAAAAGTTGCCGGAACAGTTTGGGAACTACATAAAAGGTTCCATCCATCACTGTGATTTCCCTAATTCTTTCAATGAATTAGTCGTGTCCATTATGATGTTTCTTTCACCGTTGTAATTCCAGTCGCTTAAGACAAAAAGTTCGCCCTCCAAGTACTTTAATTCTTCTGGTATACATACGTCTTCTAATTTATCTGGCTCTGGCACCGTATCCGTTGTTTTTCGATTACGAATAATTTTAATTTTTTGAGCTCGTTTCGACGAGTGTACCTGCTGGTCTGGTTGACAATTTACAATTGCTTCCCTGATTATTTGGGAAGGTTCCTGTGAAGATGAGCTGCTAACATCTTTAACTTTTTTATTTGCAGTTGATACAGCTACACAATGCGCCTTTGGATCATGATTGTTTTCGGTAGGAGCCCGTTTAATTGCATGTCCGTCATTAGTTTTTGTTCTTATTACAACACTTTTGCACATCAGAGATTTTCTTTTGGCGCAAGACCACCGAAACTCTGCCGTTTTAATTTTTGAATGATAATGGTAGTCTCAACCATCCACACAAAGTTTGTCATTGCCTTTATTTGATTTCACAATAACTACTTCCATTTTATTTGCTAATTTAAAGAATTTTTGACACAATATTTAGCTTTACAACAATATTTTAACAATAATTTCACAATAATTTTTTTTGACAACTGGCGAAGTAATTTTAATTGCAGGGTTACCAAGTCTCACATAATATACACAGAAATTGTAATTTTCACATATGAAACTGACTTAGCAATCCTTGAAAGGGTACGGCAACGTCATCTAACAGGAAATCATGCGCAATTCGTAATCTTTAGTCTACAACTCTTGTATTTTAACATTTACAGAAATTTTTTCTTAACTGCCTTCTCGTTCTCACACACAAATTTTACCATAAAGGCCTTAATTCAAAATAGGCCAAATGGAGTTAATTGGAATTTCAGTTTTTCATTTCCTCATCCTGTTGTCGTTTAAAAGGATTACAAAAATCCAAAGGATAAGATTTTATAAAAAAATGTCGTACTGTGTAATATTTTTAGATTTTTAAATATTTTATATTTTCATAAGTAATAGTTAACTTGTTCCATTACATACTCGTGCCTAACAAATATTTGTAAATTTATCATAAAATTTATTTTGAGTTTAAATGTCAGAAATAAATACAAACACATTACATTTAAATTAGGTTTAAAATCGCCGCGATTTTAAATGATTCGAAATGGGAATTTTGTACATAGGGATTTTATGTTTGGGGATTTTGAATTTGGGGATTTTGAATTTGGGGATTCTGTTTTTGGGGATTTTGTGCTTGGGGATTTTGTGTTTGGGGATTTTGATTTGGGGATTTTGTTTTTGGGGATTCTGTGTTACACCCGAACCAAACGGGTTCAAAAATCAAAAGCGGTTCATCTTGACGATTTTTCCTCGAGATGGCCTAATTTAACTCACCATGCCATCCTGAATCCGTTGAGTGACTATATCGTGTTATACCTTGTATTAAGCGTATTTGTAGTAGTCGATTTATATCTTTCCTTACATGTTGTATTATTGGACGAGAATAATGACGCCTGTACCATTTATACACCGGCCTACCACTTGAGGTCAAAAATACCAATTGAGATAAAAGTACGCAGGAAATATGACAGTCATTTTACGGAAAACAATTGTACTCATACTCATTCAATTTCTGCTTAGACACTCAAGACTTATGGGTCAGAATAGCCTAGACGGAGTTTTTTAAATTGACCTTAATCTAATAGCAATTAGTGTGGCAGATTGGAACTACAACCAGCTGTTTTCCCAGAATATCATTAGATATTAAGATGACTAACTCTACAAACTACGAATAATTTACTTCAAATCAAACCGGCATCGGAAAACATTAAGTATTGTAATAATTCTAGGTATTCTCCTTCAGAAGGATTGCATCAATTCATTTTAAAGTGTTCGCCTTCCAAAGCAAAATTTTAATTTTTCTACATTCCCACAGATTGTCAAATATCACAACAGCACTTGTACAACGAGGCCTCGGAGTCATCTGTAAATTCGTAGACCATTGGTAAGTGATGATAATTCCTTGGATATTTCCAAAATTCAATTAAAAATTTGCTTTGAAACCCCAACATTTTGATATAAAAATCGGCTTAATATCCAAATGACAAGCTAAAGGCCAATTTTCGTTAAAGTTTGAGTGTAATTAATTTTCATCCAATCTTGATTAACCTTAGTACCAGTTAATCTGGTTTAATATATGGCAAAGAAATAAAGCTTTACGTCATTTGAAGGTTAATATATGCATATATTGTATAATATGCATATACATATAACCGAATTTAAATAACCTTGAATTTATCGATGAATTGTGAAAATGTGGAAAAGAATATCACCCTAAATGTCTTTGAAAGTTATATATTATCAATAGAAGTCACATTAAGCATTGGAAATTTTTAAACATTCGTTGACTTACATTTGCCGTCACTGACAATATCAGTGCTGTTAGCAAATTTTGTTGAGAGGAATTATTAGTCTCATCATCCACTCCCGATTAGTATTGAGAAATTGTATGTAAACCCTTAATCGGTTCATATCTATAATTAGAAACTGTGACCTTAACATTTTTCTTCTCTGTCAACATCAAATAGAATACAGATCCAATTAATAGTTTCTGTTATTTATACATTAAGTTAACATCCGTCCTCTCGTAATGTTAGTTAGGAAAGTGATCAATGTAAAGATATTGGAAATGTGTATTCAGAAGCTACAAAGTTCTATATTTATATGAGTATGCATTTACATTAGGATCTACATACATAGGGATATTAGAATAGAGTTATTTAAATTCACTACAGTCGTGTAAAAAAAATTTATGGTAATTAAACAAATCGAGTTAATTAGTTTCTAAGTGAATGTTTATTTCTTTTGAATAAAATATGAATTTGTGTTACATTAATAAAATGAACGCTTAAGTTCGTGGAGATTCTTGCGGAGGGGGTGATGTAAAATAAAGGTAATAGAATCAACTTAGGGGTCTTACAAAATATATTTTACGTCGTTAAGACTAGGAAGGGATCGGGTTTCGAGGCGGAGAACTCCTTCAATATCTATAGTTCTCTATTTTGTCGATAACCTGACTGGTATTCTTTGTTTATCTTTATTTTTTTTGCTTTAATCTAGGCCGTACAGGGCAGTACAAGTTTTGGTCAGAACCTTGCCATCCAGAATAGTGTTTATGTTGGTTTCAGTTTTCGGGAGTCTATAATAATTGTTTATTTATGTTCTGGATTGTGACAATACTAATTCCAAACAGGACCGAACCTGCCCAACCCGACTGATAGCTAGCGTATCAATGGCTCCCACTGTCCGTTTGGTACTAAACAATATTCCACCAATACACTCCATCTGTTTACACAATCCGTGTTCTCCAAAGAAAAATAAATTACACCATATTGGGTTAATTCTTATGGCATGACTACTGCCTTTAACATTTAACGGAGAAGTTGGTTTTGAACATCACATAAATAAAATGGCGCCCAACGTGGAGCCCGGAGTAATCCATCTGATTACTTTGGTTCCTTAATAAATTAGTTCTAATAGAGTTCATTACGAAGATTTTGTAAAATCTTGTGTTAGTGGGAAAATGTGTGGCGAATAATTGTTGAACCTCTCTGGACTTTCAGATATATGACTGGTTCGAATATCCTGACCGAGTAGCTATTCAGCAATTCATTCTCCTCCATTTAAACACTGATAGATGAGTTTATAAAGACTTTTAGTAAGATTTTTTTTTACATTTTGCTTAGATGTGAATTCATGTTGGTATAACCGTCCTGGTCGCTTTAGGTTTTACTTTCACCAGCTTGTCGCTATTGGCAGTCCAAAGTGGTCAGTTATATGATACAAGACCGTCGAAATTCTTTTGGTATTCACATTGTATTGCAATTGTTTGCGAAAATTTTACTCCATAGACCAGTTTGAAATACCTGTATCAGTCAATGAGTTAATACTTTTTTTCTTTACCTTTGTTTACTATCACTCACCAATGCAAGATAAATCATAATTAATTTATTTGTTATATTTTTCTATTAATAGAAACGCCGTTCTGTTGAGAAAGGCGGTAATTTTGTTTGTTTGTGGGTCTGATTGATCTTTTTGATGAACTTAAGATAAATTTCGTTAATTGAACTTATAATGGCCACATCACGAACACCTCCACTTTCCACTTTCGAACCGAGGGAAATGTCTAGGTTTGATGTATCGAAATGCTTTCCATGCAACGAAATTATGAATTTTGAATCACAAGAGTGCGACATTATTTCAAAATGTAACCACATTTTCCATCGAACATGTGTCGAAGAGGCATTATCATCTTCTTCTCAATGTCCGATATGTAAAATGGCCTGCGAGTTGTCGGACCTCCGGAAGCATAATACGATTCCGGTGGTGCAAAACGAAACTGCCACTCAAACTGGTACAAAAAAAAATCACGGCCTACTGTCCGCGGTAGAGCTAGAGGAGCTATGGCTCACCGTCCGATGACTAGAAGTTATAGTAAAAATTTATTTGCTGAACCTATGAACTTTAGTCTGGACTTAAGCCCTCGCCATTCTGTCTACAATTTAATTGAGGTTGGAGAATTTACCCCTGCACGTATTCATCCACCTACTACCAAAGTTTTTCAGAATCCCAACCATGTAGCTGATAACCCAAGTCATTCACGTCAGAATAGATCTAGTGGCAAGGGCATAGATTATGACAGAATCAATAGGATGATGGAGGACAATATAGTGAAAATTTTGCAAAATATGAACTTGGTTCCAAGCCACACTCCAGTTCAGCAGCCGGTCAATTTTCAGGGACAACATCATGCTCATTCCAATATAACACCTCTTGTATCTTCGCCACTTCCCTCAATATCCAATGTACACCGGACAAATAGAAATCCTCTGTCTGCCGGACGGACAGAATCTGTGCTTTCTATTCGCCCGGAGAAGGCGACGTCCATAATTCAGAACTGGAATGTTAAATTCAGTGGATCAAGTAATGGTTTGACAGTAGAAGAATTCTTATATAGAATAAAATCATTAACAGCTGAACATTTTAATAACAACTTTGAAATCATATGCAAAAATATCCCAGCACTTCTTGCTGACAAGGCTAGTTCGTGGTATTGGAGGTACCACAAGCAAGTGGATGCGATAAGATGGGAGGATTTTTGTATAGCTTTGCGATATGAATATAAAGATATGAGGTCAAGCTTCGACTTAAAAGAGGAAGTTCGAAATCGGAAAATGAAGCCAGGGGAATCATTCGAGTCTTTTTATGATGACATTTGCTCTATGGTTGATAGACAAGCACAGCCCATGTCAGAAGAGGAACTGGTCACCATTCTTGTTCGAAATGTAAGACCTGACATTCGGCATGAACTGTTATATGTCCCGGTGTATTCCGTAGCGCATTTAAGAAAACTCGTTCAAATGAGAGAAAACTTGTTAAATGACGACCATTACAGGAAGACTTACTCGTCTAAACCAAGTATTCCATCTCATTTCAACGCTCGTCGCAATGTTGCCGAAATTAACTTCGAGGAAGAAGGCGTGAGGGAATCGAAAACTACCAACTGTGTTGATGCCTTAAACCAAGACCTAAAATGTTGGAACTGTGATGGGGTTGGTCATTTTTGGTACGATTGCAGTGTGGAACGGAACATTTTTTGTTATGGCTGTGGGGCTAAGAATATTACCAAGCCACAATGTAATCGTTGTGCAAATAAGAAACTGTCGTTCGGTTCAAAAAACTTTGTGCGCCAACATTCCCCCCAGAATCACACCTAGCTATCAACGCTACGACCCCTAAAAGTAATGTCGGATCGTCTTACGACCATACCCAGATTGACACCTTCAACCCTCGCCTTACCATTTTAAAATCTCTTACGATAACAGAATTTTGTATCCTATTCAGCCTTATCATGACCGTCTTCAAGCATAAATTGCTAGACGAAAGCAAATATTTTCAGTATCTGCAATGTCAACTGAAAACGTCAGGCCACCGAAAAGATCTACCCTTCGGATGAGAAAATTTTATAAATTACGGAAGTATGCTTCAAAATATATTATTTCATCGATTGTGAACAGTTCAGCTGATAGACGATTTCATGCTAGAGTACGATTTCTAAATTTTTTTGAATACGGTTTACTAGACACGGGAGCGAATATATCATGCATTGGGTCCGATCTAGCGCTTCACGACTTTTCGAGTTCTGACAATTTTGCTCCGTCAAAAGCTTCCGTAAGAACTGCCGATGGAAGAGTTCAGAAAAGTACAGGTATACTAGAAGTTCAAGTTCATTTTCGAAATGAAGTCCATACTTTGAAGTTTTTGATAGTTCCGTCCATTAACCAACGACTTATATTAGGACTAGACTTTTGGAAAGCATTTAATTTGGCGTCTGACGTTTTTGAGGCAGATATAGTTTCTGATCCAACATTTCAGTCTACCATGACTTACGGCGTTAATGGATTAGAAAAACCAACTTGTCCCAATGAAAATGTGGAACAGTACAATGACCTAGCCTATCCTCTAGCACCTGGTCAGAAAACTCAACTCAAGACCATTATTGAGCTTTATCCAGATTTTTCCAAACAAGGTTTGGGAAGAACTAGTTTATTGAAACATGACATCGATGTTGGAGATGCAAAACCTATCAAGCAACGTTTTTACCCTGTATCTCCGACTGTGGAAAAGTTAATGTTCCAGGAGTTAGATCGCATGCTCGCATTAGGAGTAATTGAACCGTCTGTTTCACCATGGAGTTCACCCATGCGACTTGTGATCAAACCGAATAAAATTCGTCTGTGCCTTGATGCCAGAAAAGTGAATATGGTTACCCGAAAAGATGCATATCCGCTTCCGAGCATCGAGGGCATATTTGCTCGTCTTCCCAAAGCGAATATTATATCTAAGATAGATCTCAAAGACGCCTATTGGCAGATCGGTTTGACTGATGAAGCAAAAGCGCTAACAGCGTTTACGGTACCCGGTAGACCCCTATATCAGTTTGTGGTGATGCCTTTCGGGCTATGTAATGCGACAGATTATTCCGGCGGACTTAAGACATTGCGTCTTTGGATATTTAGACGATTTAATAATTGTCTCAGAGGATTTTCAACACCACATATCTGTTTTAGTTCGTATTGCACAGGAATTTCGAAGGGCGAATTTAACTCTGAACATCGAGAAGAGCCAATTCTGTGTGACATCTGTGAAATATCTCGGCTTTGTTATTGGAAATGGGGGGATAAAAACAGACCCAGAAAAGTCGAAACAGTAATTAAATGGCCAGTGCCGAAAAGCTTAAAACAGGTACGAGGTTCTCTAGGGCTTGCGGGTTGGTATCGCAGGTTTATTGAAAACTTTTCATCAATAACTTTCCCTATTACAGAAACATTGACTTCTAAGACCAAATTTAATTGGACTTCGGAGGCACAAGGTGCATTTGAGCATTTAAAAACCTTGCTGACTTCAGCACCGGTATTAATCAATCCTGATTTTTCAAAAAAAATTTATTTGCATTGTGATGCTTCAGATTTCGGAATTGGCGCGGTGTTGGTGCAATTAGATGCTGACGGTATTGAGAAACCTGTGGCGTTTATCTCTAGAAAATTAAACACAGCCCAGCGGAACTACAGCGTAACAGAACGCGAATGTCTGGCGGCTGTTAAGGCTGTAAAGCGTTTCAGATGCTATCTGGAATTACAAGACTTTGAGATCATTACAGATCATTCTTCCTTACTGTGGTTGATGAACCAACCAGATTTAACGGGCAGATTAGCACGATGGGCCTTTCAACTACAGCCTTATACATTTTCCATCAGTCACAGGAAAGGAAAAGACCATGTTGTTCCAGATGCATTGTCGAGGATTCCCGATAATAACATTTCTGCAATGGAATTTATGGAATCCGAAATTGACTTGAACTCCCCAGCGTTTGATGATGCTGATTACGTTGTTTTGCGGGCAAAGATAAGAGAGAATGAATCTAAATACCCCGATATAAAAATTATCGATAACTTTGTGTATATCAGAATAGATCATTATTCGGGGGAAGTAGAGCAGGAAAGCCAAGCTTGGAAGTTATGGATTCCTGAAACATTGCGTGGTTCAGTGTTATCTCGCTTCCACAACTCTCCCTCCGCTAGTCATGGTGGCATGGGAAAAACTCTCGATTTCATTCGGCGAAATTTCTACTGGCCAGGAATGGTAACTGATGTCAGGAATTTTGTGCGTGATTGTAAGATTTGTAAAAGCACTAAGCACCCTAATATTGTACTCAAACCAGAGATGGGGAAACCCATCGAAACCTTTCCAAAGGTTATATGTGGATATTTTGGGACCATATCCTCGGTCTAAAAGTGGATTTATTGGCCTACTCATTGTATTGGACCACTTAACAAAATTTCACTGGTTATGCCCTCTGAGGAATTTCACGTCCAGTGTTATACAACATTTTTTATTAACACAAATTTTCCACACATACGGAGTACCGGAATACATCATTAGTGATAATGGTTCGCAGTTCAAAGCGAATGAATTTAATGCGTTCCTCACTCAACTGGGTATCAAGCACATTTATACAAGCACATTTATATCACCTCAATCGAACGCTTCAGAAAGGGTAAATAGATCTATCCTTGCGGGCATTCGAGCATATCTAAAAGACGACCATCGAATGTGGGATGAACACCTCAGTTCAATTAGTTGTGCCCTGAGGAATTCAGTTCATCAGGCCATAAAGTGCTCACCATATTTTGCCACCTTTGGAATGCACATGATGACACACGGAGATTCCTATGCCTTATTACAGAATATTAAAAGTTTCTTATGGCATGACTACTGCCTTTAACATTTAACGGAGAAGTTGGTTTTGAACATTACTATTGACTTCTACTAGGAGGCTCTGGTACCGACTTGACTAGTTTTTAATTTAGATTCAATTTATGGGTAAAACCCGAAAAATCCAAATTTCAATATTATCTTAAAATTTAGAATTTTCTCACATAAAGAGTTTGAACCCCTAGAGTGGTGGGGTTTTCTCAAACTTTTACCACTTTATATTCAGGTCAAACTAAATCAATGTGCAATTTTTTATTCAAATGAACTGAGAAAGGAAAATGTTCTAGTGTCTACAAATTTACACCCAAAATGCGAAAACCTGTAAACGTTGACCGTAAGTCGGACCGACTTAGAATTATCCGAAAGGGCTCAAATTTTCACCGTTAGTGTTAGACCAAATGGCATAAGAATCAGCTTGGTATTTACCAGAAATCCGAAGTTGATTTTTCATTGCCACCCTAATATGTACGTATGTATGTCTCTTAGTTAAAAATTTGTCAAACTGTCAACTATAGCTCTGTTCCCGTACGTACTACAACTTACTACTTTTACGACTTTTACTCGTAAACGGAAAAAGGCAAAATGTTGTAATATCGGGAAATAAATTGTAAATAAAGTAAAACTAAAATTAATAATATACTTTAATATCGCTCTGAATTTAATGCGTTCCTCACTCAACTGGGTATCAAGCACATTTATACAAGCACATTTATATCACCTTAATCGAACGCTTCAGAAAGGGTAAATAGATCTATCCTTGCGGGCATTCGAGCATATCTAAAAGACGACCATCGAATGTGGGATGAACACCTCAGTTCAATTAGTTGTGCCCTGAGGAATTCAGTTCATCAGGCCATAAAGTGCTCACCATATTTTGCCACCTTTGGAATGCACATGATGACACACGGAGATTCCTATGCCTTATTACAGAATATTAAAAGTTTAGACGAACCAGGTGTAAAGTTGTGTCGACAAGATCAGCTACAACTGATAAGAAAGGAGGTGCGAAAACATATAAGAAAAGATAACGAAACAAACAGAGACCATTATAACCTACGTGCTCGTCCTATATCCTTTTCAGTCGGTCAAATTGTTTATAGGAGAAACTTTGCACAGAGCTGTGCAGACAAAAGATTCAATGCCAAGTTGGCACCAGTGTTTCTGCAGGCACGGGTTACAAAGAAGTTAGGATCGAACTACTATGAATTACAAGACTTAGAGGCAACGAGTACGGGCATATATCACGCCAAAGATATCAAGTTGTAAATCGTCTTTTCCTGCTAATATCGTTACCGTTTGGTCGATATTATCCGGTTTGTAGTAGTCGATTTATATCTTTCCTTACATGTTGTATTATTGGACGAGAATAATGATGCCTGTACCATTTATACACCGGCCTACCACTTGAGGTCAAAAATACCAATTGAGATAAAAGTACGCATTGGGTGAAATTTGTTTTTCAGGAAATATGACAGTCATTTTACTGAAAACAATTGTACTCATACTCATTGAATTTCTGCTTAGACACTCAAGACTTATGGGTCAGAATAGCCTAGACGGAGTGCGGTTGACTCTGACGCCATGGGTAGCAGGTTCAAATCCCTGTGCATCTACTGAATTTTTTTTTAAATTGACCTTAATCTAATAGCAATTAGTGTGGCAGATTGGAACTACAGTTAGGAGCATGTGAGATTTTTTCCCTATTTTTAGAACAATAGATTCCATTAACTGAATAGATTGCAATTGGAAAGCAAACTTAGGTGGTATTAGTGTCGCCGCAAATTATTGGAAGAACTTTGTATTATAAACAAATTCTGGAAAACGACTGTCTAGAGCATAGGTTTTGTTGAATAGTGACCGACAATGAGATTTCATTTTGGGTTTCGTTAGCTGGCTCGTGAACATTGTCTGCGGAAAGAAAAAAATTGCGTTTGATTTATGTATAAGAGTGCATACATGTGTGTTCAGTGTGAGAAATCCAGGAACTCTGTCCACTGAGTCCACATCCACATTATTCAGCTGCCGAAGCCCAATTTGGTAAAGGACCAGGACTGGAGGAAATTTGCTCGCCTGATTCACATTTAACGACAATCACATCGCAACAGAAACTGCAGAATTACCAATTTGGTCGCTTGCCGTTTGCCACCTTAAGCATACATTCACAGCCTTGCAATTGTCGATATTCGGTGCAGTTACGTAACATCCAATTCAATTGTTCATATTCGGTGACGTTACGCAATAGCCAATTTAATTGTCTATATTCGGGATATTGCTCAACCAGCACATCCACTGACCGAACGTGAGGAAATACCTACAATCGGTGTTGTTACACCATTGCAACAATAAGAGAGCATGGACCACCAACCGCTAGAGGTGACCTAAATTCGCAGAGGATCGTGTCCCAACTTATATAGATTACCTGGATTTCACTACATTAAGGACGTAGGGGTCATCAAAAGCATCACCCACACCAATAGCGGCCTACCGTTTGAATATTTCATCACTACAACCAGCTGTTTTCCCAGAATATCATTAGATATTAAGATGACTAACTCTACAAACTACGAATAATTTACTTCAAATCAAACCGGCATCGGAAAACATTAAGTATTGTAATAATTCTAGGTATTCTCCTTCAGAAGGATTGAATCAATTCATTTTAAAGTGTTCGCCTTCCAAAGCAAAATTTTAATTTTTCTACATTCCCACAGATTGTCAAATATCACAACAGCACTTGTACAACGAGGCCTCGGAGTCATCTGTAAATTCGTAGACCATTGGTAAGTGATGATAATTCCTTGGATATTTCCAAAATTCAATTAAAAATTTGCTTTGAAACCCCAACATTTTGATATAAAAATCGGCTTAATATCCAAATGACAAGCTAAAGGCCAATTTTCGTTAAAGTTTGAGTGTAATTAATTTTCATCCAATCTTGATTAACCTTAGTACCAGTTAATCTGGTTTAATATATGGCAAAGAAATAAAGCTTTACGTCATTTGAAGGTTAATATATGCATATATTGTATAATATGCATATACATATAACCGAATTTAAATAACCTTGAATTTATCGATGAATTGATTGAACCCTTAAAATTTCGATTTTGCTGTTATTTAACGATTTCTTTTAAGAAACAAAATGTGGAAAAGAATATCACCCTAAATGTCTTTGAAAGTTATATATTATCAATAGAAGTCACATTAAGCATTGGAAATTTTTAAACACATTCTGTTGACTTACTTTTGCCGTCACTGACAATATCAGTGCTGTTAGCAAATTTTGTTGAGAGGAATTATTAGTCTCATCATCCACTCCCGATTAGTATTGAGAAATTGTATGTAAACCCGTAATCGGTTCATATCTATAATTAGAAACTGTGACCTTAACATTTTTTTTCTCTGTCAACATCAAATAGAATACAGATCCAATTAATAGTTTCTGTTATTTATACATTAATGTTAACATCCGTACTCTCGTACTGTTAGTTAGGAAAGTGATCAATGTAAAGATATTGGAAATGTGTATTCAGAAGCAACAAAGTTCTATATTTATATGAGTATGCATTTACATTAGGATCTACATACATAGGGATATTAGAATAGAGTTATTTAAATTCACTACAGTCGTGTAAAAAAATTTATGGTAATTAAACAAATCGAGTTAATTAGTTTCTAAGTGAATGTTTATTTCTTTTGAATAAAATATGAATTTGTGTTACATTAATAAAATGAACGCTTAAGTTCGTGGAGATTCTTGCGGAGGGGGTGATGTAAAATAAAGGTAATAGAATCAACTTAGGGGTCTTACAAAATATATTTTACGCCGTTAAGACTAGGAAGGGATCGGGTTTCGAGGCGGAGAACTCCTTCAATATCTATAGTTCTCTATTTTGTCGATAACCTGACTGGTATTCTTTGTTTATCTTTATTTTTTTTGCTTTAATCTAGGCCGTACAGGGCAGTACAAGTTTTGGTCAGAACCTTGCCATCCAGAATAGTGTTTATGTTGGTTTCAGTTTTCGGGAGTCTATAATAATTGTTTATTTATGTTCTGGATTGTGACAATACTAATTCCAAACAGGACCGAACCTGCCCAACCCGACTGATAGCTATCGTATCAATGGCTCCCACTGTCCGTTTGGTATTAAACAATATTCCACCAATACACTACATCTGTTTACACAATCCGTGTTCTCCAAAGAAAAATAAATTACACCATATTGGGTTAATTCTTATGGCATGACTACTGCCTTTAACATTTAACGGAGAAGTTGGTTTTGAACATTACTATTGACTTCTACTAGGAGGCTCTGGTACCGACTTGACTAGTTTTTAATTTAGATTCAATTTATGGGTAAAACCCGAAAAATCCAAATTTCAATATTATCTTAAAATTGAGAATTTTCTCACATAAAGAGTTTGAACCCCTAGAGTGGTGGGATTTTCTCAAACTTTTACCACTTTATATTCAGGTCAAACTAAATCAATGTGCAATTTTTTATTCAAATGAACTGAGAAAGGAAAATGTTCTAGTGTCTACAAATTTACACCCAAAATGCGAAAACCTGTAAACGTTGACCGTAAGTCGGACCGACTTAGAATTATCCGAAAGGGCTCAAATTTTCACCGTTAGTGTTAGACCAAATGGCATAAGAATCAGCTTGGTATTTACCAGAAATCCGAAGTTGATTTTTCATTGCCACCCTAATATGTACGTATGTATGTCTCTTAGTTAAAAATTTGTCAAACTGTCAACTATAGCTCTGTTCCCGTACGTACTACAACTTACTACTTTTACGACTTTTACTCGTAAACGGAAAAAGGAAAAATGTTGTAATATCGGGAAATAAATTGTAAATAAAGTAAAACTAAAATTAATAATATACTTTAATATCGCTCTGGGCGATTCCAGCAGTACTGGGGATTTGTTTTGGACGTTTCCGATGAGGACCATGTTGTAGGCACATATTTCACATATGTAACCTGGTCGCGAATTTGTCGCTATTTTGGTTTTAACTCTTAACTAGTTTGACTTTTAAAAAGTACAGGAACAACCCTTATATTAGTAATAAATTTTGCGAAAAATTTAAACTCACCCAAATTTGTTTTTGATTTTTACAATCTTGCGGTCTCATGTGTGAACGCTGTTCTATTTTAAACAGTTCAAGTCAACGCCTCCCATGATACTAGGACGTTCTTTTTCTCTCCGACGTAATAAAAACTGGTGTATTCTTCCGTGGTGTTAGTAAGTGCATCCTGATGAGCAATATCAAATAGGTCGTCAAAGGTTGAGTGAAATAAATCTGTTTTTTTCAGTTTGTTCATCTTTTCATTTGAAAAAAATTCAATCTTATACAAGGTGGCGCAAAAGTAAACTTCCGATGTTTTTTGGCTGTAATTTAAAAAAAATGAAAAACTTTGAGTCTTCTTGTGGATTATTTTTATTTAGTCTTTTAATTTTTTTTACATCAAGTCGAGAATATGATGTCATGTAAATGGCCGCCGCAACAGTTGATTGTCATTTGAGCCCTTTTTATGGCATTTTCCATCACTTTGGCCAAAACTTCCGGCGATAGGTCCTCACATTCTTGACGGATATTGTCTTTAAGAGCTGCAAGAGTCTGAGGCTTGTTGACATAAACCCGCGACTTCAAAAAGCCCCACAAAAAGAAGTCTGGAGCGGTCAAATCAGGCGATCTTGCTGGCCAGTGCAAATCGCCAAAACGGGAGATTAGGCGCCCGGGAAATGCATCCTTCAGCATATTGGTTGTGGCACGTGCAGTGTGTGCCGTTGCACCGTCCTGTTGGAACCACATGTTTTCCAATCCCAATTCATCAAGTTGCGGCAAAAAGAACTCGTTTATCATTGCTCTGTAGCGTGGCACGTCGTCTGGTCGATGTCGACGGCGCTTCCATGACATCCTCGGCTACAGCAGCAATATTCGCTGCAGAACGGCTACTTCGGGCTCTGACACGCCTGGCAGCATCTCGTGTTGTGCCAGTCTCTTCGAGGCGAGCGGCTAAACGTCGCAGTGTTTCACCAGTAGGCGTTGGACGGCCAGGAAATCTGCGACGAAAGTCACGTTGTGCCAAAGTCGCCGACCGATTATTGGTCAAATAAATAGTCAGCAATATTCCGCGTTCTGGAGCAGTGTAGCGTAACATTGTTTATTAACGTGTATTTCGCATGTGTTTACTACACAAATGGCAAAACAGAACTGACTTAGGGGCCAATCGCAAAATTTATAGCATTTTCTGGTAGGAGGATTACTTTTGCGCCACCTTGTATAAACCTTATTATCTCCGCCCGAAACATTTCCACCAACACAAACAGCACAGCCCCAATTACAAGAAGCAATTGTCTACCTAGTAAGATTACGCAGCTTATTGGTCAGCGAAATAGATTAAAAAGAAAGGAACAGCGGTCGAATAGCTCGCAACAAAAAGATTTTTTTAGCAATTGCGTTAAATTTTTAAATAATGCTATTGACATAATGGTTAAAAAGGTTATTAATAAGAAGTGGACCAACCTTTTACAAAGTTTAAAACCGGGCGACAAAAATTGGAAGATAAGTCGATCCTTAAGAAGCAAAGGTAAACGCAATATATCTCATCTGAAACTACATGGCTCAAACATCATCATGGACATTGAAAACTGTGACTAAACTCGCTGTTTGGATGCATTCCCGACCGTGCTCAGGGAAATTGGGAGGGTTTTCCGGACAGCTTGTTACACAATCAAGATAGAATTAGGAAAGAGAAAAGAGAAGAGGAGGAATCTAAGAGAATTGGGGTACGGAGTAGTTCACCTATTTAACCCATATTTCGTCTTCAATGAATTATCAACTTACACTTCCATTTTAAAATCGGTATAATTTATTTTTCAACCAAAAAGAATCAAGGATATTGTATATCTTCAAAGTTATGGAATATTAGTGTAATTATGTTCTAAAAAATTTAGATTAATATGAGTTTCAGAAGTATTATAGTAGATATGTGATATATTACAAGTGAAATATCTCTTAACAAAATACATTAAATATTTCTAGAAAATTGACTTACTTGTTTCCTTGCTGCCATGAAGCGATCGCTGCATCGAAGTCAGGAACATAAAGATGATTAAGGTATAATTGATTATTGGAACTTAGATTATATAAAAAAATAGGTTATAAATTTGTACAGATCAAGCTTCAGGATAAGTGTGAATTAGAAGTAGTTAAAAAGAAACATGTAAGATAAGATTGAATTAGTGAAAGGTTAGATTAATTCATGCAATTTAAAATATATCTTGGCAAACTCTTATTTTTAAGAACGATGGCTCATGGCTCCAGCATAAAAATAAAAAAACTTTCGAAATTGCAATCGATCGTTGCACAGTTGATGTAGTAATTGGACTAACAATTTGGTAAATTTGTATGTATTTGATGTCGTCTTAGCATAGTTGATGTAATAGTTGGAATAACAATTTGCTAAATTGTTCCGTATTTGATGTCGTCATTTGGTATCTAGGATTTCACCTTTCTCCTGGTGCAGTAGGTAGTTGGGCTTTTTATTCGTCGAGTTCAGCGAGATATATAAATATTCAGATCAATTGCTATAGGCCGAACTATCGACGTTTTCCCAACGTTTCCTATGGAGTCGCTATTAGGTTCTTGAGCCTCAGGAGTCACTCTCCTTTCCCACGCACAATTTAATTCGTTCTTTTAAATTTTTTAACGTTTTCAGTTCAAATTTTAGTTTTCGAATCCGTCAAAATTTTTCCTTTCCGAAATTTTTCAAAACCAAATTCTCCCCGATAAATTGTTTAATATTAAAAAAAACTTTTCCCCTAGGTAAATCTTAGCAAAGTGCAAATTACACCACAAGTACAAAGACAAATACTGAAAGATGTCTTTTGCGCGATAACAAGCCACGTTCTTAGACTCAACACCCTGTAGTCGATAAATGCAATTTCCAACCTTTTCCAAAACACGGGCTTTTACAGCAACTGGAGCTAAATAGCCCCACCAGAATTAGTATTATTTTTTTTATTACAATTTGTTTACCGAAATATTAATTTTCTATTGATTTTACTAAATTTCTTAATTAAAAGTTACAATTTAATATCTGTGTTCTAAATATTTTTGTATGTACTTAAATAACACTTTACAAAGTTTTTTATATGTTTAACATGTACCCAGCAGATAATTTTTAAAATTTGGAAGCAGTAAAACCGTCTACTGCCTACTGCTGAAAAAAATACACAAAAATAAGGCAAACGACTTCTGTACATCAAACCGCTTTTTGCCTGCGCGTTAAATTGCGCTTACAAAACGCTAATAAATATGCAGAATTTTTTTTTTAATTTGGTTGCTTCCGCGGATGCTCAAGTATATGGGTTATCTTTTGAAATTAATTTAACGGCCATTCACGAATAGTAGGCTGTGAATAGATGATGCAATATAAAAAAAAATACATTTTATTTGCTTTTGCTGGTGCATCCTGGCAGCACTTGTATAAGACAGATTTTTTTTACGGATTTTAACGATCTTTTACGAACAAGGTGCAATGAACATTTTGATTGCTTATACTAGTGCATCGTAGTAGCACTAATGTAAGGCAGTCTCTTTCAACTGGTTTAACGATCATTTACGAATAGTAGGCGATGAAGAAAAAACTTGGATGATGCAACAAAAAACAATTTAGTCGAAATTGAATTTTCAAAGCGTAAAGGCGTGTATACGGGACGTGTGTGAAAAAATTAAAGTAAATGAAAGTGAAAATGAAAAATAACATAAAAAGGTATGTAAATAATTATTATGATTTATTAAAGTTATGTATTTGTCATGATTTGTTTTTTATTGTATACAAAAATATTTGTGTTACAATATATTCTAGTCTGTTCATGAATTAAATCCCTTCATATACAATTAATTTTTTTTTACTAAATTGATTATAACACGCAAAATTTAATACTTTTTTTGTGTGTTTCTTACGTATTTAAAAATGGTAGGCAAAAGCTAGTTAAATAAATTAATAAAAAAAGAAAAAATGAAAAATATCTTGGCCCTTCAATGTGATCGATCTTCTTCTGCAAGGGTTGAAGAAACGTCCATTCAGGAAAATTCTAATATTCTTGAACTCTCTGAGAATGATTCAACTAATGAATATACGGAAGAGATTTCTTTGAGAGATGAGATAAAAAATTGGTACATTACATACCACCCCTCTGTTGAATGCACGACCGTATTGCTAAGAGTTTTAAACGGAAAAACTACAGAAATTCCACGAAGCATAGCAACTTTAATTGGGCGACAGCAATTGGTTTCAAAAAGAACTGTTGCGCCTGTTGAAGTCAACTTACGTTAAATAACTGAAGTCATAAAAAATTACAATATTAAAGAAATCGTATTAGACATTGGTATCGATGGTCTGCCTCTGTTCAAGAGTAGCGAGGTGGGACTATGGCCTATATTGGGTCGAGTAGTAAACATGCTAATGACAAACATTTTTTTAATCGGTAGCTACGTAGGAAAAATGAAGCCGTTGGATGTAGATTTATATTTGCATGATTTTGTATATAAAATTTATTGGAATACGGCTTAGTTTTAGACGACTGTGTAATAGGAATAAAAATTCGTGCTTTCTTGTGTGACACCCCAGCTAGGACCTTTGTATGCAATGTAAGGGGGCATACTGCTTTAAATGGATGCAGCAAATGCGACCAAAAAGGAGTAAGTATCTCCAGGGTTACAACCTACAGTACTTGTTTAGGTCAATTACGTACTGATGAGGATTTCAAATTAAGGCGAGATACAAATTTTCATCAGCAAAAATATGCAAACATGCAAATGTCCCATGAAAGTTGAAATATTAAAATGGTAACACAATTCCCTTTGGACACTATGCATTTGGTAGATTTGGGAGTAATGAAGAGAATGCTATTATTACTTCTACATTCAAAGGCTAATAGAGATTTTCAGCTTATACCAAACAAGCGATGTCGTCGTTTGCACACTGTTTTGAATAAAACCATATATTTTTGAAAAGTATGATTCTTATATGATTATTTTTCTTAATTACATATTATTTTAACTCCTTAGCAATATTTTTTAAGCAATATGCCTCGCGCAAACAATCCATCGCCCAAACAATCATCAACACTAATAATGATGCTGTCAAAAATGGATAATTTAATGAAAAATATAGATGAGTTAAAACTAAAAGTTTTTTTTTTATATGTTAAAAAAAATATATTCCACTATTGAAAATTAAATTCAATTGGAAATAGGGTACGAAATAGATTTTAATATTTTTGTTTTAAGAAGAGACATATGATAGACAAAACCTGCAGTTGATTCAAGAGGTTAAGCAATTAAAAGGTGAGTATGTTTCTATAAAAATAAGTGACACTATTTTTATTCTGTTGTTAGACCTTTTCCTTATCAATAAATAATCAATATTAATAAGTGACACTTTTACAACTTAATTATTGTTTTTTATTAGAAACCGTTTGTGATCAAAACAAATTTATTGTTAATTTAATTTCTGAAGCAAATGTAATGATAAAGTCAAATTTAGTCCCCGGTAAGGTTTCCACAAAGTACATCGATCAGTTTCCTATTAAATCTGATGCCGAACTGGAAGACATAGAATTAGAAATATCAGCTGAGACGAAGAATTCTATGGTAATATTAATTAACATGATTATTTGTATTTATGTATAAAATAAATTTCCCCCTTTTAGATTGCTACAATTAAAAACATAATAGGAAAAGAAAGAATTAAGAAAAGAATTACTGACATTTTTGATGAAAATCTTTTATTCGAGTATAATGTAGAGGGAAGATCAGGAAAAAAGAAACTCCAAAAATTCCCAAAGCTAATGGATATCTTATACCGTAAGTATATTTCACATATTGTATTTTGCCTAATTATTTATTAATTGACAAACTCTAAATAATATCCCACAAACAGTCCAAAAAATATTTTAAGTGTTAATACTTGACTATAAACTTTTGTTAAAAATATGTGATTAACAGTTTACTAATTTGATTGACTTTTCAAAACTAAGTTAAATTAAAATTAACTAAAAAATATATCAATATATATTCAAATTAAAATATTTGCTAGTAAATGTAATAGGTTTTTTTAATGAGCATCACTAAGATATTTTTTGGGTGTAATTAAATATGAGTTTATAATTCTTGTATTTACAGAGTCTGTTTATAAGGAGGAAGTAATTACAGAAACCCAGTTTTGGGAAGAAATGAAAAAAGCAATTCGTTTGCTTAAAAATCGGCACTATAGAGATGCATGCTTGAAGAGAAAAAATACATCTAGTTCATACCCGACCGAAGAACAAAATAATTCTTCCTTAAATAATGAAAGTGACAGCGGACATATAAATAATTGCGAAAAAGTATTAAAACCCAAGAATTTTAAATTTCTTTAATTGAGAAACAAAATATTTTTTTTATAGTGCATATTATGAATATTTCTGGTCAAAATATTTATTCGTGAATTTATTTAATTTATGTATTATTTTTTATCGTTTATTTTAATGTTACACAAACAAAAAATGACGGAACTTTAAATATCGTTTAGTACAAAAAATAAAATATTTTTTTTATCCTACATATATGATCAATATGGACTCTTGAATTACTTTTTGTTGGTCTCATCTAACAGTATTATTTTTTATGTATACATATATATAAATACAGCCATATTTTTTATTTTTTTGTTTATGGTTTTTTATGTTACTCAAAGAAAGAAATACAATTTTAATTTATATATGAAAAAAAATAATTTAACTGAATTTCCATTATAAAATTATATTAAGTTAAGCAAAGCAAAATTTGAGTGAAATAATGAAGAAAACAAAATTCAACATTTCCTGCATTCAAGTAAGCAAAATATTAAAGTCTCTATTCAGTAAGTAATACCTTTAAAAATGTTTTATTTTATCCAAACTGATACAATTTTGTAGAAATCAGTTACAACTAATATTGTAAATGATTTTTACTAACAAAATTGGTTCAGAATACAGGAAATTAGACACTTTATAAGGCAAGTGAGAGCTAAAAAAAAGACATGAATATTTCGCTTATTAGAATGCATGAAATATCAGCATTATCTATGCATTATTATTTTGCTTACTAGATGACATGAATATTTCGCCTACTAGAATGCATGAAATATCCACATTGTGTATGCATTAATATTTCACCTACCAGAAGGCATGAATATTTTGCTTACCAGAATGCATGAAATATTATCATTTTCATTGCTAATATAAATGCAGTTATTAGATGCAATGAATTCAGCGCATTGCCAAAACAATAATATAACCGCTTTTCGGATCTCCAATGTATTGCTTATAAGCGGGAAATCTCACACAAATATAATGCCTCATTTCGTCACAAATATAAGCATTACCAAAAACTCGTTGCCTTACAAAGTTGCTTCCACCGAAGCAGTAATTTCTGCTGGGTAGTTAAAAGCTGCATTCACAATTTCAGCCACAATAGCAATAACCAATTACTTCGAAAAATTATGTGTGTGAGAATGATATAACTTGACAAGATGAATTGTCGCTAGCATTCCGACACATGGTATAATAACTATAAGGTAGAAGCACTAGAATAAGCACGCGTCAATAGTCAAAATCAGGTGATCACAGTGTAATTACTTTCAAGCAGCTGGATTGTATTTTGAATTGAAATATTTGTAAAAAAAAAGCTGTAGCGAAAAATATATAATTTGTATATGTCCGCCTTGTGCCTTTTAAAGCATTGCACCACACCATAAAATGGACACATGCTTCGAATTTAAAATAAATAAAAAAAATGGTTTCCCATTACATTCCATGAAGGGACCGGGGAGAACTTCTCACAATCACTGAGCTGTGCGCTCTCCAGTTTTCACTCACTGATTGGGACCTACAGTTTTACACCGATTCCCAACGGTATTTTGAGAAGCTTTTTCATGGCTATATACTCGATAGTGTCGCCGTCGCTAAGCGAGGTGACCGTCGTCGAAAGAAATTTTAAGGTGGTTGGAGCAGGGATCGAACCCAGGATCTCCTGTACAAGAGGCGCGCACACTACCCATTGCACCACCGACTGTCACATAGTCTTACGTTTCTCGAGGTTTTTGAATAATTCAGGTACTCCAAAAGCTAGGATAATAAAACAAATTAATCTTGTCCACAAGCGAGGCTATGTCAATTGATATGAAGACATAACATAGCATTAGAGGGGACAAACAAAATTAACTGTTCTTGTGGTTCTACTATTTACATGGTTGTACAATGATGCTGACAAATAGAACTAAACTAACTAAGAACACGTCTAAACCTCGTGTATGTGTCAGAATGCAAGAGACAATTTATCGTTTCATATTATCTCGTTCTCACACACATAAGTAATTTATTTTGTTGTTTTGTCATTGTGAATGATGCTTACAGTCTAATTAACAGCTGATTCGACATATGGTCGTAAACAAAACGTAACAACCAAACAAAACGCAGAAATAATGTTTGGCAGCTATTAAACAAGTGTACAGTTTTTTTTAAATTAATTTCAAGAAGAAAGTTAATAAACGTCAGCAGGCAATTGCATATACATACTAAAGCTAAAGTATTGGCATGTTTCATGTGGTTTAATCATGTTAAATGCATTAAGAAGTCCTTTTTTATAGTTATGAAGAAAATTATAGATATACGATCATTATTCAAACCAAAACAAAGTACAAGTGCTAGGGCTGCGACATCGACATCGAGGTTTTGAAAACATCGATGTTTTTGAAAAACATTGAGTACTTTTTACATCGATGTTTTTCCAACATCGATGGTTTATATCGATGTTTGCATCGATGTTTTCTGTGTGACGATTGTGACAAATTGCCTTAATATGAGGAAATATAAACCATAAAATGTTAATACATATAAACTCGAATTGTTTATATTTGCCCATTTATTCGCCGCCAGACGCCAACCACCACCATTATGGGTAGGTGGTTAAACATGGGATGTAATGGGAAACTATTTATTTTAATCAAGTTTTGTAGTTTTTCGCCTTTATATCGTGGAAAGGGTGATTTATATGTTGATAACACATATCTAAAAGAGAATTGCAGCAAAAACAAAACATCGGCAAAAGCATTGATGATCGAAGAAACATCGATGTTTCTGCCTGACTCAGATTGTGACAGTGGTGTAAATTCCCTCTTCTGTTTCAATTTTGGTACCTCGATTTCTAAAAAAAGTCACCAAAAATTAAACATCCCCAAAAACATCGATGTTGGAAAACATACTTGTTGGAAAACATCGATGTTTTGAGGTCGATGTCGCAGCACTAGCAAGTGCTACTGATATTGCTGAAACTGAAGAAGTAAGCGAAAGATATGCTGAATCCACAACTGTTGAAGAGGAGCTTCCTCAAGAATCAACAAAATATTTGAATGTTAATGATGTATCTGACTTAGGAACAAAAGAAAGTGCACCACAACATCCTAAATCGACTATTAAAAAGACATTTGTTGATGGACAAAATCGATCGTTTTCTTCTAAGTATTATGATACAAATGACTGGCTTGAGTATAGTTTGGAAAAGCAAAAAGCTTTTTGTTTTGTCTGCCGCAATTTTGGTTCAAAAGAATGTCGATAACAAAATGAGAAATTTGTAGTTTCAGGTTTCGAAAAATGGAAGAAACTGAATGATGCCCTTAAAACGCATGACAATTCTGAAACTCATACGAAAAGTATTCAGGTCTACAAAATATCTCAAAGCACGCCAGAAGTTCATGATTTAATCCTAAATCAACATTCCAAACATATAGATGCAACTCGTGAGGATCTGAAAAAGATAATTGATGTAATTTTGGTATTAGCTCGGCAGGGCCTTCCACTCCGTGGGCACATAGAGGACATAAACTCACAAAACAGAGGAATTATATTGCAAGATATTATGAGAAGATTATATTGCAAGATATTATGAGAAGTTCAAATTCAAATTAGCAAAATCAAAAAATTATTGCAGCGAAACTATACAAAATGAAATCATTGAAATTTCAGCAAATGTTGCATATAATATTATCGTACAAAAAGTCAAAGAATGTGGTTTTTATTCCCTGATACTAGATGAAGAAAGGTGTTTTAAAGAAGAACAGTTGTCGATTGTGATTAGATACGTAAATGACCTGGAAGTTGAAGAGGGATTTGTAGATTGTTCTTCAGATAGAGACTCTAATTCTTTACAGAACTTACTGGTAGAATTTTTTGAGAAAAGAGGTTTGACTGATATACCTATTATTTGGCAATCCTATGACGGCGCCAATGTTATGTCTGGCTACAAAAACGGACTACAGGCCAAAATTAAAGCATCAAATCCCCAAGCAGTTTTAATTCACTGTTTAGCTCATAGACTAAATTTAGTGGTTGTGGATTCCTGTTCAAATCAAAGATCAGCGACATCATTTTTTAATACAGTTGAGGCACTAAATATCCACTTCTCGAAACCCGGAAATAACAGTGAATTGAAAAAAGTTTGTCAGTCTCTTCAACTAAATAATATTTCAGTTAAAAGTCTCAGTACTACTAGATGGAGCTGTCGTTACGAAAATTGCAAATCCATCATTAATAATTTTGTTCTTCTTAAAGATGCCTTGGAAAAGGAAATAAACGAATCTAGAGATAAAAATTCAATCGAGGCTCTTGGTATTCTAACTGCAATAACAAAACCTGATTTTATAGTCAATTTACATATTTTTCATTGTGCACTTCAAACCATCAATATTAAGCAAATTTTTTCAAACAAAAGATGCTAACCTTGGGCAAGCTTATAATTCCATTCTGGCAGTTATAGACACGTTTAAAGAAAGCCGAAGTAACTTTTTACAAATTTGGGGACATATAGAACAATTTTCAATCGAAAATGATATTTCACTAGAACCTCTTAGAATATCGAAAAGAAAAAAAGGCACCTCTTTAGACAAAGATTTCTACGTTGATTCCACTTTGGGTAAAGATCAATTTCTGGATTTACCAAACAATATTTCTGAAGCAGAATATTGGAAAATTAATATTTTCTATCCTGTGATTGATAACATAACATCTAACTTAGAATACAGATTTGAAAGTATCCACTTGCTAAGTCTGTTTATGCATTTTTCAAATTAGATCTAAAAGAATCCGCTGAATTTATTCAGAATTATAAACATGTATTAAAAATTGACTGCGAATCGCTTAAGCAGAAGTCATGGTTTTTAAAAATTTGGTCAAGAATACAAATTGTGATATAAAATAATAAAATCTAAAATAGATAAAAGCATCTATCCAAACTTATTCAAACTTCTACAAGTGGCTATGAGTCTACCAATAAGCTCAGCTGGATGTGAAAGAAGTTTTTCGACTACGAGGAAAATTAAAACCTGGTTGTGTTCAACAATGAATCAGGATAGATTTTCAAACATGGCTATTTTAAACATTGAAAATGAACTAGTCAAAAATGATATTTTGGCAGATGATATTCTTAATATATTTTGCAAAAAAAAATAGAAAACTGATTTTCGACTGATCCTTAATATTTTTTATTCATACGTAAATTAATACAAATTTATTGATGTAATATTGAACTAAATTTTATTTTTTGTTTTTATGTTTATTAAATGAGTGAAGTTAAGTTTTTAATGAACAATGTGATGATAAAAAAAACCTTAACTATGATATTTTTATTTAGTTTTAAACGTTTGTTAAAATAACAATGTTTCTGTCTATGTTTTATTGAATAATAAATAAAATATAAAAATAAAATATAAAAATGTATAAAACTTTTTAACCTTTTTCAAAATAAAAATAAAAAATCAACAAAAAAAATTTTTTCTTTTCTATAAGGGCTATCGCATTGCACAATAAACTTTCTCCCATAATTTGGGTGTATTAAAAACGGTGCGGTAGACAATAATTGCTCCAGCTTTTCAAACGCTTCTTGAGCGGCGACATTCCATAAAAATTGTTTCTTTTTGCATAATAACTCTGTAAGTGGGAAAGTGACGCTTGTGTAGTCCTCAACAAAGCGTCTATACCAACCCGTCATACCCAGGAACTGGCGTTGTTGTTTCACAGTCTTTGGAATCGGATATTCAGTAATTGCACGTACTTTATCGGAGTCCGCCATTAGGTTCCCGTTACCCACAATGTATCCTAAAAATTTGGCCTGGTTCAACCCAAAATTACTTTTTTATATTAATTGTCAAACCCGCATTTTTTAATATCATACGGCGACTTCCATCAGATGAGAAAGGTGATCTTCAAATGATTTGGACACAATTAGCAAATCATCTAAATATACAAATATGTGGTTTTTCAAGTCGTCCATTAGCCTACATAAAGTCTGTGGCGCGTTACAGAGGCCAACTGGCATGCGACAGAATTGATACATTGGGCGGTTGGGTATTGAAAAGGCAGTTTTCGGTCTGGATTCTGCAGACAACTCAACTTGCCAAAACGCGTCCTTGAGATCAATTTTCGATATTATCTGAAGAGGAAGTAAATGTGAGAGGAGACCGTCGACATTCGGCATAGGATATGCATCCTTTGCCATAACATTATTCAGCTTACGCGAATCCAAACAGAAGCGAACCTTGTCTGGTTTGAAACTAATACCCCCGGTGATGACCAAGGCGAATACTCACGCTCCCCTATAACTCCTAAGCTTATCATCCTATCAATTTCTCCACATAATAATTTTTCACGTGCGGGAGATATGGGATAACATCTCTGTTTTATCGGTTTAGCACCTCTGGTATTTATAATATGTTCTATCAGTGTCGTCTTGCCTAACCCTTCTTTTTCCGATGAAGGAAACAACGCAACCACTGCATCAAGTTGTTGTCGTTGCGACAAAGTGAGACAAAATTTATCGTCCGTAGGGGCATCATTTGCAGGTACCTCCGAAACATTCATAAAGATTTTCAAAACAAATAATTTAAAGAAATCCATCCCACAAATAATTTCTTGTTTCAAATCGGGTACAACCAAAATCCCGATAACTATTTTATTTTCTCCCAAAGTAATTTCCACTATGTGTCTGCCTGCTACTCTTTGCTTATGACCATCCGCGGTTTTAACGTTACCATTAAATTTTGATAAATTTGAATTTCCTTGGGATCTAATCTCCTTCGCCATTGAACCGTCGATGCAAGTTATAGCTGCTCCACAGTCCAAAAGTGATAAGAAAGCTTTACCGAACACCGTCACATTCACATACGGTCGATTTCTTTTGAAACGAGTCGATTTCGATTTGAAAGTCGATTTCTTTTGAAACGATAGATGACACACAGTGCTTCTTTAAATTTTTCCGATTTTTCCAATACGTTTCGTGTTTTAACACTTAAATCGTTTTCCTTTGTTTCTTTCGTCTTCCTTAAACGATTGTGGTATAAGAAATTTAAATCTATAATGCCCGGTATTTCACTGTCCGCTTCTTTTACATCCGCTTCTTCTATACGGGTTTCTCTCATTAACATATACTTTAATCGATTTATACAAGGTGGCGCAAAAGCAATCCTCCTATCAGGAAATGCCATAAATTTTGCGATTTGCCCCTAATGTCAGTTCTGTTTTGACATTTGTGTAGTAAACACATGCGAAATACACGTTAATAAACAATGTTACGCTACACTGCTCCAGAACGCGGAATATTGCTGACTATTTATTTGACCAATAATCGGTCGGTGACTTTGGCACAACGTGAATTTCGCCGCAGATTTCCTGGCCGTCCAACGCCTACTGGTGAAACACTGCGACGTTTAGCCGCTCGCCTCGAAGAGACTGGCACAACACGAGATGCTGCGAGGCGTGGCAGACCCCGGAGTAGCCGTTCTGCAGAGAATATTGCTGCTGTAGCCGAGGATGTCATGGAAGCGCCGTCGACATCGACCAGATGACGTGCCACGCTACAGAGCAATGATCAACGAGTTCTTTTTGCCGCAACTTGATGAATTGGGATTGGAAAACATGTGGTTCCAACAGGACGGTGCAACGGCACACACTGCATGTGCCACAACCGATATGCTGAAGGATGCATTTCCCGGGCGCCTAATCTCCCGTTTTGGGGATTTGCACTGGCCAGCAAGATCGCCTGATTTGACCGCTCCAGACTTCTTTTTGTGGGGCTTTTTGAAACCGCGGATTTATGTCAACAAGCCTCAGACTCTTGCAGCTCTTAAAGACAATATCCGTCAAGAATGTGAGGACGTATCGCCGGAAGTTTTGGCCAAAGTGATGGAAAATGCCATAAAAAGGGCTCAAATGACAATCAACTGTGGCCGCGGCCATTTACATGACATCATATTCTCGACTTGATGTAAACAAAATTATAAGACCAAATAAAAACAATTCACAAGAAGAATCAAAGTTTTTAATTTTTTTTTTAAATTACAGCCAAAAAACATCGGAAGTTTACTTTTGCGCCACCTTGTAGTTATGGCGGATGTGGGCCCATTGCCGGACGCACATCCTTAAGTAGTTTACCAACTAATCCACGTACAAACAAAAAGAAAAATCTTCACAACTCCACAACTTTTAAAGAAAGAAAAAAATGGATAGGGGCATCCATTTTATCCAGTCAATGGGTAAATATAGTAATAACCCGCACATATTCGTAATGGATGCCCACGTTGAGCGCCATTAATTATGTAACGAAACTCGCTGTTTGGATGCATTCCCGACCATGCTCAGGGAAATTGGGAGGGTTTTCCGGAGAGCTTGTTACACAATCAAGATAGAATTAGGAAAGAGAAGAGGAGGAATCTAAGAGAATTGGGGTACGGAGTAGTTCACCTATTTAACCCATGTTTCGTCTTCAATGAACTATCAATTTACACTTCCATTTTAAAATCGGTATAATTTATTTTCAACTAAAAAAATCAAGGAAATTTTATATCTTCAAAGTTATAGAATATTAGTGCAATTATGTTCTAAATAATTTAGATTAATATGAGTTTCAGAAGTATTATGGTAGATATGTGATGTATTTCAAGTGAAATATCTCTTAAGAAAACACATTAAATATTTCTAGAAAATTGACTTACTTGTTTCCTTGCTGCCATAAAGCGATCGCTGCATCGCAGTCAGGAACATAAAGATAATTAAGGTATAATAATTGATTATTGGAACGTAGAATATATAAAAAAATAGGTTATAAATTTGTACAGATCAAGCTTCAGAATAAGTGTGAATTAGACATAGTTAAAAAGAAACATGAAAGATAAGATTGAATTAGTGAAAGGTTAGAGTAATTCATGCAATTTAAAATATATCTTGGCAAAAACTTATTTTTAAGAATGATGGCTCATTGCTCCAGCATAAAAATAAAAAAAATTCCGAAATTGCAATCGATCGTTGCTCAACTGTGCTAACTGCTAATTGGACTAACAATTCGGTAAATTCTTATGTATTTGGCATAATTTATGTAATAGTTGGAATGACAATTTGCTAAATTGTTCCGTATTTGATTTCGTCATTTGGTATATAGGATTTCACCTCTTTCGTGGTGCAGTAGGTAGTTGGACTTTTTATTCGTCGAGTTCAGCGAGATATATAAATATTCATATCAATTGCTATAGGCCGGTCTATCGACGCTTTGCCAACGGTGTCGCTATTAGGTTCTTGAGCCTCAGGAGTCACTCTCCTTTCCCACGCACAATTTAATTCGTTCTTTTAAATTTTTTAATTTTTCGAATCCCTCATTTTTTATTTTTCGAATCCTTCAAAATTTTTCCTTTCCGAAGTTTTTCAAAACCAAATTCTCAAAAAAACTTTTCCCCTAGGTAAATCTTAGCAAAGTGCTTCACAAAACGAAGAGATACTAGCTAATCCTATTAGCCTTTGCTAAATCAAACACCTCGACTGCAGATTACAAACACTCCATGGATTCGTTAGTGAATTCGACGGTTTCAAATCTTAACAGTGAATCCCCTAGTATGTACTCGCACTAGGGATGCTAAACGGGATTGATTTTAAAAAATCCCGGGAATCGGGATTTTCGAAATTCCGATCCCGGGATATTTCGGGATCCCGGGATTCTATTTTTAAATTTTTTTTGCGAACAGGTCTATTTTACGGCTAACTCTCGAAAAAACAACCACAAGGGGGATAGAATTCGTTATTCTAAGCAAAGTAAAATAACAAAATCGGGGCAAATGCATAGTTTTGGAGTTATGGGCCCCGAAATTTCGGATATGTGAGAGGGTTAAGGCGTTAACTAACTTAGCGAGTAAAGCCATTGATATTAGTTTTTTGTATAAAACAATTCAAAACAAAATCATAAAATAATGTATCACTTTTTGATAAGTCGCTTAGTTATCGAGTTACCGGATGTTGACATTTAGAGAAATTATCGATTTTTTTTTACTTTTCTCGAACAAAAATTCTTTAATAACATCGCGGGATTTTTCGTATATTTTTTTTTCAAACAAAATCAAAAATTATTTTGAAAAAATTTTTAAATTTCGAAAAATTTTTGAGTTTGTTACGACTTGTTTTATACAGCATAGTGATATCAATGGCTTTACACGGTACGTTAGTGGAAAAGTATCCGAAATGTCGGGGTCCATAACTATGCATTTGCCCCGATTTTGTGTTTTTACTTTCTTTGCTTAAAATTACATGTTCTACCCGACGCAATAAATTTGTATTTTTTGGAGAGTAAGGCGTATAATATATATATGCCATATGTCAAAATTAACCTACATTAAGATGTGTTATTAAACCTTTTGTAGAGCCGCCATTGGTTTTTAAATCCTTTTTGCACAATTTGCATTTTGCTTGAGGTGCACATTTCGACTCTTCCAAAAAATAACACCACACTGAACTTCTGTCATTGTTATTAGTTTTATGTTTTTCAAAATTAATGATAATCCCTAAAATCCCGGGATTTACTTACTAAAATCCCGGGATTTCCCGTTTGGCATCCTATCTCGCACTGACGGAAGTATTTTAATTAGTATCTTTCTTATTGTCAACCTTGAAGACGCCAAAAGCTCCAGGATTCGATGGTGTTCACAAGCCTTCTACTTCAAATTTCGGCGCTAAAATATCATTTCTAATATTCGTTGGTAAGCTATACTCCAGATGCACTAAAACATATGTTTATGAAAACACACGCACACTGTGTGTGCAATCCACTGTTATATCTTGAAATAAGTTGATAAAAGAAGCACGCGTTCATTTCCATTACTTTATTAGATCAGATAACTAGAATAAGAAGAAAGAATAATAGACACAAGAATGACAACTGCATTTTGATAATATAGCTGCCAAATCTAATTGCAATAGGATACAACAATCTCCCACGCTTAATGAGATCAATTAATTTAACATGATTCAAAATTCAAATATATGTATATGCGAAATAAATAAATCTTTAATCTATCTCATTCACGTAATCTCTCAGATATGAAGGTTAGTTACGGGAACGTTGCGATCTCCTTACAATTAGCTGTTGACCCTCTTGGCTGGTTTTCTGGAGGAGCTGTTTTTACTTCTTGAAGATTTTGCCTGTTCCCTTGAAACTGCTGAGAAGGAGGAAGTTGAGTTTGAGGAAGGTTCTTGAATAATTTGAGATCCATGGCCAGTTTTATTTTGTGCAGCCTCTGGTACAAAATAATATTGATAATTTTCATCCGGTTGTTTTGTTGATCTATCCTCAATAGGTGGATCGAAATTAACTTTACGAAGTTGAACTCTGGTAGCCTTGAGTTGGTCAATATGACGTTTCAGCATATATCCATCATCGATTTTAACAAGGTAGTGGAGCTAACCATATTTTTGTAGAATTGAACCAGTTTTCCACACAGTTTTGTTGTTCTTCATGTGCAACACTTGGACCCTTTCTCCCACGCTTAATTGACGCACGCCCGGTGTTAGTTTTGTTGATTAAACTTTTATTGCTGGTTTGATTGCATCGAGACGGATTCGAATACGTCGATTATAATAAATTTTTGCAGGACTTTTTCCGCATGAAAGGGGTGTGGCGCGATATCTTTGCCAGATTTCGTTCACTGTACTCTGAAGAGGTCCTTGTTCTGCTGACATAGCTTTCAATTTCCGTTTAAGGGTTTGAATGTTGCGTTCTGCTAATCCATTTGTGCTAGGATTGCCTGGTGTTATTAGTTTTTGAAAAATTCCGTTCTTGCTGCAATATGTTTTAAAATCATCACTGGTAAAAATGGTTGCATTTTCGGATACCATTATAACCGGGAACCCATGACTGGAAAATATATCAGAGAGAAGCTTGATCGATATTCCCGTTATATTTAGGTGCATTACCGGTAATTCTTATTTCTGCCCAACTGAATTTTTCATCAACTACGATTAAGAAAAAGTGATTCTGGAAAGGGCCAGCGTAGTTGATGTGAATTCTATCCCAGTTCCCGGCTGGTTCCTCCCACTGATGAAGAGGTGCTTTTGCCGGTTTTGATTGAAGTTGTACGCAAGCTTCACATGACCTCACTCATTTTTTAATATCGCCGTCGATACCTTTCCAGTAACAATATCTTCTCGCAAGATGCTTCATTTTGGTTATGCCAGAATGTGTATGGTGAAGTTCTTGTAATATTGAGACTGTAGACTTCTCGGAACCAACACGCGTTGACCTTTAAATTGTATACCGTTATTTAAAGTGTAAATCTCCATTACCAAAAAGTAGCACTTGTAAAAGGCTGGATAGATCTGGATCTTTTGCTGTTTCTGACGCTGTTCGCGCACACAATGCCCCACATTAGCCCACCACAGAAATTCGTCCATCTCCGTGGTTGCTCTCATGTATGCGCGAACAGATTAGTTCCCTTGCCTGCGTCGTCGTCGCTCTCTCGATTGTAGCCCTTATGGCTGAATAACTACTACTCGCTGGTAGGCTGCCAGCACTTACTATCGAACAGCGACAAAGGGCTAGTTAGTTATTGTGGACAAACCGATAGATAGAGACGACGACAGCAGACATACCCAGTTAAAACGCAAAGCAAATGTGAACTTAAATATTTTAAATTAAACAAAACAAACAATTATACATAATAGTGAAATAAAACATAAATAAAATTATAATTTAAGCGGCCGTTGAAAGTGCCAACCAAAACAAAAAGTGTATGTGTGATTTATTTGCGCCAGGTCTCAATAGAAACCACAAGAGTGAGCTGCCGTTTGTATTGGCTTGGGACAGACGGAAAATAAAGAGAGTAGGAGGGTAGCGGTGGCAGTCAAAGATGCGAGGGGTGCCACTAAAGTTCCAGTTGCCTTGGAATTCAACATTTGGTCCTTCGCCTTAAAACAACAAACCAGTGATTCAGGAGCAGACGTTAGTATGTACAGTGTACTTTAGTGAATATATGCGAGTGTACTTTACTGAATCTGACCCGTTATACGGATAATTTTCCCCTCTGTCAATTTGTTTTTGTGTTCGGCCGATGAAGTGCTAGAAAAAACAAATTGTTTTTCAACAACTTAAAGAAAGAAATCTTGTTTTTTAAATTCTTGACCCTTTGAAAAAGAATAGAAAACTTTTGTGAATTTGCTGCACAAAATTTTTAGTTACAAAATTTTCCCGTTGTCCCTAGGACAGCAAATTGTTTTAATACGCCAACAACGAATCGGTCCCTAGTGCAATTTGTTTTTGTATTCGGCCGTTGAAGTGCTGGGAAAAAGCAAACTGTTTTGATAATCCGCTACTCGTTGGTTCTAAACGAAGTTGTTATTGGACAAATAATCATAAATCATTATTTTGCAACTGTCCCGTACCTTTGTGTGTAGTCACAATTGGTAATATTTTGTTTTTTATTACGGTTTCGTATTATCGGATTCTGTCTCTTAATCGAAGATGCTTGTTCAGTTTTCGGTACAGTGGATCAGAAAAATCGTTTGCTTGGACAAAATATAATATTGCTGAAGTCAACGAATCTGACCCAGTTGAAGAAGATTAGTGCCACTGTTATTAATCTGATCCAGAAAATTTTGTGTATTTTCTGTACAGTGGATCAGAAAAGTTATTTTCCAATATTATTGATGTGTAAACATCTATACGCTGGGGGTAAAAATCTTTTTCACAATACAATCACAAATTTAGAGTAAGATGTGCGATGTAATCGTTAACCAATCGTAAAGCGTTATCAAATCGGTGTGAGCTATGTATGAGTGAATTAGTGTACTCATACGCTGCATACAATATACTCAACACCATCTAGTGTGCAATAGTAGCGACTAATTTTCACTAATTGTCGTACATTATGTTATCGTAGGCAAATGAAAACAAATAAATAAAATGAATACAAAAACATTTAATTTTAATAACTTTTAAAAAAATGTTTTGCACTTTTAATAAAAAATTTACTAAAACAAAGCAAAATGAGGAAAACTAAAAACTAAACTTGTCAAATATAAGGAAAACTAAAAACTAAAAGTTTTCTTCACCTTTGAGATTGTCATTCATACTTAACAGCTGCATATAAGCACCATCTAGTGTGCAATATTAGCTACTAATTTTCGAAAACCATTGCTGTAAAATAACATTACATTTCAGTAAACAGCTGATTAATAACTTGTCAACCGCAACAAATACAAAATAATAAAATATTTTACAAAACACCAAAAAAATTATAACTCAGAACATAAAACAACACAAAGTGTAACCAAGCTGAATGGAGGTAATGTTAATTCTAATAAAATTTCTATTAGATTCCAATATAAATTAAGATTATAACATATCTTCATTACGTACTGTTGCCTTACACTGAAACTGGTGCTCGACAATTGGGTAACAATCTCCATCTCATGCCAATTATTATGGGTGGAGATTTTAATACAAATTGTGCAAACCCACAGTCGCAAGCTTTATCAAAATTTTTATTTAACGTTTTCCACTTGCATATGAGCAATTCTCCACAAACCCCCACAACTAACAATTCCACTATTATAGATGCAGTTTTCCATAGATTTTTAAATACAATCGAATCAAAAATTTATATATCTTATTTCAGTTACCATAAGCCAATATTAACTATTTGTACTTAAGGCATTTACAATAGATGGGCACTTTGCAGTACTACTACAATTTCAGTAAAAATAATTCTTTAACTAGTAAATTTTTACTGATTACTAAAATTTTTTTCAGCAATTTTTATAAAGTGCCTACATGATTACGATGAGGTGCATTGAATTTTCAGTAATCAGTAATGTCCGATTACTGATTATTATCAATACGGCCCTATGATTTGACTGGTAATGCAAATTAAATTTCATTATCAGTAAAAATTTACTGAATTTTTTCAGTAATCAGTAAATTTACTGCTTATTGTAATTTTTAATGCAGTACATATATACTGCAGTGTGCCCATTTACTAACCAAATAAGTTAAATAAAACAAACAAAAACCAGCAAATTCCTATGTATTTACAATATTGAAAGTTTTGATGCTTTTAATTGATTAATTAAAAAAATATACTAAAAGCATAAGTACTTCCAACTTCATTACTAGATGTTTACACATCTCCCCTGTGATCGGACTCACATTAATTTTTTTTTTGTTGGAAATCTTGCCCGTTTACAAAAGAACGAATAAATTTTAAAAATTTTCCTGCACACTGGCTCAGAAATATTATATTTCGAGAAAATATTTTTGGAACTTTAGCAAGTTTTTCGTACAGGGGTCAAGCAATTATTTTGCAATTTCAAATCTTGACCCTTTGTCAAAAAATTGAATTTTGTGAATTTTTCAGTACAGTGGCTCAGAAAAATTATTTTTCGACAGAAAATTTTTTGGAAAAAATATATTTTTCGGTACAAAATATTTGGAAAATCTTGTTCCTATAAGAAAAAAAATAAATTTTGTGCATTGGTCAGGAAAATTATTCTGCGATACAAAATTTGTTGATCATTGTTCCTTTGACAAAAAATAAAATTTTGTGAATTTATCTGCACAGTGAGTCAGAAAAGATATTTTCGAGACAAAATTTGTTAAAAATTTCACATTTGCACAAACTACCTTCACTGGTGCAATTAAGCAAATACTGTCTCAATCTGGATATTGGTTCAATTGTGGAAAATTTAGAGATCTTTGACCGAAAATTATTTCAAAGAAAAAATTTAAGAGAAGAATAAAATATATAATAATTATGTTTATCACAAATTTTTATCTGGTTTTTGTGGATAACAATTTAATAATTTTAATTATTCTGCGATACAAAATTTGTTGATCATTGTTCCTTTGACAAAAAATAAAATTTTGTGAATTTATCTGCACAGTGAGTCAGAAAAGATATTTTCGAGACAAAATTTGTTAAAAATTTCACATTGGCACAAACTACCTTCACTGGTGCAATTAAGCAAATACTGTCTCAATCTGGATATTGGTTAAATTGTGGAAAATTTAGAGATCTTTGACCGAAAATTATTTCAAAGAAAAAATTTAAGAGAAGAATAAAATATATAATAATTATGTTTATCACAAATTTTTATCTGGTGTTTGTGGATAACAATTTAAGCTGTTGTTTTTAACTCTTTTGCCTCAAACGGATTAGAGCGTCAGTGTGAAAATTTGAAAATATTTTTTTAAAAAATATTTTCGACTCCTCATTCTCAACGCAAACCTGAATTTGAGTGGGAGTGGAGAATATTTCATAAGGTATCGATACTTATTGTTAAGTTTTTTTTTTATTTTCTATCTCAAGATAAATTCTTTCTCACTACATTTCGATTCATACAATGAGTGTTGAAGGGTTTTTAGTCCAGTGCGATGAGATCATACGAAGCAATTAAAAGAAGTTGATTTAAGAACGTACAATAATCTTGCCCTAGAAGCTAAAAAGCATGAAATTCAAAGTGCATGGACTGAATGTAAGGACAATTACTGGAAATGTTTATCTGACCCGGAATGTATGAAAAAGGATAAGGAGGCGATCCGAAATAGGAAAAGGGGAGCGCATGATTGCTATATCAATTGCGTAAAAATAATAGGTGAATTTAGGGAAAATTTGAAAATTTCTCAGGCACCTCATAGAGAAACTAAGTTCATCTATTTCGGTCCCACAATGCGATACAGAAGTTTTTCACGGCGATTACGTGGACTGGTCCAGTTCCAGAGACTTGTTTACGGCCATTTACTTAAATAATAAAAAAACTTAGCCCAGTGGAAAAATGATACCACATGTTTCAAAAAAACTAGTTGAGAGGCGAGAGAAATAAACCTGCATATTCCATTAATAGCGGAAGGATTCGATATTACATGGTCAAATTTGAAAAGTCAATACGTGAATAAATGTATTCTCATTAATAATCAGTTAAAATCACTGTTCAACTTGACCCAGTCAATTTCCAAGAAAACCGAACTTTCAAAATGAGATGATTTAAATAAATTTCTGACTGAAAGGTTTCATGCGTTGGAAAGTGTCTTTGACGTATTTATTTCCAAGGGAGGTAGCTCATCTCAAACCCCTCGCCTAAACTATAACAATGACGACAATTCGAGACAATTCAAAGTCCACCACACAAAAGTAAATATCTAGAAATGTACTTTGTGTAAGGAACCTCACCATTTGAGATCATGCCCAACATTTGTTAATGCCCCAATTGTTGTTAAACTAGGCTCTCCGTGGTAAAGAGGAATAATCATTGTTTAAACTGCCTGTCCCAATGTCATATGGCTGTTGATTGCTCTAGCAAGAATACGTTCTCAAAGTGCACCTCGAAGCATTACACGCTATTTCACAAAAATAAAGTAGCTCAGCAAAGTGAGTCGAGTTCGGAAGAGTCTCGGAGTATGCCCCAAAATCAAATACAGTCCACTGATTCACCTTCGACATCTTCTAATGTTAGGACATTTAATACGTCGGTCTCGTACAAAACAATGCTAGCTACAGCGTGGGTAAAAATTGTAGGAAATGGCGTGTCCCATAAAATAAGGGCGTTCGGATGCTCGGATGAAACTTTTATATCATCGAGAGTACAAAGGTTATTAAGATTACACACAAAATCTATTTCATCAGATATCACCGGCCTTGACGGTGAATATCTAACAAAATGCTCGAAAATGGACACTGATGCGCTGGAGATCCCAGATATTACGGGAAATATCCCAACTCACTTGTTCGAAAATGTGAATATAGATCAGCTTCCACAATTAGATTTCGCTGATCCTTACTTCTTCAAAAGTGGTCCAGTGGATATTCTCCTAGGGGAATTTGTATCAGCAAATTCTACTCAGTGGAGTGGAACAGGCCATTTTAGGCTCGCTTATGGCCCAGGAGACAGTCTTTGGATGGATTGTTACTGGCCCAACGAACAAAAACAATTCGAAATGTTTAGTTCGTGTCTCTCACTGCACAAGAGTGTCGATTGACGAGCAGATGGCCAAATTTTGGGAAGTCGAAGAAGTTCCCACAAAACGAAAAATCTCGGAAGATGAGATTTGCGAAAACATCTATAAAACGACAGTTCGTACAGATGAAGGGAGATATGTAGTTGATCTACCCTTTAAGCCTGATCTGCAAGTAGGATCGGCGAATGGCCAAAACAGATATATTGCCCTTAGTCAATTCCTCAGGAATGAGAACTATGGCTCGAAAGCCAGAATTGAAGATAATGTATGACGAGGTTTATACATTCCGGGTCAGATAAACGAGGTGAAAATCTGACACTTAACCATATCGAGAGTATAATCACTCCAACGGGCAGACCAGATAATTGGTTTTATCTGCCCCATCACGAACTTGGGGGTGTTTTTAACACCGTCATCGACTGGTAAAAGTCTTAATGACTGTCTTTTCGGGCTCACAAAAAGATATAGTATCTCTGGTATTGAATTGGCGTCTGTACAAGTTTGTATTCAACGCGGACATAACGAAAATGTACACGCAGATTTTGATTAATCCCAAACATGCTCCATTTAAACGAATACTGTTCAGACCTGACCCAAATGAGGAAATACAGGATTTTCAATTGAAACAGTCACATTTGGCGTCAATTGCACTCCGTACTTGGCCTTGTGTACATTACTGCAATTGGCAGACGATGAGGAACACCGGTTTCCCATTGGCGCTCAAATATTAAGAGAAGGCATGTATGTTTATTATGTGCTAGTAGGAGCGCATCCGGTCCCAGATGCTATAACATCGTCAAATCAGTTAATTTCAATTATATTATCAGCTGGGTTCGATCTGAGAAAATGGACCTCGAACAGCAAAGACATCCTCGAGGATTTGCCCAAAGATCATGTGTGATAAAAGTAAAGCCAAACCCTTAGGCATTAGATGGATGTCATAGCAAGGCTATTTGACCCTTTGGGCTGGCTGGCGCCAGTTGTAGTAACGGCAAAAATGAAGCAGTTATGGATTCATGACATCGTTTGCGATGAAGCCACTGACTCTTATAAAATGGAAAGCATTCGTTAAAACTTACTCCGAAATTGGGAAAATTCATATACCACGTTGGGGACAATACTCTCCGCAATGAAACTGCAGATTCATGGGTTTTGCGACTCGTCGGAGTTGGCTTATTCGGCGGTTTTGTACGCTAGAGTCGAGATAGAAGGCATCGTTCACACAAATGTACTCGTTTCTAAATCAAAAGTCGCACCCATTAAAAAATCTCACTCCCAAGGTTGGAGTTGTGCGAAGCACTCTTGTTGTCAAACTTGATCAATGTATTTCTGCCTCAGATGAAAATTCCTCAAAACTCGATTGCCTTGTGGTCTGACTCGTCAATCGTTTTGGCCTGGTTGAATAAGCCTTCGCATAATTGGACCACATTTGTGGCGAATAGGGTAGCAAAAATACACGATAAATCTGGTGGTTTCTGGAAGCACGTACCAACGGACGAAAATCCCACTGGCCTAGCAACCCGGGTTGTGACTCCTCTGGAGGTAATGGACAAGGACCTTTGGTGGTCTGGGCCATCCTGACTGGAAGAAAAAATGGAATGTTGACCCGAGTCTTTAGAAATATTAGATACGAATCCAGAAGCCAACTCGGTACGGAAACATTTATCTAAATCAGCGGAAATAGAGAACATCTTAGATCGTTTTTCATGCCTCTCGAAAGCCATGCATGTTGTAGCTTATATTCTTCGCTTCATTCACCCAGCTTTAAAGATAGAAAATCGGTGCATTAGAGTCAAACTATCGGCTCAAGAGTTAATGGCAGCACGTAATCGACTGATGATTCTTTCCCAAAAAATCCACTTTTCAAGCGAGTACCATTGTCTGTCTCAGAAAAACCAAATAGAATCGAAAAGTTCCATCCTAAGCCTTACTCCATTTTTGGGTAAGGATATGATAATTCGAGCCAATGGACGTTTGGGGTCCACTATGTCCTTGTCTTATAGTGAACGGCATTCGGTAATTGTCGCTTATCAAAGTCGTTTTGCAAAGCTTTACGTAGACTTCATCCATAAATTGACCCTTCACGGGGAAATTGGATTGCTGCTCGCTACCGTGCGCCTCGAGTGCTGAATAGTAAAAGCGAAAAACTTGATTAAAGCACATATAAACCGCTGTAAGGAATGTGTTATGGCCCGTAAAAATTTTCAAGGCCGGATGATGGCAGCTCTTCCGCATGAAAAGACAACTTTGAGCCGTCCATTTAGTAACACGGGTGTCGATTTTGCTGGCCCAATCGAAATTAAAACATTTTCTGGCCGAGGTTGTCGTATAACGAAGGGTTGCTTATTCATTTGTTTTGCCACCTGGGCAATCCACTTGGAAACAGTAAGTCCTCTCTAGCCAAGCGTTTATAGCAGCTCTGACTCGTTTTGTTACTCGCCGTGGTTGTCCCCATAAAATGTACTCTGATAATGGTCGAAACTTTGTCGGAGCGGCTAGGGAGATAAAAACGAATTTCATAAAGCTGTCTCTGAACTCAAAGATGAGGCTGTGACACGATACGGACACCAGAGATTAGAATGATACTTTATATCTGCCGCTGCGTCTTATATGGGTGGCCTGTGGGAGGCAGGAGTCAAGAGTTGTAAAACCCATCTGAAAAATGTACCCGGTCAATTCCGACATACGTTTGAAGACCTTAATACCATCCTCGCTTGAATAGAGTCATGCTTTAATTCGCGTCCACTTGCACCTCTTTTAGACAATATTGAAGACTTTAGCGTTCTGACTCCTGGACATTTTCTAGTTGGATCTTCCCTAATGACCCCAGCAGAGCCTGAAACTATTCCCTCTCGAACGGCCCTCTTAAATCGATGGGTGCGTCTCAAGGTCATTCAACACGATTTTTGTACTCGTTGGAAATCCGAGTATCTGAAAGAACTACACAAAAGAACGAATTGGAAGCGCCTTCAAAGGGATCTGCAAAAAAAGACATGGTAGTCTTACGTCAAGACGCTGGGGGCCCTAATGATTGTCGATTAGGAAGAGTCCTTAAAATATACTCCGGAACGGATAATCGAGTTAGAGTCGTAGATTTGAGAACTCAGTTAGGGTTGATTACGCGCCCTGTCCACAAGCTCGTTCTTTTGCCAACAGATACCTAACCCAGACACAGTGTAGAAATATTTCGGTTCCTTACGTAATCTTACTAACCCTACTTCACCACATCAGCTAACCCAACATCTAACTATCTTCATAATTTCTCTCTTCTCGCAGACATGGACTACCACGAGGAGTATCGGTGCCCGCTCTGTACGACACGCCATCCGTTCCGGTCGTGCCGCCGTTTCCTGATATTGGACCCACTAGAACGGACACTGGTGGTCGACCGATACTACGCTTGCCAGAACTGCCTGGGACTCTCTCACTCAGTCAAAAAATGCCAGAGCAAACACCGTTGCCAGAGCAAACACCGCACCCGACCCGAACATCAAGGTGAGCCAGGCAACTGTCACCTCTCTTCTGTTTCCATATCCGACGAAAGAGGTGTAAGGTAAAAAGATTAATCTCCAGCTCACGGATCGCCAGTCGGAGGTACGAACACTCACAATAACGATGGACGTCATAACTGGCCAGTCGCCTTTCATTCCTCATCGGCGCTGCGATCCCTGTAACGTGAGTGGACACTTTGACCCGTAAGAATTGGCGGATTCTCGCTTCCATATTCCGTATGGTTGCTGTCTAGTGTTGGCTGAGGATGCGGCGAATCAATTTTATCTTGGGCTTCAACAATTGGAGGAAGGCTGTTCGTATTCCCAGAAACCCATTTTTGGTTGGGCTTTTTTGGTGCGATCCCACTATAGCAGAAGGGCGAAAAATAATCTATTAAGAACAAGAAGGCGCCACATGAACTGAAACTGCCTCTGTTTTGTTTTTTTGATAAAATTCTCACCCACATTGCCTAGAGGTGATTTGTTTGCACATATCGTGCAAAGGGGGCCAGTATGTTCGCCCACACATTGACCCACCACAGAAATTCGTACCATCTCCCTTGCCTGCGTCGTCGTCGCTCTCTCGATTGTAGCCCTTATGGCTAAATAACTACTACTCGCTGGTAGGCTGCCTGCACTTACTACCGAACAGCGACAAAGGGCTAGTTAGATATTGTGGACAAACCGATAGATAGAGACGACGGCAGCAGACATATCCAGTTAAAACGTAAAGCAAATGTGAACTTAAATATTTGAAATTAAACAAAACAAACATTTATGCATAAAAGTGACATAAAAAATAAATAAAATTACAATTTAAGCGGCCGTTGAAAGTGCCAACCAAAACAAAAAGTGTGTGTGTGTTTTATTTGCGCCGGTTTCAACATAAACCACAAGAGTGAGCTGCCGTTTGCATTGGCTTGGGACAGACAGAAAATAAAGAGAGTAGGAGGCTAGCGGTGACAGTCAAAGATACTAGGGGTGCTACAAAAGTTCCAGTCATAACTGGCCAGTCGGAATTCAACAGACGCTAATACAGCAGCATTGATGACTTCATTTGAAATTTAAAAAATCGACAAAAGACATTATAGATTTACGTCATCATTTACTATTTGATCTATAGATGGCTTTCCCAATATTTGTGTCGCTCGTGAGAGACAGTCAACATGTATCTTTTCGGATCCCTTTTTGTAAACAATTTCATATTCAAAATTCGAGAGGAACTCGGCGTAGCGTAACAACCTAGCTGATGTAATTTATTGTGCTGATGAAAAATCCGGGTTAAAGGACGATTGTCTGTCAGGAGTTTGAATTTTCGACCATATAGGTACATGAACAAATGATTTATGGTAAAAATGATTGTCAAAGCTTCACGGTCCAATTGGCTCTAATTTTGTTCCGCAGATGTTAACGATCGGGACGCAAAAGCAAATGGGCGCTCCTTCCCCTCAACTATATGCAACCGTTGATGGACGTGGAATGGTATTAATTGCTTTAATTTTTGATGGAGACTTTGAAATGTTATTATGCTGAATTACATGACCCAAATATTCAATTCGAGTTTGAAAAAATTAGCATTTGTTTAAATTGAGATGCAGATCGTGTTCCTTTAATCGTTGTATGCATTCATTTAAAATATACAATTTGAAATTTTCTTTGCTGGAATCGAAGTTCTCAAATGGTGGTATCATTTCTTGTAATGGCGGTGCATTTTGTAGTTGTTATTGCTGTGGCTGCTACGATGTATTTTCAGCAACTTGATTTTATAGATCAGGCTGATTTTTATTGAAAACCTCCAAAAGCTATTGAAATTGGTCAGCATTAAATATTTATCAATTATTTATTAATTACTTTTTTTCTTTTGATCCTATCCTCGTCACCAAATTGTTATACCTTGAAATAAGTTGAATAAAAGAAGCACGCGTTGATTTCCATTACATATTAGATCAGATAATTAGAATAAGAAGAAAGAATAGTAGACACAAGAATGACAACTGCATTTTGATAATATAGTTGCCAAATCTAATTGCAATAGGATACCACAGTAACGATTGGGGAATTGGGGTTGAACTGCAAATTGCGATTATAACAAATGATTTAAATGATTTTGATTCTGTGGAGGAAAAACTAACTTTTGTTTGTAAAAATAGATTTCTTTTTAAACTTTGACGTGGATGCGAACGAGTTAACATTATCCGATTGAGCTGGAACTTTTTCAATCATATTTTCTAGCCAATTGGCACGATAGAAATTCGAAAATAAATATTTCTTACAAACACACTCACAGAAAAATTCGGTTGAGACAGCCGAATTAGCCGTAACCGAATTAAGAGGTTGTCTCAACCGAATTGGAGGTTGACACAACCGAATTAGAGGTTGACATAACCTCAGTAGAGGTTGACACAACCTCATTAGAGGTTGACATGACCTCAGTAGAGGTTGACACAACCTCATTAGAGGTTAACACAACCTCATTAGAGGTTGTCACAGCCGAATTAGAGGTTGACACAACCTCATTAGAGGTTGACACAACCTCATTAGAGGTTGACAGAACCTCATTAGAGGTTGACACAACCTCATTAGAGGTTGACACAACCTCATTAGAGGTTGACACAACCTCATTAGAGGTTGACACAACCTCATTAGAGGTTGTCACAACCTCATTATAGGTTATCACAGCCGAATTAGAGGTTGTTACAACCGAATTTAGATAGTGTCACAAATTAATTATTAACGTTTTTTATTATTAAATGATAATTTATTTTCCTGTATTCCTATAAAAAATTCAAAAAGCGAGAAAATAAAGTCATACATATTGGGTAATCTATATAATAATAAATTTGTTTTACATGCCTCTTCCGACCTTTTTCAAGTCCCGGCCATCACGGGACACCGCACTAATTCTGACATTCGGCTGACCAATTTCGGTTCTTGCATCCGTATTTATTTCAAATTCGGTTGTTCCAACCGAAATTTTAGAAAATTTAGTTGACTGAACGAATATAAGTGAAGATTCAGTTGTCACAACCGAGTCAAATAAGAAACGGGGTTGCTTCGACCGAATTTCGGTTTTGGGGACTAAATTCGGTCGTAACAACCTCAATTCGGTTGTGGCAACCGCAATTCGGTGGTAACAGCCGAATTTATGGTTGCTACGACCTCTTTTCAAACAATTAGTTCTCTGAGTGCACCATGGAAGAATAAAACTTTTATTACCCCGGAGAGAAGAAGGTCGTCCTGGTAGCATGGAAGGCGTTGACTTGAACTCTTTAAAACTAAACAACGTATACAAGTGAGATGAGAAGTTGAGACCGCAATATTATTTTTTATAATGCTGAATACAAATTGAAAAAGTTCACCATTTTAAAAGCCACAGTCGAAAAAATGTGTTTATAAAAGGCCCATTTTCATATAATTTATTTACAAATATATACATACCTTTTCGAAATATTGGATTTGGAACATTACACTGTAAGCAAAATTTCAAGTTTTGAAATGACACACAAAAACACCGAGACACCCCAACTAATTTTTGGGTCATAGAATCCGTTTTAAAAAGTTAGCTCAAAGTAACGAGATATATCGATTTTAAATTTGTAGTAAATTTAAGATGTTTTTTTATTTTATTTAAGGGAAAAACCTGCAAAAGCTCTTGTTAAATCAATTTATATACATATTTTGTTTTCGACAAAATGTAACCGTTGAAATAATAGACATCTATTTGGAAGCAAAATTAGTTGGGGCCATAATAAATATAATAATTTTGAAATTCGGGATTTTGGGAATCGGGATTTTGGGATTGGCATCCCTATTACAAACAGATGCTACAACATATATATCAAAGTGATCACTTTGACAGATTAGACCCTACCCGCCGCTATAGATGTTAACACATTAAAAGTATAAGCATTTTATTGACCATTTTGAAAAAATAGAAAAATGAGTGACGAAAAATGCAGATCACATTGAGAAAAATTAAATATGTTGTTTTGTGTGTGGAAAATTTACACCGAAAAGTCATCGCCATCCATCATTATGGCGCCTTTACATAGACTCTTCAACCAGAAGCTTCAAATTAGTCTTGCTATTTGAAAACAGCGTTAAACCAGTGCCATTGATATATGCTCTTGGAATGCATGAGTCGTATGATACCATGAAATTAAATCTGGAACGCATTAGTTATGACGAACACAATTGGCGCGTAAATTGCGATTTTAAGGTTATTTCACTATTAGCCAGAATGCAAACTGTCTATTCAAAGTACATGTGTACTTTTTGTAAATGGGACAAAAGCGAGATTGGCCAAAACGCGATTCGCAAGTTGTTGGCGAATTTAATGTAATTCGTCCACCATTGATCCCCCTTCAGAAAATAATGCTTCCGGACCATCATATAAAGCTGGGAGTTGTAAAATTTTTTTTAAAGCGTTTGGTTTGCGTTAGCGAAATTGCATTACCATACTTGAAAAACAAAAAGTATGAAGGGATTGCATGAAGGCATTGAGGAGAGCTTCTCACAATAAGCGAGATGCGCGCTTTCTAGATTTTACACTCACTGATTGGGACCTACAGTTTTACACCGGTTCCGAACGGTATTTTGAGAGCTTTTTCATGGCTAAGTACTCGATAGTGTCACCATCACTAAGCGAGGTGACCGTCGTCGAAAGAAATGTAAGGTGGTCTGAGCAGGGATCGAACCCACTTTCTCATGTACAAGAGCCGCGCGCACCATCGACGGCCTTGAAAAACAACGCTTTTCCAAAAGTATCAATGGAAAAATTAAAACAGGGTAATTTTGAGTCCAGATATACGGAAACTTTTAAGGGATACGAGTTTTTCTGAAATGTTAGATGAAACTGAACTAAGCGCATGGAACTCAATTCGTTCGGTAATTGAAAACGTTCTTTGCAAAAATCGCTCACCCGAGTAGCGTTGATGATGAAGTCTTTCGACAAACTTGGCGTTAATATGTCGTTAAAAATCCACATGTTACATGCAAATTTGGATTTTTATTGTCCACAGAAACTGCCGAAAGATTTCATCAAACTATAATGGCATTCGAAGACAGTTTCGCTCGAAAAAGAATAGACTCAATGGTTGCTGATTTCTGCTGGTCGATTGCAAACAAAGAGTAAAAATTTAATAAATCCAAAAAAATTTCAAAATAAGAGCAAATATAGTTCCATGGCCGCTCTAAAATGGACGTCCATTATTTCCGGATATATAAATTTTGACAAATAAATAATAAACAAATTGATTTTAAACAAGTTTTTAAAGATTTTTCATTCAAATAAAATCAAAAATCGCCTTAAATCTACTACAAATTTAAAATCGAAATATCTCGTGATTTCGAGCTAACTTTTCAAAACGGGGTACATCACTGGATTCCACGATCCAAAATTAGGTTGACGAGTCCCGGCGTTTTGGTGTGTCATTTTCACCTACTTACAGTGTTATTAATCGTTCAAAACATCCAATGGGATCTACAGCAAATATGACATCAAGTAAAATTGTTCGGTTAGAGTGTGTCGGTATTTTTCTTTAATTGATTGGCCAGTTTTAACAGAAATAAAAGTACACTAAGAAAAGTCCTTCTCCACGTGACAGACAGTACCAAATTTGCTGCGGTCGAATGGCTAGAAAATCTGACTAATGGAGGACGCTATCAGATTTACAATGTGGTGAAGATGGTAGTACTTTTCTGTAACGGAGATCTACGGAAATATGGGCAAAGAAAAGTATAATCTTTCCAATAAATTTGTTTTTGAAAACTTATCGAAAAAATAATTCCACACACAAAAAAATAATAGTGTTTTTATTACCTTTGTTGGCATAGGTGTTTAAATTTTGTATGAAATACAAAAAATACGATATAACACCCATGTCAGTTGTTGTTTTGTACACTCTAATTTTGCCTATTGGAATAGTAAACAATACATTTCAAAGTAGCTAAACATTCGAAATTGATTATATTTCAGTTTTCAATAAAGTTGTCAGAAATATTTGATTGTGAGAATAGTGACGAAAAATTTATAATTTTTTCAAAAGAAACTCTTATTAACTTTCCACCAAAGTTCTGCCGCTTCATTTCTGATGTGATTTTTATAAAAAGGGTACGGTAGCCATTGACTTATAAATAATTCCGTTTGGTGAGAAATGCTGTTAGAAGTCGTTTCATAAAGACCGATGTTTTGGAATTGAATTGGGAATACCCAGTGTGCTGTCAAATCGACTGCAAGAAGGTCACAGCAGAAGGAACGTTTCATGGTTTCATTGATTTGATAACTTTGTGGCCTTTAAACCGATGGGTTCGGTGTTAACGGCGGTATGCTTAATCAATGACAATTGACGATATGTTTTGGATGGATCCGGATTATAGCTTGGAAACCAAACATAAAACTATGGATAAGAAGACCAGAAACTGGAACTGTTTCTAAATATTATGTTAAACTATTCTTTATTCAATTATCATACAGTTGCTGTATGCATTGCTCCAAGGATTCTCCAAATAGAAATACAGTATTTGATACTTTAGTAAGCGAGCTTTCATGCCTTTTTCGCAGCTGAATCACCGGTCAAAACTGAGTTTAATGCTGGTTATGATGTGATAATATGTACCCACTATTGGTGATAACTTCCATGATTTAAATGGATGTTTAAAATTAATTTTAAATCTAATAAATAACTACAATTACCATTTAAAACATTGTCTTTATATTTAGGGGAAAATATGTGAAGGGTAAGCTATGAAAACGTATAATATTGCTAAATACTCATTTGTGATTCAGCTCCAATGTATGGGTAAGTTTACCTCTTAGGAATAGGTAAATTGCCTATCCATTCTAGCTAAATCAACAATAATTGTAGGTAGTTTTTCGAACAAGAAAATTACCAATTAAAATTTGTAAAATTATACATAAACAAAGCTAACTCTATGTTAACCATGCCAATGGCTGATATTATACATTGTTTGTTGGCAATATTACCTCTATATTTTTTTGTGTGCATATACATAAATATTCGAAGCAAATCGAAACCAAATGGTTGCTCATGAATTCAGGAAACAAAGGTAAGTTGTATGTAATATACACACTAGGGTGATCCTCAAAACATAAAATTTTTGAATTTCTATCAGGGGAATAGAAATTGTGCAAATTGTCTAGAAAATATGACTGAAAAAGTTTCAGCTCAATAGGATAATGTTAACCCGTGCCGCATTGATTAATGTCAAAGTTGAAAAAATTTAGTTTTCCTCTATAGAATCAAAACCATCCGTGTTATAGTCGCATTTGTAACAAAGTTTTTTGTATGCAAATTTCATTCAAATCGAACAGATTTATCGTAATGTGCCCATTAACTCCAAATCCCCAATCGGTACCATGTGGATTGTACGGTGTGTCATAAATGTAAAATTGTAACGTCTTGGCGTATAACTGTAAATTTACTATGTTTTAGTGCCTCTGTGGTATACCTTTCTAACTAAAATCAGAAATGACAGTTGAGTACCGAATTTTGAAATAGAAGGCTTGTAAAATTAAAATTAATATTTTTTTAAAGACATTTCTGAGCTAAGGTCAGGGTCGTTTCTTTTTCGTTGTTAACTTTGTACAGAAATAAGTCTTTCGCTACACGTATCAGCAAGAAATACAAATTTGCGTTTTAAATGGGGTTCATATATAAGTATATTTTATTTACTTTACTGACAAATTTACGTACTTTTTTGAGATAAAATTACAAATTAAGGTGGTAAAGGTTTAGATAAGCTTAAGAAGAGTTCGAAACAATTTGTCTACAATCAGATTCAACCTGTAACAGAGACGGTTGTTGTTCTGCGTTTTTCGTCAAAATGGAATTGAAATCCTGTATTTATTTTACACCTGTCTCAGCTGGGTCATTTACGATTCTTAATCCGTTCACTAGTTTTCTCGCTTTTGAATAATTTTAATTTCACACAATTCTTCGGGATCGGTATACAACAAATAAATTAATTCTGAATCTTTTGGCAAAATTTAAAGCTGGAGGTGACACGAAATAATCTACTGGTTTGTACAATAAATAAACAACTTCTTGGAGATCGATATCTCTTTTGACGTTCCTGTCATCTATAATACTACAATCATATTTATTATATTGTATTCATGACGTTAATTTGTCAACCAGACTTGTGAAAGTGCAACCTGCTCCGTGTTCAGACACAATATCTTTACCTATGTTCCGGTACTGAACTAAGGATTTTAATAATTGTAAGTGTTGGTTGGGGACCATATTGGATAAATAAACAAATATATATCGAGAGCTTATATTCAATACCAGCTATACGCAAAAACACAATTTTTCAGGAGACGGAAAAAACAGTTTATTTTCCGAACTCTCGAAGTTTGAAGTAAACTTTCTTCTAGTATTTTTGTTAAATATTATTAGTGGGTACTGCATACAAAAATTATTTAAAGATTCCGTAGAGCCGCTATAGAAAATTGTTGAGTAGAGCTCTACCATGGGCTCCACAGACTATACATTAAGGTGGTCCAACATCATATGGTAAAAACTCAAGTTGAATGTAAAAGCCAAGAGACCCCCCAATTCTTTTCTATTTGATAAAAGAACTAAGGAGCCAATATTTCAAGGTCATTAGTCACTTTGAAGTCAGTGCTCAATGCTGTTTAAAAAATGAGTGCGGGAATTTTTTTTCAACTTTTGAAAAAATTTCAAGACATCTTAGTATACAAAAACTTAAATTTATTTGGTTAGTTTGCATAAGAAACAATGTTACAAATAAGTACATTTTATAGTGAAGACCGTAATAAAAATGAAGTCTTTAAATTTTTTTTTTGGAAGTGGATGGATTCTGTAGGTTTTCTACAACGGCCTTCTTTGTTGGTTCAGTTGGAAATTGTTTTCGATTAGCCTCTACAATCTGCAGCAACAGCTGTTTTTGCTCCTCTTCATTTGTTATGAGTTTATTAAAATCTTGAAATAGTTTAACACCTCTTTCTGCGATGTCATTGACCACTCTCATTTTATTCACTATATTTTTTGCCTCTTTAAAATCTGGATTCTGTTCCCATTCACTTGGGTGTTTGTTTAAAAAGCTTTGCTTAATGTTTAGCTTAGTAAACAACAACATTGTTCTACTATTAGCAAAATCTGCCAACTCACATTCATCAGTTAGTAAATTGGCATTTCCTCTAATCATCCTGGGCGGTGCAGGGACAGACATCTTATTCACTAGGCTCACTTTGTTTTCAAGGCTCACTTTCTTGGAAAAGAGTGATAACACAGTGCAACACGAAAAAAAATAACCATATACGGACACCACTACGTGATAAAAGACTAAAAAAAAAGATCCGTGTCTCCCAATTTTTCCCAAAGTCATGCACTTTTTTTTTATGGGCCGCCAAAGATTTGGGGCCTCGGTATCATTTTCGTAAAAATGTGGTCATTTTCTCAGGCTCATATCTTGCAAACCGTTCAGAATTTCTCTTGTCATAAAGAACAAAAATTGCGAACATATAAAATCAAAAAACTCCACCTTCCAGATCAAAATCGCAAAAAACTTAAAAAACCCGACCAGTTCGTCGGATAGGTACCACAAATGTGGCTGCAAGGCTTTTTTGATGGTTCTAGCTATCTCTCCATCAATTGCGCTGTATTTCCCAGCCTCTTTCCAAAAAATTAGGTCGTTGAAAGCTGCATTGGCGCTGATTGGCGCTTCAACCCAGTTTTTTACGTACAAAAGTGCTCCGAAGCGGACAAATCTGTCCAAGTTTTCTTTCTCCTTGTTTGTGAAATGGTAAAGTCCTTGACCTTGGAAAAGGTACAATTTATATGCATAAATAAGATTAGCCATCCACCGAGCGTGGTGTATACGCCCAGGTGCTCTCCAGTGAATTTTCTCTATTGGTTGTCCCAACACCAACAGCGTCAGTTCAATAAGTTCGAGGTAGTCATCTCGAGGCTGGTCTTTCTTACTTAAATGATGTAGCAGGGACTCGATGGCACTGATTTTTAACTCAGCTTCTCCAGGGGAAAAATTTAATGGTGTGTAATCTGATCGAACAACTGCATTCCATGATTCCTTCAACCTTTTAAATATGGGAATTTCAGGAGAGCTTGAAGGTCCAAAACATAATGTACATACTTTGCTCAAAATGATTTCCATTATGTGATGGCGACACGCCAGCCATAGAAGTTCTTTGTTCAGCTTATTTTCAATGAAAGTGCATGCACCACTCTTGACGGCTGTTGTGTCAAAGCCCATACCAATGACTTTATCATCGAGATCCCATGTTTTAAGACTTTTAAGTACTGCATCTGCAGTTTTCGAACCTGTTGCACTATCCAATTTTGGCACCCCCAGCAGTTTCTCATTTCCACCAGCATAGGAAACTAGCACTGGTAGTCTATCTACTTTTTGTGAACCTAAAATGTCGGGCAAGATTTTGCTGTCCCAATGAACAACAATTGGTTCTTTAATGTTTAAGTTTGATTTCATCTCTTTTGCAAAATTCTGCCTTGCTGCTTTTCGTTTCCTTTTTATAGAACTTCTTGAAAGGGGCAATGCCTCAGGATCATGCCCAAGTGCGGCGGCAATAGGTATGATAAGCCTTACAGCTTCACGATCGGAAACTTTATTCCTGTCTTAAGCCCCTGCCACATTCATGTCAAAAAGGTTCTTCTTAGCTTTTGGTTTAGAAACATCATCGCTCTTCCCACCTAAAACTTTTTCTAAATTTTTTCGGGACGAAGGTTGATATAATTCACCATCAGAACCATTTTCAGAACGACTTTTGGCACTTGAACTATCATTTAAGTCATCATCGGGTGGATTAATAGAAGAAGACTTTGATTTTGCAGCAGAAACAGACTTTTCTCTTCTCTCCTCTTCTTTTTCAAATCTTTCTAGTGCTCTTTCTTGCTTTTTAATATACTCTTTTCTTTGTCTTCATATGAAATTATCATTTTTCTCTCAGTTCTTTGGTCAATTAAAAAATCTTTGTCTTCTTGTATTTTCATGAGAATAAGAGCATCTGAATGGCAATGTCAAAAAGCTCTTTGATTTTGTCTACAAATGATTGCTCGTTTGTTCTTTGTTTTTCGGTTATTCTGCCTTTATTTTTCTTTAAAAGTAGCCACTGTGAATGCACACTTTCAAGTTTTTCAATCGAATCGCAGGTATATTTTGTCGGGATTAGGGCTTTGCTCCAAACTTCATTCAATTCTTCAATTGTGCTATGACTAGCGTTCCTGACAGATTTTATTTCACTTAAAAAAAAGTGAAATCTTAACAAAACTTCTTTTGTTGTAGGCAGATGGTTCTTCTTTGTTAATGGTTCTAAGTCCTTAACACCGATTAAGTAAACACTGTCCGCTTGACGCGTCTTAAGTGCATCTATTTATATCATAGATGTGCAGCTAGTACTCTTTTGAGTCATCGTGTTTTCACACCGATAGTAGCTTGATCGTTTTTTCACACCAACATGTCCGAAAGCTTGCTGCTTGTTTACCGATTCAAAGTCAGTTGCTGTTCTGCATTCACACTACACTTAAAAAATAAATTTTAATTGCCATGGACGAATATAAAGAAATTTTTATGTTTGAAAATGGCAAAAATCATAAATGGCAATAATCATTGGAGATGTTGATATTTGATTTTTTTTTTAAGATTTAGTTTTAATTTTTAATTTTTTTAATTTTAATTTTTTACTCAGTGTACTACTTTTGTTTTCTCTGCTTTTGTTCTGCTTGCTCCGTTCAACTTAACACAGTCGCAAAATTCGTAAAACTGATTTGAAATGCGTTTGTGTCAGTTTGCACATGTCTGATTTATATTGAGATATAGTTCACACCTGAAACAAAAAAAAATGCGTTACATACCCGAAAGTAACAAATATTTTAACTTTTATGACAAACAAACAAAAATTTACTAAATGATAATGGGGCATCTCACCGGTGACCTCTGATATGTGGCTCTCTCTTTCGATTAATAGAACTGGACAACTTATGTTTGGTTTCCCGTAGGCGCCAAAAAAAATATAACCACATAAAATGTGTGAGTTTCTGGAAGCTTGAATGTCACGGGTTCTTAATGGGGAATAAAACCTCACTGTTCAGCGTTTTAATATTTTTTTCACTCTTTATTTGATTGTTTTTTTTTTACAATTTGCGCTAACGTTCAACTTCTTATAATTTTATTTGCACTTTAACTTTTCTCACTTTGGCTTTTGTTAGGAAAAGAAATACACTTGTTCAATCAATGAGTTAAAAACACGAATAACCAAAAATTACTTTGGCGCCAAAAAAGTAAACAACCCGCCATGAGATTGGTTGTATTTTTTAGTAGCGCCTGTCAGTTGTCACTGTTCCTAGTAGTATTTAACAGGCTGCTAGTATTCCTCTCCACGGGGCAGCACGTTAACAAGAGATCGCATATGTGAACACTTAACCTAAGTGTTTTACAGAAATTTATGAAAACTAAACGTTGTTGAGCACTGCCTTCCATATGCTCTAGGGTGCTAAGATTTTGCATAGATTATTCTTTTATTAGATGTAACAAAATGAGAGGGTCCCTAGGTATCTAAAATAAACTTGAGTTTTTTGAACCACACTACTATACATATATTGAAGACTCATTTGTCTCTATTGTAGAATCGCATGATAGAGCCCATTTGCCGTAATGGCCGCCATCGATTTTGACATTTTAGGTTTGTTTCGATCTCTCATGGAGGGACATATTTGCACAAAAGTACAGAAACGTAAACGTAAACAATCACCCTTATTATGCATGTCGTAGTCACGCAGGGTTCCCAGATTTGGGGATTTGTCCCCAACTTCGGGGATTTGAAGATGCTAAAAAGGACGAAAAAAATCGAATGGGGACAGGGTATTTTTCTGGGGATTTCTTAAATTTTCTTGGGGAAATTTTGGGGATTTATAAGGGTATAATACTTCGTTTACACAGGCGAAGATTAGAGCATTTATGGCATTACAAACGTCAAAACAAATAAAAAAAATACCGGTAATCCCGATAAATCTAGTTTTGTGTAAACGTCGTATAACATAGCAAATAACTATTACGCAACAGGTTTTTATTTAGGTTAGCCCAATACGTGTTGGAGTTCTGAATATTTCACATGGCAACTCCTGTAATAGAAGAAGAAAACAAAACAAAACAAGTGTCATAATATTGGCGCGTATGTTAAAGTAAAGAATAAAGAATATTGCAAATATTGTTTCAAGTTCGAAGAAAGGCAGCACAAATGTCTGTGACTAAAAGAGTTTTTAACAAAGCGTGGACAAAAGAAAGTTGGGCCAAAGGTAAGATTGTTTTAAGATATTTACAATGTATTGTAAGATATTTATAATGTATTTGCAATATATTTACAGGTTGTCGGCAAAAATAACAGGCAATTTGTTTTTGTCTTTTGCAACCCTACTGTCAAATTTAGCTGCTCAGAATAAAAAACAAAAAGAGACTGAACAATAAAAATCACAAAATGTAAAAATATTTGACAGTAACAGTGTTGCCAGATAAAGTCGGTCACAAATCGTCAAATTGGAGGTGCAGAAATCGTCAAATCGTCAAAAAAATTTTTCGAAATCGTCAAAAAATCGTCAACATTAAAAACTGCAATTGCTGTACCAAATATCAATATTTTTGTGGGGGGGGGAATAGTAAAACAAAGCAATTAAATCAATATGTTATAGTAATATTTTTAAAATTCATATATATATCTTTATTTAAACTCTATTCCGAAATCTCTTCAACTACTATTGGTCAAACAACCAACGAACAGAGTTGACAAATATGTGTACGAACACAATCGGAGCGATGACGTAGGCGGTACAAATTTTTACACGTATTCTTATGGAAGAAAAACAAAAGCTGGCATTTGACGTCGCTTCTGGCGTAAACGACAAAAATTAGAATTCTTTTTATTTCCCTGGCGTCAAGACGCAGAATGTTGGCGGCTTAATACAAAAATAAAACAACACTTGAGATTTCTGAAAGAAATGTGAACAGGAATTGTAAATTTATATTTTATAGGGTAAAAAAGAAGAGTCGATGCAGTTTTTGTCCTTCATGAATAATTTTCATTAACCCCTAATTGGCTGACCCCCGATTCAATTGTGTGAATTTGATTAAACGTCACAAAGATAATATTTAGGGTATTTACATAAATATGTATGTATGTATATTATTGACACGGTATGTTTTATACATTAATATCGTAAGTTTTTAATAGTTCTATACTTCCCCAGCCCGTCTACAAAAATGTAATCTCGATAATTCTATTATTTCATAAATGGTTCCATTTGTGGGCAGTTTTTCTACCCAATATTAAGTTTATGTTTAAATATAGTATATAGCTGTCGCTCTTGTATTACCCACAATTTCAATTTTGGAAGAGACTAAAAATCGTCATTCCAGAAGCTGAAATCGTCAAATCGTCATTTTATGTTTTTGTGACTAAAAATCGTCAAAATGACGATAAATCGTCACTTCTGGCAACACTGGACAGTAGGCATTCAATTTCATTGAATCAGGAATGAAAAAAACAAATCAGCTGTTCTCCTGCTGCCACCTTTATTAGTGTACACTGATCAAAACTGATTTCCGTATAAAAGTAATTTGGTAGTTTATTTAATTTTATGTTATCTTTTCTTGTTTTTATTCTTTAAAAAGTGTATGCTTTATTTGGGGAGAATTGGGGATTTTTTAATAATAATATTGAATTAGTTTAAATAAATATTTTGTTACAGTACGCTGTTATTGTGTTTTTTATGTTTGAATTGTTTTTAATAAATGCCATACACAACATTTGGGGACAACTGGGGATTTTTTAATAAAAAATTGGGGACGGCAAAAATTTTTATCTGGGAACCCTGTAGTCACGTCGAATGTTTGTTGTTTTTTAAATACGGCCTACCGATTTTGAAATTCGACTCTCTCGTAGATCTATTACAATTTTGGTATTGTGTATGTCGTTTATGACTGTGGAATTCGAGGAAAACAGTCGTAGAGAATTTAACTGGTGACAACGTCGAAAAATATAAAAAAAATTGGAAAGAACGCAAAATTTGAAAACAAAAAATGGATAATATCAAAATGTAAGTTCAATTATTAGGTTTATATCAGATATATAATAACCAAAAATATTTTAATACATATTTAAGGATGAAAAAAACTACACAATTTGAAACTCTTGTCAACTTTATGATGCAAAACGGGCCATTGGCAAAGGGATACCATAAAAACACGGAGATCACAGATTAAATAAAAATCGAACGATATGAAACGAAAGTTCAATACTCTTTACCCCCTTGTAGGACTAGGTTGGATTCATTGTTGCTGCTAGTCGTAATGCCTTACTCACTCGCATTGACCTCAACGATTCAATCTAAAGTTGGTCATAAATCTGAAGAAGGATTCTTACATTTCAATTCTCAGATGAATGCACAATAGACTTACATGCAACTTGTTAGGGTAAATATGATAGACCGGAACCATAATTGTATCCGGTAATTTATGAGTTATATGCGCTGGCATTCATGTTCTTCATTAGAAGATGGAAAATGAGCCTCACTTAGCAGTTTTGTATTATTTGTTTTAAAATTTAGTAAAGAACACACGACCGCGATTACAAAAACTTTTTAACTTTGTTTTGTTTTCTATCAGTTGATCTGTTTTCGTGACACATAAATTGTAAAAATGTGCACCAACAATCTATTACAAAAACACTCACGTCGATATTGTTATAAATATCAATAAAATGTAAATTCGGGTTATACTACGACAGTTGTCACAATTCGACTACGACATACATAATAAGGGTGAATGCAATCAATTCCAATGTTTTCTCTTTTGTCCACAAACTGGAATTACTATCACATTTCTTCGCTGTCCGTGCCATATAACGATTTAAATTCCAGAAAATAGAAGCACAGTAATATTCCATTTGAATGAACATCGGAACGCAAATGAATAGAAATGTCAATAATTTTTTAAAAGATGTTGCAACAATATAAAAGTTGAAAGTAAATACCACGGTAGAATGAGAATGTAAGCTCAGTAGACAGCTGATTTCTTGTTGTTTAGTTGGCCGCTTTTATCAGATTCAAAGGTGTTTTTGTACTTACTTATTGGTACATTTATTTGTTGGTATACGTATGTGTTGACTCTGGCATGAGGAGAGCCTGAACAAAAACAAAATGTCGGTTGTGGTTGCCGACATTCAGTGTTGCCAACTCTTCTGAGCCAAAAATCGCTACAAAACAGAACCTTGAAAACCACCAAAAACCTCTACTGAAGAAGATTAAAAATCACTACATAAACCTGTACATAAAAGTTTAAAAATAGTAGAGAGTACTCCGTATGTAGAATTCAATTAATTTATTTGAAATAATAAAATGTTTTATAAATATGTTTTTTCAGTTTTATGCGCAAATAATAATATATACTAGATGTAAAGAGCAGAAGCTAAATAATTTTCTTTTATATTCACACATACAAGTTACAAATTGACTTACATCAAATCTTTATCAATAAGAGTTATATTATTCTCATCTCCCTCCTCTGGAATTAAATACAATTTATTTTTGAACAAATTTCGTTAGGTATTTTATAGGCAGAACAGCAAACGTTTTGAAATGCCAGCCCATATTTTATATGTATTAGAGAATTAATTGTATTCAAAGACATTCGATTTCGGACTTTGTTTTTAAACAAGTTCATAACGCGAAATATTCTTTCCACATCGGCGTTGGAATATGTATAGATTGCCAGATTTATTACAAAGTTTGAAAATTTTTGAAAAGGATACTGATTTGATGCATTTTTAAAGTTATGATTTTAATCCAAAACAAATCAGAATATTTCCATATTTGACGGAAGTCTGTGCTGTATTTCCAGAACAAGAGCCTTTTGAAAATTCTACACAATCTGTCTTTATTATTTGTTAATCAATATCAGAAATATTATTGTCGTGGCAAGATTTGTCGAAACAGTATCCAAGGTAACAGTACTGGTTTAGTACTGTCTGTCTTTATTGTTTGTTAATCTATATCAGAAATATTATTGTCGTGGCAAGATTTGTCGAAACAGTATCCAAGTTAACAGTACTGGTTTAGTACGGGATCTATATCTCCTTCAATGTAACTGAATTCAATGCCAACCAAAATAATAATATTTGTTAACCTTTTTAATAATCTAAATAAATCGCTGAAAAGTTTTGTATGATCTGCATTCTGTGATTCAAACGCCAGATTTACCTTTTGAATCTCTGATAAAATCGATGCTAAATATGTTAAGCCACATCCCCACAATTACTTAACGGCTTTTTCAATTGAAAGCCGTATAGTTGGTCCCACCATTCGAAAGTTTGTATGCATAGCCTCATCGGTTTTAATTAATTTAAATAGTTTCTACTTCCCACGCCTTTCTATATCAAAGCAAATAAAGAAATGGCGGTTATTCAATTGTGTTTGCCTCAAAAGTGATGACAATGGATCGTAGAAGAAATGTGCTAAAATACCTACAGGCGCTACGCTGAAGCAGCCAATGTCACTACTGTAGCGACTTAAAAAAGAAATCGCTACATCTTGAAAACTGGTATTTTTATGTCAAAAATCACCACAAATAGCGGGAAAACCACCAAATTGGCAACTCTGCCGACATTGGCTGTATCTACTGCGACTACTTGGTAATTTTACTATGGTAACTAAGTATGTTCGAATGTGGGCATTTCCAGAAAAGGGTCAACCGCGAACTACATATTAAAAGTCGGGAGAAAAATATTTCTTTTTAAAATTTAATTAGATAACTGCTCACATTTTAATAATACATTAACTTTGAAAAGTAATTTAATTTGTATTTTGAGTAAATTGGTTACAAAGTGCATATGTATTTTTTCTGCTCTTGGCTTATCTTACTGTAATTTGTTGCTAGAGTTATTATTGACTCTTAGTATCATAACGATTGCACTCTTCTTATGCAGTTATTGTACCAACAACAAATGCAGTTCAAACAAAAAATATGAGAAATATACGGTAAAATTTGAAGATTATTTTCGTTGCTACTCCTCTGTCCAATTCGCCACCACAAATAAGCATGTGTTATCAGTTCTCCATGATCATTGATCGAAAGAGTTGGCTAATTTAAATTTAAAGCTAAAGCAGTGAGTTCATTAAAAAAATTAAAAGGCAAACATTTACAAAGACAATTTTTTTTTATTAACTTTCAAAGTGTGGTCCATTCGCGATCGTAAGTTTTACTTTTTCCAGCAATAAGGGATTTTGTCATTAAAGTTAAAATTATTTATACAGATGGAGAATAGAAGTTGTGCAGCCAAACAAATTGCTCATAAGAGGTACATGGAAATAATTAAAACCAATCCAGCCAAGAACAAGGAGTACCTAGAGAAAGCGGGTGAGAGGATGAAAAAACGTATCGCGCAAAACTCATACAATTAGCTGAGAATAATGAGAAGGTGCTTAAAAACATTCGCGAACAGGAACGCATAAGGAAACATAGAACCCACTAATAAATAATAAATAAAGCAAATGAAGAAATAAGTAGCTCCACCCTATATATCAGCAAACTAACTTTTGGTAAAGCTTCAAAGAAGACAGAAAATGCATTGCCGCGGACAGCTGATAAAAGAGCGAAGATTGTAAACTCTTTATTTTTAAAATATGTTCAGCCAGTCCAGCCAAATTTAGATGACATTTTGAACTTTGAAACGAAAAGGGCAATAAATGAAGTCAACGATTTTTTTATTGTCCATAGTGACATTAGCATTCAGTCTGCTGGCAAAAAGGACACACTAATCGTAGATGGAGAAGTTATATCTAATCGTTTTATGTTAATAACAGTGGCCAATGCATATGACATTCTAAACTAGAATATACTGGCGAACTTGTTAGCAAGACAACATTCTACCAATCTCGGCCAAGATATGTTCAGCTATCTAGTAAAATGCCACATAGTATGTGTGTTTGGTTGGTCCCAAATGACTTCCATTTTTTGTCCCGTTCGCGATCAACACAAAACAATTTTTAGTTTTTAATACTTTTTTTAACTTGAAGCGTACGAGTGTCCCGTTCGCGATCTTGGAAATGCCTATATACAAAGAGCTTTAGTGTAGAGAGAAAGAACTATCAAATAGGTTTGATACAGCGTAGAGCAAAACACAAACACAAAAATAGTGTATACACCATGGTAAAATTATCTATCGGGTAAACGCGTCGGTGGTGCAATGGGTAGTGTGCGCGGCTCTTGTACATGAGATCCTGGGTTCGAACCCTGCTCTGTCGACGGATTTTGCTGATGTCGACTTTTTTTTTGTATATTTGGTGTCGTTTAAATTTCTTTATTGTATGTTCTTAGTTTGATGTCTAATATAACTCACCTAAATTTGTGGCCCTTTCCTTATTCCTGTATCGACATTTTACGTTGGGTGTAAAATACTTTGACTTCGTTGAATTGCTTATAGTTTTCGAATTTTTTGTATGGATATTAAATTACTTTTGATTTTTAAATTTTTTGTGGTTGTTAATTCGTTTGTGAAAAATTTATTGATTTTCGAGACTGAAGCCTTTGGAGCTGAAAAGTGAAAAACTGTGAACCCTTGGCAAAGGGTTGAAGTTTACAAATTTGCAGTTTGATTCTACAAGTCGAATTTGTTTTGTTCGACCCTGGAGGAAACCTGGGCAAACTTGTGAATAGCTAAGTTCAAGATTATATATTATTGTCGTCTATATCAATCATCGCAAATTTCGAGATTCTGGACGAAATATATTTTCAATTGCCAGATACAGAATAGAGGCCAAAGAACCTCCTGGAAAATTGGATTCAAGCAAACGGAACATCTCCAAACCATACTAGCCAAATTTCTGTCATAGATCTGTTGTAAGCAAGTGACGCAAAAATTTGGTTGTCCAACATAATCTGTCGCAGATTGCAACGAGGGTCATCTATTTCTGTTATATGTCGTTGTATCATCAAATCCCATTATGTAAAATAGCATATGTATGTGTAATATTACATCTCGATACATCTGAACAATACACCAACAATTTTAACTTTACCTCAGTGAATAGTCGTGTTTTGGTTACAAGCAAGCGATTGTCGCTTGCTAAGTTGCAAAGAAAACGGCAATTTAGCGAAAAGTCCTTTTATTCAAAAATATGAATAAGGGTCGAAAACGGTAAAAGATGTAAAAAAAAAATTCTTTAAACTTAGCGAAAATGATTCTCGTCGCTAAGTGCTTCATACAAACCAAGCGAATATATAAGCAAGCGGTGTAACCAAAACACGCTTAATATCTCTTAACAACTTTTTTTTAAAACCTAACACCCCACTGCGACAACAGGCCTGCTGTCTACGTAAGAAATCATTAAGTGGTGAGTACAAATTATGTTATAAATATCGAAATATTCACTGCGTACATCATACTACTTTATTTGCTATGCCCAATCCAAACCGAAAATAACACAGATTAACTTTTAAGTGTTCTGAAAATACAATAAAATCAATATGAATTCTAATTAAGTTTTTTATTTATTTTTGTTATTAAACGTAACATTTCATTGATGTAACCAGATATAGCAACATATAAAATTAGTTCAAATATTTTCTCAATTCAGTTATTACATATTTGACCGATTTTTTGTTTCGAGTGGTTTTAAAATGTTAACAATTTTCATTTGCTAAACGGTGACCCAATTTTAATTGTAATTAAATACCAGAATATAGCTTAATTTTTACAACAAATATATTATCGTGTCCTGAAATCTGTTAATAAATGGAGTTTGTAACGTTTCTGGTTTATACATGGAATTTACAATTTTTTGTATGTTATTACGAAAAGTGAAGTTGGAGGTATGGGGTAGGTAGGCAAAATTTAATATAATATATTATGAAAGAAATTATTAGTGATATCCGATTATTTGTTTGAACCACTGTATATACCTACATTTATTTTAGAATGGAAGTAAAACAAAAATTGGACAGATTTAGCAGTTAATGATTGAAATGTAGCTTAAGCCGTTGTACGCTACACTGATCCAAAGCCCACCCTCCATACTGACCATTAATGACGTTAAGTTAGTCAGCCCACTTAAGGAAAAAAAAGACAAAAACAAATAAATAAAATATATATCGCACCTGTTCAACTAAAGGTCGTCAACTCAAAATTTTCAATTTGTCACTTTTTGTTAAAAAACGATATATATTGATCAACTCTAACCACTGTAAATTTTTCCCATTCTTTTGACTACTCTTTCTTTAAAAAAAACGTTATGTCGCTCACCACGTCTTCCGAGTACTTACTTTTGTATCAACAAAACAGATATATTTTTAGTTGTGCTTACATGTTTCAGTAATTTTGATCGAAGTTTTTTCAACTAAAGGGAATTATATCGAATTGTGACCTTATTCGTTTTATAAAAGTAACAAACAGGATAACAGTATTTTGATTACATATCACTGTACTTTTGGATTTTCAGTTTTTCGATCTATATGACATAGTCTTTTAATTTAAAATCAGTTAATTCACTTTTTTAACAACGAAAACACGCGTTTTTTGTTTAAAAGCTATAATTGTGTTTTATAATTAAATAATAAAGTTAAAATATTTGAGTTACAATTGTTTGGTAACATGACGTGTCCCAACGTAGAACATTATGCGGATTTTCTTCGTGGAGAAGACAAATGCAATACACAGAGCTATTCAAATGTCGATAGCGATGGTAGTAGTTCAGGTCTATTCAGCGATGATTCTGAAGACGATTTTTATCCATCAGCAGTTACTGCGAGCAGTTCATCGGACACAGAAAAAGAATAAATAGAAAACGTTCCAGATGTAAAGCTCAAAATGAAACCCAAAAACAACAGAAAAAATTAAGGAACTCTGGACGTGCTTATGTTTCATTAGGGGCCTTGAAAAAAATATAAAAGGAAAGTCTTTGCAACCCCCTTGTGGAATAAAGTGTCGTCTTCAATGTAGCAACAAAGTTCTGGACTCCTCACGTCATCAAATTTTTAATAAATATTGGTCTACAGGCGATTTGCAAAGACAGAGAGAGTTTATCGCAAACCATACAAACCATATTAAGCCTAAATACCGGTATTCCAGTACTCAAGACCTTCGAGGATTAAATACCGCATTTTTCTTCGACATAAATTCAAAATACATAAGAGTATGCAAGAAATTTTTTAAAGCAACGCTTGACAGAAGTGACAAAGCCATATCCACCGCTGTGAAAAAAAGAAATGAAGAAGGATTTACAGAAACCGACCTGAGAGGAAGACATAATAGTCATCCCAAAGTGAGCCATGAAATTAAGAACAGTGTAAGGCAATTTATTATAAATATACCAAAAATTGAGTCCCATTACTTACGTGCCAAAACAACCCGCGAGTATATTGAAAGTGGGAAAAGTATTGGAGACGTATATAAGGACTACAAAGAGCACCGTATCTCAGAGAATTTAGTCCCTGCAAGTATAATTATGTTCTACAGAATATTTAAAGAAGAGTTTAATATATCATTTTTTAAACCCAAAAAAGATCAATGTGATCTATGTGAATCTTTCATAAATGCTGATGATAATGTAAAAAAAGATTTAAACGAACCTTACACATTACATCAACAAGAAAAGGAACTATGTCGAAAGGAAAAGGACCTGGACAAGAATAGATGCTTCAGGCAGTTCTTCAATTACCAAAAGGATTTTCTTCAAGCTTTTATTATAAAAGCAAAATAAATTGCTACGATTTTACTATTTCTGACCTTAAAGCAAAAAATGTGGATTGCTTTTTTTGGACTGAAGGAAAGCGTGGGTCTAATGAGATTGGCACATGTGTTCTTATGTAATTAAAAATCTTGCAGAAAAATCAGACAATGCTTCAGAGTTAGATCTGATTTAGTATTCCGACAACAGCTGTGGGCAGCAAAGAAATAAATATTTGCTCTCAATGTACTTTTATGCAATTCATAAGTATAACTTACGAAGCATCACTCATAAGTACTTGATTCAAGGCCAAACTCAAAGCAAAGGAGATAATGCTCACAGCGTAATATAAAAACAAGTGAAAAGGCACCTAGGAAATAAACCTAAATATACGCCAGATCAATATACCGCCTTAATTGCAACCGCTAAAAAGACCGGAGTACCTTACACAGTTCATGAATTGTCACATGATACATTTTACAATATGAAGTCTTTACAAGAAGAATGGAGTGACAACTTCAATATAAATGAAGCCAACCACAAAGTTAATTGGCGTAATATTAAAGTACTACGTGTAGAAAAGGGAAATACCGATTCGTTTCTCTACAAAACTTCGTATAAGAACACAGACTTTATTAAAGTGTTTGTAGAAAAAAACAACTTAAAACCTACTACGTATTGGAATAGTCAGAAGTATGTTTTTATTTCTTAGTATATCCTTGGTCTTTAAAACATTTTACATTTATATTTATTTCAGATTACTTATTGCGTATATGGATATGTTGCCTTTATCAGATATTAAAAAACGGGATATAAGCGACCTAGTTAAAAAGAACATAATTCCAAAGAATTACTACAATACTTATTATAAATACCTAATAGATAACTAAATTAAATAAATTTCACCGCTGTTATATGTTTGTATTATAATCAAAATAATAAATATACTTATAGCAACAAAAAAAATTAATATTTAGGATTTTATGATTGTGTTATTAATCACCGCCGATATTTTCAGTTAAACTGGCACAAGTCAAAATAATGCCACTACTTTTTTCAAGAAGACGGAACTAACTCGAAAATTAGTTATTTTTCTGCAAATACTTAACAAAAAAAATAAGAAATCGAGTGTTATTTTAAAGTTAACAAATTATTTTTATATTCCTTTAATATTATCATAAACAGTTTTTTGCCTCTATTGAAAAATTGAAAATTTTGAGTTGACGCCATTTAGTTGAAAAGGTTACATATTATGTAAAAATTAAACCACATTTCTATAATTTTACTTTTTTTATAATTTTTTTTATTAAAATGATATGTATATGTGACCTGGTCTACGAAAAGGGAGCTTACGTGCGAAAACTATTTTTCTGTGAAACAGCTGTTAAAAGTAAGCAACTCGTTTCGTCAGTTTCTCATTATCTCGTTAATTGTTCTCCGCGCCGGACGTCCAGTAAGTATTGTTGTTGGTCCTGTAAGTGTTGTTGTTGGTCGGAATATTATTATAGTTCATCGTGTAAGTTGCTAGTGTGGAACATTTAAAAAAGTAACACTGAAGAAGTGACTGTTTCTGTTGATTATCATCTTCGCATTTCGCATGAAATGAAACATGAGTGTTGATGAGGAGTTCAGTGCCGTATACGGACAATATTTCCATGAAAAGGATGATGAAAACGATGATGAAAACTATGAAGAGAGCGATGATGATGAAGACGAAGTATGTGTATCTCAGGCAGAAGATGATACCGAACAAACTTTTGTTAACATGGACCTGTATGTTGTTGATGTAAAGGAGGAGGAGCTGGTAACAAAATTTCTGTCAAAAGATTGTTGTAATAATGAATGCCATACACTGATACCACGGGAAATGATCGAGAGTACGCGGAACAATTGTTTAGAGATGTCGAAAAATGAACTTGATTTAGTGATACTAAGTCACATCGAAGCTGGAATTATGAGTAACGAAAAGCTAGAAAGTGTATACGCAAAGCTTGCTGGGCGGAATAAATATGGACAGACAGGATACAGAAGTTATGAGGCATAGAATTCAATTTACCTACATGCCTGTACGACGAAGCGTTACGAAAATTTAGTACGCCATTTTCACGCACAGGGTGTAACAGTGCGCCAACACGGACTGGCAAATAAACCGAGTACACATCCAAAGCCATTTAAACCGGCTGACATCGAAAAAGCTGTTAAATTCATCGAGTCTATAGCCGATTTAATGGCTCTTCCACTGCCCGGACGACTCCCAAAATTTAAGGATTTTCGGATAATGAAACTGCCATCCAGCGAGACGAAGTCCTCAATTTATCGAAAATACATTTCTTCACTCAGTGATGACGAATTGAAGATGAGTAATTGCAGTTTTCGACGGATATGGTCCAAATACATACCCCATGTTACAATTATGAAACCAGCGGATGATCTCTGCGATGACTGCCGTGGTAAGTAGCTCATTATTTTCTCATTTTATAGTTGTATCAAACGTTGAGATTAAATTCAGTATTTTTTCTTTTAATAGGAAACACAATATCGATTGCGCAAGGCAAAGTTGTTACTGACATTGAACGCGAACAGAAGCTTAATCAATTTTCTTTCTCTACATTTTTAGTACACTTCTAAGCAAGTTAGGATTTTCTGCTTTTCACCACGTGAAAAAGCATCCCATCTTCCATCCGAATCAACCAAAAAGTGAAAATTGATTTGTTGACACCTAAGCCCCCTTTCCGTAGACCAGGTCACATATATCTATTGTGGCCGTCGGTGGTGCAATGGTTAGTGTGCGCGCCTCTTGTACATGAGATCCTGGGTTCGAACCCAGCTCTGACCACCTTCAAAAAAAAAATAAAAATTCTTTCGGCGGCGGTCACCTCGCATGGTGACGGCACCACCATCGAGTATATAGCCATGAAAAAGCTTCTCAAAATACCGTTCGGAATCGGTGTAAAAGTGTAGGTCCCAATCAGTGAGTGAAAACTGGAGAGCGCACAGCTCAGTGATTGTGAGAAGCTCTCCCCTGTCCCTTCATGGGATGTAATGTGAAACCATTTATTTATTTATTTATATATCTATTTACTGATAGTACAGAAGAAAGGCCAAAAAATTAACACTGAAGATCCAGAATTCAAAAAAATAGAATATACTCCATATATTAAGTTCAAACGAATAATCGGACACGTAAAAAGGACTAAACTATATATTTTGTTTTTAATAAAAATTTTATGAGAGGGAGTATTTTAATATTTCGTTGCAAAACCTTTTGATTCAATGACTTTTCTTAGTCTATTTTGCATAGAATTAACGAATGTAGCACAAAGTTCGGGCTCTATCTTATTCCATTAATTTTTCAAGGCTACTTTTAATTCACTTAAGTTATTGTATGTGTTTTTATATACTCTTCATTGCCATAAATGCTCTATAACATTTAAATCGGGCGACTGTGGGGGAGGACTAAGAAAATTGTGGCAATGGTGAATTTACCAGAGCTTCGCAAATGCAGAAGTGTGTGTTGGGTCATTATCCTGATAGAAGGCAAATCTATCTAATATCCCCAATTTCTCGGCACTCTGTTTCACGTTTTTCTTTAAAATGTCTAGATAAACATACATATTTCTCCATCTTTCCATCGATAAAATGTAAATTACCAACACCAGCTCTTGATATAAAGGGTTTTTCAACAGAGACGCTACAAAAGTAAATCGATAGGGCCAGCAAACGACGCCATATTTTTTCCCGCTCTTTTGACATTTCTCTTCAGTAGGGTTTGCCATTTCATCACGGAAAGATATACGAGCGGACAACGAGTCGAAATTATTAAAATTTACTACCGAAATTTGGAGTCAGTGGCCTCAACTTTAAGAGGCCTCAACAATCAGCGATGAGGCTCATTTTTGGCTGAATGGCTTCGTCGATAAACAAAATATGCGTTATTGGTCAGACAGCAATCCACGTAACACGTAATCCATGAGTCATCATTGCATCCCGAAAAAATTACGGTTTGGTGCGGTTTATGGGCCGGCAGCGTCATTGGGCCGTACTTCTTCCGTGATGATCAAGACCGGCACATTACTGTGAATGCGAATCGCTACCGTTCAATGATAACCGAATGTTTTTGGCCCCAATTGGATAATATGGACTTGGAGGACATGTGGTTCCAACAGGACGGCGCCACAAGCCACACAGCGAATGCCACAATTAATTTATTGGAAACCAAGTTTGGTGAACGTGTTATCTCACGAAATGGCCCAGTTGATTGGCCGCCTCGGTCGTGCGATTTGACGCCGTTATATTATTTCCTGTGGGGCTACGTCAAGTCTATGGTCTATGCCAACAAGCCAGCGACGATTGATGAACTTCGTACGAATATCGAACGCGAAATTGCAGCAGTATCGGCCGATTTATGCTTGAAAACCGTCGAAAATTGGGTTTAGCGTCTGAACTTCTGCAAGCGTGCTCGTGGGTGGTGGCCATGCAAAAGAAATCGAGTTCCATACATAATGCCATCGAACGTACTTTCACAGGAATAAAGAATTTCATTGGTATCTAAAACCGGTTTTGTTTTATTTAAAAAAACTTTTGTAGCGCTCTTATTGAAAAACCCGTTACATCCCCAAACCATTACAGAACCTCCTCCATGTTTTGCAGTCGCTCGAGTATTTTTTGGTTCAAATCCAGTATTGGGTTTGCGCCAAACATAAGTCCTTCCGTCTGAGCCATGTAGGTTAAATTTACTTTCATCTGTAATTCAGTCAATATTTTGCCGAATTCCAAAAATCTGGTTCTTTGTAATATATTCCTCAGCAAACTTGATGCGCAGCAACTTATTCTTTTGACTGATAAAGGGTTTTTTCTTAGAATTCGACCATTATAACCATGCCTAAGTAACACATTTCGCACCGTTTCAGCGCATACTGACTTATTTAAGGTATTTTCTACATATTTCTGGAGATCTATCGCCGATGTTTGTCGATTTTTCTTCACTTCAAGCATTATGCTTCTCTCATCATGGTCATTTAGTATCTCTCCCTGTCCTTATCTGCTTTTCTTTTCAACTCTAAATTCGTCTCTGTATCTTTTTATTACATCGTGTACCGTGGAGCGACTTTTGCCCACTATCTCAGTAATATTTCTCACAGTATTCCCCTCTCCGTACAATCCGTACAATGATGAGATGCCTCATTTCCACCGAAGTCTGCTTACCAGAGGGCGCCGTTTTTATTACTTTCTACTTCTGTCACTGACTAAGTCATACTAGTTGCTGTTAGAAATGATGTTATAAAAGAACAACGAAGAATAATAGAAAAAAGGAGAAAAAATCAAAGCCTACTCTTCGTGTCCGATTTTGCGTTTGACCATCAAATTTGATTTTTTTAAATATTTTGTTAATTGTTTGGTATCAGGTAACAAGTTTGATTTTGTTTTAACCTGAATATAAAATAATTATATTAAAAAAGAATTACAGCATACAGTTGTCCGAGGCCTTCGGCCACGGACTGTCCCTGCAGGCTGTGTCAGAGACACGGCCATTAAGTTTAACGTAGACTACGCCATCCGATAAGACAGAAAACATATATAACAATAAATTCATTTGCTTATATTATTTATCATTTATTGTTATATATGTTTTCTGTCTTATCGGATGGCGTATTCTACGTTAAACTTAATGGCAGTGTCACTGACACAGCCTGTAGGGGCAGTCCGTGGCCGAAGGCCTCGGACAACTGTCTGCTGTAATTTTTATATTTACCAACGGCATTTAATTCAAGTCCGTTTAAAAAAAAAAATATTATGTTCTATTTTTTTAAACTTAATTTAATTTATGTATTTTAATTAATGTTTTTATTGAAATAAGTTCTGCGAATGTTGAGAGGGCCGCCCTAATATTAAAAAAGGTTTACCTTATCGAGTCTTCGCATTAGCATTCGAGCGTTGTGTGAAAGCTTTACGTTTTATAATTCAAAATTAATGTTACAACAGCTTTATTGAAGCTTTCGCAAAAAAGCTTTATTACGTTAGCTTACTGTTTGTTGCACTTTTTACTAGATACATTTTGCCAAGCATAATGGCATCGAACGTACTTTCACAGGAATAAAGAATTTCATTGGTATCTAAAACCGGTTTTGTTTTATTTAAAAAAACTTTTGTAGCGCTCTTATTGAAAAACCCGTTACATCCCCAAACCATTACAGAACCTCCTCCATGTTTTGCAGTCGCTCGAGTATTTTTTGGTTCAAATCCAGTATTGGGTTTGCGCCAAACATAAGTCCTTCCGTCTGAGCCATGTAGGTTAAATTTACTTTCATCTGTAATTCAGTCAATATTTTGCCGAATTCCAAAAATCTGGTTCTTTGTAATATATTCCTCAGCAAACTTGATGCGCAGCAACTTATTCTTTTGACTGATAAAGGGTTTTTTCTTAGAATTCGACCATTATAACCATGCCTAAGTAACACATTTCGCACCGTTTCAGCGCATACTGACTTATTTAAGGTATTTTCTACATATTTCTGGAGATCTATCGCCGATTTTTGTCGATTTTTCTTCACTTCAAGCATTATGCTTCTCTCATCATGGTCATTTAGTATCTCTCCCTGTCCTTATCTGCTTTTCTTTTCAACTCTAAATTCGTCTCTGTATCTTTTTATTACATCGTGTACCGTGGAGCGACTTTTGCCCACTATCTCAGTAATATTTCTCACAGTATTCCCCTCTCCGTACAATCCGTACAATGATGAGATGCCTCATTTCCACCGAAGTCTGCTTACCAGAGGGCGCCGTTTTTATTACTTTCTACTTCTGTCACTGACTAAGTCATACTAGTTGCTGTTAGAAATGATGTTATAAAAGAACAACGAAGAATAATAGAAAAAAGGAGAAAAAATCAAAGCCTACTCTTCGTGTCCGATTTTGCGTTTGACCATCAAATTTGATTTTTTTAAATATTTTGTTAATTGTTTGGGATCAGGTAACAAGTTTGATTTTGTTTTAACCTGAATATAAAATAATTATATTAAAAAAAAATTACAGCATACAGTTGTCCGAGGCCTTCGGCCACGGACTGTCCCTGCAGGCTGTGTCAGAGACACGGCCATTAAGTTTAACGTAGACTACGCCATCCGATAAGACAGAAAACATATATAACAATAAATTCATTTGCTTATATTATTTATCATTTATTGTTATATATGTTTTCTGTCTTATCGGATGGCGTATTCTACGTTAAACTTAATGGCCGTGTCTCTGACACAGCCTGTAGGGACAGTCCGTGGCCGAAGGCCTCCGACAACTGTCTGCTGTAATTTTTATATTTACCAACGGCATTTAATTCAAGTCCGTTTAAAAAAAAAAATATTATGTTCTATTTTTTTAAACTTAATTTAATTTATGTATTTTAATTAATATTTTTATTGAAATAAGTTCTGCGAATGTTGAGAGGGCCGCCCTAATATTAAAAAAGGTTTACCTTATCGAGTCTTCGCATTAGCATTCGAGCGTTGTGTGAAAGCTTTACGCTTTATAATTCAAAATTAATGTTACAACAGCTTTATTGAAGCTTTCGCAAAAAAGCTTTATTACGTTAGCTTACTGTTTGTTGCACTTTTTACTAGATACATTTTGCCAAGCAACATTAGCTTGATGTTCGTTTCACTTTTTACTAGATACATGTTCCTAAGCAATGTTGAGCAACCAAAAACACTCAACCAAACACCACACATATGTTTGAGTGTATGTGTTTAAACAATTTTCATTTGAGAAATTAAAATACTAGAAATATATCAATCAATATGAAATGTACATCAAACGAAAGATAACATCTTCATTTACCTACAAAAAAAATTTTAAAAAAATTCATCTAGCCGTTTCCTCAAATTCAATGAAATAAAGATTACAATAATGAAAACCTGACATGACTCCTCATACCGTAAGGTAAGACGTATTCTACGTCAAAAACATACAAGCCATAACAATTTTAATTATGCTATGTTTTCAATTCAAATTCTTTGAAACGGGTGCACAAAAGTACTTGTCCAATTATTTGTTTGAGCCACTGTATATATGTATTGTAATCTACATATACACTTGTTACAAACAAAGTATGTAAATAATTTATAAAATCATCAATATTCCAAAGGTAAAAATGTAAACTGAAATAAAAAATAAAGTCCATGGTAAAATAAGGAAGGTAAGCTGTTTTAAATTTTTTATTGTGGTTGACCGTTTCAGATGTCAAACTTATATGTTCTTTGTTTTTGCACTTTTTTGTATTCCTGTGTTGTTGGTACAGTGTCCAAACCGAAACACCGGAGAAACTGGTTTTTTGCTATTAACCGTGTGCTGGTTTTTTAAGAAACGTAATTTTCGAACAAACCGGAAACCGGTTATTTGACGTCGGTTACTCGGATTTTACTTAATTTTGCTAGTATCCTTAAAAAAGTTAATAATAAATGATATAATGGCATGAATACACATTAGTTATTATTCTCTGTTCAACACCAAAATTACACCATTCAGAAAAGCTTCTGCACTTAGTCCAAAATTTTTTTGGTTTTTCCCCGCTCAGTCCAACTTCTTGAGATAAAGGTCTTTATAGCTGGAGTATATAATCGCTCATATCTCAGGTATTTATAATCACATCTGGTTGAAATGGATATCGTTACAAAGGTCTTAGGAAACTCTATAAGAGCCTCTATAAAAATATTTCTTTTTGTTAACCCGTTGGGGCCCACTAAAAAAAAACTATTGTTAACCTCACTTTTGTGAAACTCCTTTTTCCAAAAAAAATGCCCTATATACTTATTCTTTCGATGGACTCCGATAATAGGCAAAACTATCCCCTAACGTATAGTACTCGCCTGTAGCCCGTTAAAGACCGGAGATATTCAAGGTTTCGATAAACATTTCGCGCTTTTTTCCCTCTAAAAAATAAAAATGCTATGCCGAAGCCTCGAGGGAGGTGTTGGTCCCGCCCCGAGGAGAATCCACCTAAGCCCGGTCGAAGGCCGGTCACGCAGAATGTTTTATAACACAAAAATACTTTGCCGAAGCCGCGAAGCCGGTGTTAAATATTCAATAATATTAGTTTCAACAACTTCTTGCAAAAAATCGTTGACATTTGATTGCAAATAAAACACGACCCCGATGGACGAATTGGTTTATAGCAGTTGCGTTTCACGAGTGCAAATTGCGAACAGTTAAATCACCTTATTTGCTTGTTATTCAGAACGTCGCACAGTGGGATTTTGGTGTTAAAATCCCTATTTTTCGACCACTGAAGTTTACAAATCGAATGATGCAGTTTTGTAGAGAAATGTTTAAATATGAAACGTGCATTTATGGTATTTTAAAAAAATGTTATATTTGTTTATTTTATATTTGAAAAATTTAAGTAAAGTCCATGCAGAGGTGCAGAGGTGCAATTCAGTGGTCCATATATGTATAATTTTCTTGATAGTACCATTTGACTTTGTATATTTGAAAAAAATCTTAACCCGTTAAGAAGATATGCCCAAATGTGTAAGCTTAAAACATTAATTTATTTTTGATTGTCAATGGAAACAAAATAATGTAGCTCCACTTGCCTCCAAGCTGTTCTTTTAATAAAATGAAAGGTGAGAATGTCTTCATTCGATTAAACCCAATAATAGTTTGCGGTAATTTGTGGAAATGGAAGAAAACTATAAAGTTCTGGTAAAAGTCATACTTTTAGGGGAGCTATTTATCCCATATTGAATATAACAAAAATTTATTCACAATTATTCACAACAAAAAAATTGAGATAAATTAAAACAAACCCATATGATGTTTAGGATTAGCAAATGATAGTGCATAGAGAGAATGAAAAACAAAGCCATATGTAGTGAACAAAAGGCAGAATAACAAAATTTTCGATTTTAATTTTCAAATTGTTTAAAATTATCATATATAATTATCAAAATGAGTTTGTTTTCGGTTTTATATGAAGAACTGTGTAAAGAAATATTTAATTACAATGGAGAAATTTATTTATTAAACACTTTCATAAAAGTCAAAAATTCGTAACTTTCTATAGATCAAGTTGAACATGTTAAAAAAAGAAATTCGAAAGCGGTTTCTTAGTCATTTTAATGATAGATGGCATAAATGTCGAGTAAATAAACAAGATTTTTTTAAAACAAATGAAACATGGCTGAAAGGTATGTTGTGAACGACATAAAATTTATAATAGAAAAGCAACACATCAACAAAATTAATAAATTGTTTAAATTTTGCATTAATATAATATTTCTAATTAGTAATATTTAAAGTGAGCGCTGAGGTGCTTGATGATCTACCAAGTTGTTCCAAAAGGGGGGAAGGCCAGGTAAAAACTTTGAAGATTGCAGCGATTGTGTAAAAAGGTTTAAACCTGCTGATTTGGCATCGCAGTATATGTTTTTGCAACTCCAAATTACGGGACATGGGACTGTCCGTGGAGGTGGAAAGTTTCTGATTGCCATTCACTTGGGAGTGGCCAGAAATGATTCCTTCATTGGGCAGTCCAAGCAGCTCACTACTTCCACGCAGTATGTCCTGGGCAATGGCTTTTCGGAAACCTCCGTTAGCTAGCTAGAGTGAGAAGGCGAAACAAATGAGCATCAAATCAGGTATAGTAGGTGACTGATGTCACTGAAGCTCATCAAACAATCGGGCATATTCTTTTGTCCTTAGAAGGCGGATGAGCCAAACATACGGGCCAACGGCGGATAGAAACTAAAAGAAGAAAATCCAGGTTCAACATATCGCATCCTGGTCAGCGTCTGATCCATAATGGGCGGCTGCAATCAAATATCCTGGCAGTAGGTAAAATGCAAAAACCCGGTGGGCTGGGTTTGCCTCCCGCCACCGTTCATAATGGCAGTGAAAATACAAAAACGAAACAGAAAACATAAACAAACCCTATTTGTTGACGACCCCCGCAAACGTTATAAGGACCACGATTTACGGATATGCACTTGGAATGTAAGAACTCTATATAGATCCGGTGCAAGTATCCAACTGGCAGATGTCCTCGAAAGTTATAAGGCTGACATTACCGCTATCCAGGAAATGCGATGGACAGGACATGGCTGCACAAGAAAAAGAAACTGCGATATATACTACAGTTGCCATGAAAAAAAACATGAATTTGGTTGTGGATTTGTAGTTGGCAAAAGACTGCGACATCTAGTCTCTAGGTTCAATCCTGTGAGTGAACGAATAGCCACAATCCGCATAAAAGCGAAATATTTTTATATTTCCCTAATTTGTGTGCATGCCCCGACAGAAGAGAAAGATGATGATGCCAAAGACATATTCTATGAGCTCCTAGAGGAAACGTATGACCGCTGCCCTGGCCATGACATTAAGATTGTACTAGGAGATTTTAATGCCAAAGTAGGAAGGGAGAATGTGTTTAATCCAACTATTGGCAATTTCAGTCTTCATGCTGACAGTTCCGACAACGGTATGAGACTGATTGACTTTGCCGCGGCAAAAAACATGGTCATCAGTGGCACAAGATTCCAGCATAAAGACATCCACAAGGCTACTTGGGTATCCCCTGATCAAAGAACTAGGAACCAAATTGATCACGTGGTAATTGATGGAAGGCACTCATCCAGTGTAATGGACGTACGAGTGATCAGAGGAGCTAACATCGATTCTGATCACTACCTGGTAGCAGCAAGGGTTCGCACAAGATTAAGTAGAGCGAAAATCGTGCGAAACCAGACGCAGAGGAAGCTGGACATCGGAAAGCTGCAATTACCAGAGGTAGCCACAGCCTACTCAAGGAAGCTCTCGCAACTTTTGGCACAGAACCCACCCGCTCCCGATGACGATCCTGATGCGCAGTGGAAACCCATTTCCGACTCTATAAAAACTGCCGCAACAACCGTACTTGGTTTCGAAAAACCGCTTCGCAATAAACCGTGGTACGATGAAGAGTGTCGCATAGCAAATGACGAAAAGAACGCTGCACGTATGGTAATGCTTCAGTCAATTGCAACGCGAGCTGCAACTGAGCGGTATAAAGAGAAAGGAGGTAAACCGTCTCTTTAGGCGTAAGAAACGGCAGTGGAGAAAACGCGAGAGTGAGAAAATTGAGACATACAGAAGGAAGAACGAAGCCCGAAAATTCTACCAAAAAGTTAAAAACGGAACTAATGGACATGGTTCAGGGCCCCCCTTCTGTAAAGACAAAGACGGAAATCTCGTCGCAGATGTGCAGAGCATGTTGGGAATATGGAGAGAGCATTTCTCCGCGCTACTAGTACCTGAGATATCCGATGACGATGGGACAATCGATCACAATATGGACTACGACGTCGATTGCCCCCCTCCTAACCAAGACGAGGTCAGAACAGCTATTGCCCGGCTTAAGAACAACAAAGCCGCAGGAGCCGATGGATTACCGGCGGAGCTGTTTAAGGCTGGCGGCGATGAGCTGATAAGGTGCATGCATCAGCTCATTAGCAAAATTTGGTTAGATGAATGCATGCCCGGCGATTGGAGTCTCAGTGTACTATGTCCCATATTTAAAAAAGGTGACCCGAGTATTTGTGCCAACTACCGTGGAATAAGCCTTTTATCCATAGCATATAAGGTTCTATCAAGTATAATGTGCGAAAGACTAAAACCAATTATCGCTGACCTGATTGGACCATACCAGTGTGGCTTCAGGCCTGGAAAATCGACAACTGACCAGATTTTCACGCTACGCCAAATCCTGGAGAATACACACGAAAATCAAATCGACACCTATCATCTATTTATCGATTATAAGTCGGCCTTCGATAGTCCGATACGGGAGAAACTCTATGAAGCAATGTCTGAGCTTGGTATTCCTGCAAAACTCATACGCCTTTGCAGGATGACCTTGACGAACACCAAATCCGCAGTGAAGTTGGTAAGGATCTTACCGAACCTTTCGAAACTAAGCGAGGCCTCAGGCAAGGCGACATCCTATCGTGCGATCTCTTTAACATCTTAATGGAGATCATTATGGGAAAAGCTGTAGTCAACTTGAATAAAACCATCAGCAGCAAAAGTCACATGTACTGCGGTTTTTTCGAGAATTGAGAAAGAGTCAGCAAACGCGGGTCTGACGGTAAATGAGGACAATACAAAATTAATGGTTTCAACGAACAGGGCCTCCACGCGATTAGACCAAAGCGTGAACGTTGATAACGGTTATAACTTCGAGGTAGTGGACGAATTTATATACCTCGGATCTGCCGTGAACAAAACCAACAACGTCAGCCTTGAGATCAAACGGAGAATTGTGCTTGCGAATATATGTTATTTTGGGCTAAGCAAGCACTTTCGAGATAAAGCCCTCTCTCGAGTAACAAAAGTCCAGCTGTACCAGACTCTCATTCAACCTGTCTTGCTTTATGGCGCAGAATCCTGGGTCCTATCGCAAGCAGACGAAACATCTGTAGGAGTCTTCGAGAGAAAAATACTCAGAAAAATGTATGGCCCTATAGTGCACAACGGCGAGTATCGGCGACGCATGAATCATGAGCTGTATGAGCTTTATCCTGACATTGACATAGTTAAGCGGATCAAGATAACGCGATTGCGCTGGCTAGGCCATGTCAGTAGAATGGATGAAGATGAACCAGCGCGAAGGCTTTTCGAAACCGAACTCGAAGGAAGACGAAAAATAGGAAGACCAAGACTCCGCTGGAGGGATCAGGTTGACGAATCCCTGCGTACACTTGGTATTGCCAACTGGAGAGATAAAGCAAAAGATCGAACTGGTTGGCGAAATATGTTATCTTCGTTTTGTAAGGTCCCTGACCCCCCGGGGTTGTCCGAGACCGGATAAGTAAGTAAGTAAGTAACTCCAAATTACATTCCGTCATCGATTGTACTAGCAATAATGATGGATGCAGAGCTTACTAAGTTCCTGTATGAATGAATCAAAATTGGATTTAAAAAGCAAAGATATAATTTTTACCGCCCTATAAAAAGGTTGCTGAAGAGAAAGCAAAGTGATATCCCGATGATATACAAATATCCGAAAAAGATTCGTCTGTTAGCTTTCAAAGCTTATTGGACCACACAATAAGGCGTTTATTTGAAAGTTTGTCAAACGAAGAAGTAAATGCTATGGCGGTTTCTAGTTGCATGCTCATGTATAAATGGGGTTGTGATGGTTCATCTGACCATGTCGAATATAACCAGAACTTATCAGGTGATATTAGTGATAATAACTTGTTAGTATCCATGGTGCACTTAACTCTGCAGTCAACGCCTGGAGATGAATACTGGCGCAATAAGAGGCCTTCGTCAACAAGATACTGTCGTCCTATTTCCTTCGAATTTGCTAAGGAAACAAAAGAGAAAGTTTTAAGTGTTGTTGAGAAAGTTAATCGCGGCATTGCAAGTTAAAAATGTAGAGAGATTTTAGTATGTGGTAGACAATTCAGTGTGAAGCATAATTTGTTGTTTACTATGTTGGATGGGAAGACGGCTCAAACTGTTACAAATACAGCTTCATCAGCAGTTTGCTATACTTGTAAAGCGAAGCATTCCGAAATGAATCAATTAGCTACAATCTCAAGAAAAGCTATTGATGGGGAAGCATTTAAATTTGGCATTTCTTCGTTACATGCTACAATTAAATTTATGGAGTGCATTTTTCATGTTGCTTACAACAAACCCTTCCAAAAATGGTCTGCGCTAACAGACGAACATAAACAATTAAAACAAAACAACAAGCTTCCTATACCAAAAGGACTCAAGGAACGAATGAACATAAGAGTCGATTCAGTTCAATATGGAACAGGATCATCTAATGATGGAAATACGTCGCGACGTTTTTTCTCAAATCCGGCACTCGTTGCTGATATTACCGGAGTTTCCGAAGAGCTGATAGACCGTTTTCGAATAATATTACAAATAATAACGTGTAGCCAGAAAATCAATTCGGAAAAGTTAAAAACTTTACTTGGGATACGGCAGAAAATACTTATATTTTATATCTATATTTTGTATGGGTTTAATGGGCGGTGGGCATGGTCGATTTGATGAAACTTCGCATGCACATTTTTTGTATTCTAGAAAGTGGAGGTATCAAATTTGAAGGACAGGAAAAACTTTGTGCGAAAAAATCGATTTGGATTGCATGAGGGGTGGGCAGTGGGCTTGTCCGATTTTGATGAAACTTGTCACGTATCTGTTGTTTATTGTAGAAAGTGTATGTACCCAATTTGAATACTTTTGCTTGGATAGGAATTTTATGCGAAAAAATCGATTTGGATTGTATGAGGGGTGGGCGGTGGGCGTGGCGGATTTTGATAAAATTCTATTTTTTCTTAATTTGGTCAATATAATGCTCGGTGCCAATTTCAATGATCTAGGACCATTCCTTATAGTTATTGTAAAAATGTATGAACCCATCCCACTGTGCGTCGTCTGGGTTCATTTTGGAATTGGCCCACTACGTGACGTTTTTCATATTTCCCTAACCTCTGAAATAATTCTTCCACTGAAGTTGCTCCATACAATACGGATACGTTATTGTAATTATCTTATTTTTTCCGTTTTTTGACCTGATACGGCATTAACCGGTGATCAAAAGAAAATTACAAATTTGGCCGCAAGTCCATATTTTCCGAAATATAGGCCTCCAAAGCTTGAATGCATAATCGCGCGTCAGTCAGCCATTTATTAAAATCAATAAAATCGGATATGACATTTGGTTACAATAACCGGTTTTATAAACCGGCTTAAAACCCCGGGTTTAACACTCGCAATTAAAAATCAGTTTCTATAAAACTGTTAATAAATCCAAATTTGATTATTGGAACCGGTGTTTTATTCCACTATTTGGAACCGGGTTTAACAACCGCGGAATCAACCAATTGCAAGAGATGAATTGAAAATATATTGTATAAACAGATATGACAACTATGAAACAAGGTTTTGATGAACCACAGGGAGTGCCACAAAATCCCCAAACACTAAATCCCCAACCTAAAAAAAATTCCCAAGCACAAAATCCCCAAATTCAAAATCCCCAAATTCAAAATCCACAAGCACAAAATCCCCAAAATCCAACATTAGCGAAAATGCCAAAAAAAAAATCCCCAAACAGAAAATCCCCAAACTGAAATTAAAACTCCAAAAAAATTTTATGATAAATTAACAAAAATATTTATTAGGTACGAGGAAATGGAACCAAAAGTTAATTCATGAAAATATTATTGAAAACTAAAAATATTATATATAAAGTTCATTTTTGGTATTTAGCCATTTAATAAAAGTTCTAATTCTATTTTGACATTTTGTTAAAATTCTTTTTGAATATATTTTAGATATGTATCTTGAAATTTTGTAAAAATTCTAATTGCATAGTGATAAACTATGTGAAATTGATCTTAAATATGTTATTTTTTCTAATTAAACTCGAGCTTTTACAACTTTTTTAATATGTTTACGGCGGTAGATGTTTTTTTTATTTTTTCGCATGGATATGCCTGAATGTATCTTATCTATATTGGCTTGGATTTCTATATATTCTTTCTTTAATTCTTTTATAATTTCATACACGCCGCATTTTTTTTCCAACTATAATTTTTAGACTCCGGTGCCAAGCCTCAATTGAGTTTGAAGAGCGCGGAAAATTGTCATGGAAGGCATCTGAAACGCACCAAATATTAGGCCTATATTTTGAGGCACCCGATTTTCTTGTAGATCTGATATAGTTTTGCTTAAACCAAGCACTAATTTTCTTAAAATCTTTATCAATATTGCTGTCACTTAGCTCATTATAATACAACAAATGATAAGCTTTTTAGCATGCGAATCGAAATGCTAAACATTTAATTTTTACCATATTTTTGAGCAAGCTTTTCTTTTTGTACTTGCCTCCAAATTATTTGCCCGAAATGAAATAAACAGGGCATCAGGGAAAAACTGTTGGGCCACGGACGAGATTGTTTGTTCAAAATCTGTAATAATTCGTTGTGGATTTAAATTAATATTTTGACCTAAAGCTAAATGGAACAGTTGATGGAAGAACTCATTGTAAGCCTGCTTAGATTTTTTGCTCATAAGGCAAAAAATTAGAGGCACAGATTGACCATCTATAAAACCTTGGATTGTGAAAAGTTGCCGGAACAGTTTGGGAACTACATAAAAGGTTCCATCCATCACTATGATTTACCTAATTCTTTCAATGAATTAGTCGTGCCCATTATGATGTTTCTTTCACCGTTGTAATTCCAGTCGGTTAAGACAAAAAGTTCGCCCTCCAAGTACTTTAATTCTTCTGGTATACATACGTCTTCTAATTTATCTGGCTCTGGCACCGTATCCGTTGTTTTTCGATTACGAATAATTTTAATTTTTTGAGCTCGTTTCGACGAGTGTACCTGCTGGTCTGGTTGACAATTTACAATTGCTTCCCTGATTATTTGGGAAGCTTCCTGTGAACATGAGCTGCTAACATCTTTAACTTTTTTATTTGCAGTTGATACAGCTACACAATGCGCCTTTGGATCATGATTGTGTTCGGTAGGGGCCCGTTTAATTGCATGTCCGTCATTAGTTTTTGTTCTTATTACAACACTTTTGCACATCAGAGATTTTCTTTTGGCGCAAGACCACCGAAACTCTGCCGTTTTAATTTTTGAATGATAATGGTAGTCGCAACCATCCACACAAAGTTTGTCATTGCCTTTATTTGATTTCACAATAACTACTTCCATTTTATTTGCTAATTTAAAGAATTTTTGACACAATATTTAGCTTTACAACAATATTTTAACAATAATTTCACAATAATTTTTTTTGACAACTGGCGAAGTAATTTTAATTGCAGGGTTACCAAGTCTCACATAATATACACAGAAATTGTAATTTTCACATATGAAACTTACTTAGCAATCCTTGAAAGGGTACGGCTACGTCATCTAACAGGAAATCATGCGCAATTCGTAATCTTTAGTCTACAACTCTTGTATTTTAACATTTACAGAAATTTTTTCTTAACTGCCTTCTCGTTCTCACACACAAATTTTACCATAAAGGCCTTAATTCAAAATAGGCCAAATGGGGTTAATTGGAATTTCAGTTTTTCATTTCCTCATCCTGTTGTCGTTTAAAAGGATTACAAAAATCCAAAGGATAAGATTTTATAAAAAAATGTCGTACTGTGTAATATTTTTAGATTTTTAAATTTTTTATATTTTCATAAGTAATAGTTAACTTGTTCCATTACAGGGAGTGCCACATAATCCCCAAAATCAAAATCCCCAAACACAAAATCCTCAGACGAAAAAAAAATCCCCAAATCAAAATCCCCAAATACAAAATCCCCAAACACAAAATCCCCAAACACAAAATCCCCACACTTTTTTGGGGAAAGTGTCACAAAATCCCCAAATTTTTAATTTCTCTATTCTCTATTGTAAAGTTGATATTAACAAGCTTGACTATTTAGTGTGTATCCAGAGTGGAAATAATAAAGACTTGTTTTAAAAGAACACAGTTTGTTTCATTTCAAAGTTATAACACTTGAATTTGCTTGTAACTGTAATTCTAAAAACACTGTTTTGAAGTGACCATTGTGTTGCAGTAATAAATATGTTATGTTTTGTTATCATGAAGTCTTATTTAAAAGCACTGTGTAATAATTATATTATTTAATTAATCTGTTCAATCACATTTGCACTGCATTTCTGTTCAATCACAAAGCACTGTGTAATAATTATAATTCTGTTCAATCACATTTGCTTTGATCAATATATGTTGTTTTCCTTTTTCATTAATTGTATAAAACAATTCAGTGGAATAAATTCTATTACTACAAAACATTGTGCCAAAAATTATTTAACTTGTTAAATAAAATGGAAGTATCTGTAAAGAAATCGAATAAAGGGAAACTGAAATTGTATGTGGATGGATATGATTATCATATTCATTCGAAAACTAAAAAAGGCGAGTTTCGTTGGTCTTGTGCGCAAAGGAAATCAATGGTGTGCAAAAGTGTCGTGATAACAACAGAAACCAGTGACGAACATATTGTTAAACGGGCTCCTACCGCGCACAATCACGATCCAAGTGCGTATTGTTTAGCTGTAGCATCTGCAAATAATACAGTGAAAGATATGAGCAGATCATGTGCACGGGAACCTTCGCAAATAATAAGGGAAACAATTGTTGATTGTCAACCAGACCAACGCGTGTACCTGCCGTCGAAACGAGCACAAAAAATGAAAATAAATCGTACCCGAAAAGCAACGGATACGCTGCCAGAGCCGCTTAATTTAGCAGACATATGCATTCCAGATCACATAAAATACTTGGAAGGTGAACTTTTTGTATTAGCTGAGTGGGACTTCAACGGCGAAAAAAATATAATTTTGGGCACGTCGAGTTCATTGAAATTATTAGGGAAGTCACCGTGCTGGGTGATGGATGGAACATTTTTTGTTGTTCCGAAAGTTTTCCGACAACTTTTCACCATTCAAGGTATAATTGATGGTCAATTTTTCCCTCTAGTTTTTTGCCTTATGAGCAAAAAATCTAAGCAGGCATACACCGAGATCTTCCACCAATTGTTCCATATGGCTCTAGAAAAAAACATTAATTTAAATCCGCAAAGAATAATTACGGATTTTGAGCAAACTATCTCGTCTGTGGCAAAAGAGTATTTCCCTGATGCCCAGTATAAGGGATGTTTATTTCATTTTGGCCAGATTATTTGGAGACGAGTTCAAAAAGAAGGACTAGCTCAAAAATATGGAAATAGCGAAGCTTTCAGTATTGCAATTCGTATGCTCAAAAGCTTGTCATTTGTTCCGCCCGAAAGTGTATCAGATTATTATACAGAACTAAATGCCAGCTCTAAAGATAAAGATTTTAAAAAAATAAGTGTTTGGTTTAAGCAAAATTATATTATAAGCACAACAAAACAGTCGGGCACCCCTAAATATGAACCTAAATTTTGGTGTGTTTCCGATTCTGTTAAGGAAAATTTTCCGCGCACATCAAATTCTATTGAGGCTTGGCACCGTAGGTTTAAAGTTATTTTTGGAAAAAAAAAAATGTGGCGTTTATGAAATTATTAAAGAGTTAGGAAAAGAATTTATTGAAATTAAAACAAACATAGAGAAGATACACTCAGGCATAGGTATAAAAAATAATAAAAAAAATGTTGATCGTCTTAAGAAAATTAAAAAAGTTATTGAATCTCGAACTGATTTAGATAAACTAACATATTTGTCTTCTATATCTCATAATATATCACTTTGCAACTAAAAGTTTCATAACATGTTATAAATTTCATCTTTTGTTTCTTACTCTTTTGATAAAGAAAATTTCTTTGTTTATTTTCTCATTATTAAATATTTGTGAATTAATCTTACAATTTGTTTAAAATTTTATTGTTATATATATATTTTAGTTTATAAATATCCATGACATATCCAATAAATATTTGTGAATTCATCCTAGAATTTGTTTTGAATTTTAATTTCAGAAATAATGCCAAACACAAAATCCCCATTTGGTGAGGGAAATACATTAAAATTAGGTTTAAAAATCGCGCGATTTTTAAACCTAATTTTAATGTATTTCCCTCACCAAATGGGGATTTTGTGTTTGGGGATTTTGTGTTTGGGGATTTTGTGTTTGGGGATTTTGTGTTTGGGGATTTTGATTTGGGGATTTTGATTTGGGGATTTTGATTTTGGGGATTATGTGGTACACCCTCCATTACATACTCGTGCCTAACAAATATTTGTAAATTTATCATAAAATTTATTTTGAGTTTAAATGTCAGAAATAATTACAAACACAAAATCCCCATTTTCTGTGTGAAATACATTTAAATTAGGTTTAAAATCGCGGCGATTTTAAACCTAATTTAAATGTATTTCACGGGTGTACCACATAATCCCCAAAATCAAAATCCCCAAATCAAAATCCCCAAATCAAAATCCCCAAACACAAAATCCCCAAACACAAAATACCCATTTTCTGTGTGAAATACATTCAAATTAGGTTAAAAATCGCCGCGATTTTAAACCTAATTTGAATGTATTTCACACAGAAAATGGGTATTTTGTGTTTGGAATTTTTTCTGAAATTAAAATTCAAAACAAATTGTAAATATTTATTCACAAATATTTATTGGGTATGTCATGAATAGTAGTAGTAAACTAAAATATATAATATATATAACAATAAGGGGAAAACAACAATATTTCGTTATAAAAATAGTTCAGTTAGAAATTAAAATTTTAAACATATTATATAATGAATTCACAAATGTTTCATAATGGGATAAAAACAATAATTTTTCTTTATCAAAAGAGTTTACACATAAGATGAAATTTATAACATGTTATAAAGCTTTTAGGTACACAGTGAAATATTATGAGATTTACAAGGCAAATGAGTTATTTTATCGAAATCAGTTCGAAATTCAACCACTTTTTTAATTTTCTTAAGACGCTCAACATTTATTTTATTTTTTTTCGGTAATATCGTAAAAATTTGGGGATTTTGTGTTTGGGGATTTTGTGACAATATCTCTGAAAAAGTGTGGGGATTTTGTGTTTGGGGATTTTGTGTTTGGGGATTTTGTATTTGGGGATTTTGATTTGGGAATTTTTTTTTCGTCTGGGGATTTTGTGTTTGGGGATTTTGATTTTGGGGATTATGTGGCACTCCCCTAATTTAAATGTATTTCACGGGTGTACCACATAATCCCCAAAATCAAAATCCCCAAATCAAAATCCCCAAATCAAAATCCCCAAACACAAAATCCCCAAACACAAAATCCCCAAACACAAAATCCCCAAACACAAAATACCCATTTTCTGTGTGAAATACATTCAAATTAGGTTAAAAATCGCCGCGATTTTAAACCTAATTTGAATGTATTTCACACAGAAAATGGGTATTTTGTGTTTGGAATTTTTTCTGAAATTAAAATTCAAAACAAATTGTAAATATTTATTCACAAATATTTATTGGGTATGTCATGAATAGTAGTAGTAAACTTAAATATATAATATATATAACAATAAGGGGAAAACAACAATATTTCGTTATAAAAATAGTTCAGTTAGAAATTAAAATTTTAAACATATTATATAATGAATTCACAAATGTTTCATAATGGGATAAAAACAATAATTTTTCTTTATCAAAAGAGTTTACACAAAAGATGAAATTTATAACATGTTATAAAGCTTTTAGGTACACAGTGAAATATTATGAGATTTACAAGGCAAATGAGTTATTTTATCTAAATCAGTTCGAGATTCAACCACTTTTTTAATTTTCTTAAGACGCTCAACATTTATTTTATTTTTTTTCGGTAATATCGTAAAAATTTGGGGATTTTGTGTTTGGGGATTTTGTGACAATATCTCTGAAAAAGTGTGGGGATTTTGTATTTGGGGATTTTGTGTTTGGGGATTTTGTATTTGGGGATTTTGATTTGGGGATTTTTTTTTCGTCTGGGGATTTTGTGTCTGGGGATTTTGATTTTGGGGATTATGTGGCACTCCCTTTTGTGACAATATCTCTGAAAAAGTGTGGGGATTTTGTGTTTGGGGATTTTGTGTCTGGGGATTTTGTATTTGGGGATTTTGATTTGGGGATTTTTTTTCGTCTGGGGATTTTGTGTTTGGGGATTTTGATTTTGGGGATTATGTGGCACTCCCGTATTTCACACAGAAAATGGGGATTTTGTGCTTGGGGATTTTGTACATGGGGATTTTATGTTTGGGGATTTTGAATTTGGGGATTTTGAATTTGGGGATTCTGTTTTTGGGGATTTTGTGCTTGGGGATTTTGTGTTTGGGGATTTTGATTTGGGGATTTTGTTTTTGGGGATTCTGTGTTACACCCGAACCAAACGGGTTCAAAAATCAAAAGCGGTTCATCTTGACGATTTTTCCTCGAGATGGCCTAATTTAACTCACCATGCCATCCTGAATCCGTTGAGTGACTATATCGTGTTATACCTTGTATTAAGCGTATTTGTAGTAGTCGATTTATATCTTTCCTTACATGTTGTATTATTGGACGAGAATAATGACGCCTGTACCATTTATACACCGGCCTACCACTTGAGGTCAAAAATACCAATTGAGATAAAAGTACGCAGGAAATATGACAGTCATTTTACGGAAAACAATTGTACTCATACTCATTCAATTTCTGCTTAGACACTCAAGACTTATGGGTCAGAATAGCCTAGACGGAGTTTTTTAAATTGACCTTAATCTAATAGCAATTAGTGTGGCAGATTGGAACTACAACCAGCTGTTTTCCCAGAATATCATTAGATATTAAGATGACTAACTCTACAAACTACGAATAATTTACTTCAAATCAAACCGGCATCGGAAAACATTAAGTATTGTAATAATTCTAGGTATTCTCCTTCAGAAGGATTGCATCAATTCATTTTAAAGTGTTCGCCTTCCAAAGCAAAATTTTAATTTTTCTACATTCCCACAGATTGTCAAATATCACAACAGCACTTGTACAACGAGGCCTCGGAGTCATCTGTAAATTCGTAGACCATTGGTAAGTGATGATAATTCCTTGGATATTTCCAAAATTCAATTAAAAATTTGCTTTGAAACCCCAACATTTTGATATAAAAATCGGCTTAATATCCAAATGACAAGCTAAAGGCCAATTTTCGTTAAAGTTTGAGTGTAATTAATTTTCATCCAATCTTGATTAACCTTAGTACCAGTTAATCTGGTTTAATATATGGCAAAGAAATAAAGCTTTACGTCATTTGAAGGTTAATATATGCATATATTGTATAATATGCATATACATATAACCGAATTTAAATAACCTTGAATTTATCGATGAATTGTGAAAATGTGGAAAAGAATATCACCCTAAATGTCTTTGAAAGTTATATATTATCAATAGAAGTCACATTAAGCATTGGAAATTTTTAAACATTCGTTGACTTACATTTGCCGTCACTGACAATATCAGTGCTGTTAGCAAATTTTGTTGAGAGGAATTATTAGTCTCATCATCCACTCCCGATTAGTATTGAGAAATTGTATGTAAACCCGTAATCGGTTCATATCTATAATTAGAAACTGTGACCTTAACATTTTTCTTCTCTGTCAACATCAAATAGAATACAGATCCAATTAATAGTTTCTGTTATTTATACATTAAGTTAACATCCGCCCTCTCGTAATGTTAGTTAGGAAAGTGATCAATGTAAAGATATTGGAAATGTGTATTCAGAAGCTACAAAGTTCTATATTTATATGAGTATGCATTTACATTAGGATCTACATACATAGGGATATTAGAATAGAGTTATTTAAATTCACTACAGTCGTGTAAAAAAAATTTATGGTAATTAAACAAATCGAGTTAATTAGTTTCTAAGTGAATGTTTATTTCTTTTGAATAAAATATGAATTTGTGTTACATTAATAAAATGAACGCTTAAGTTCGTGGAGATTCTTGCGGAGGGGGTGATGTAAAATAAAGGTAATAGAATCAACTTAGGGGTCTTACAAAATATATTTTACGTCGTTAAGACTAGGAAGGGATCGGGTTTCGAGGCGGAGAACTCCTTCAATATCTATAGTTCTCTATTTTGTCGATAACCTGACTGGTATTCTTTGTTTATCTTTATTTTTTTTGCTTTAATCTAGGCCGTACAGGGCAGTACAAGTTTTGGTCAGAACCTTGCCATCCAGAATAGTGTTTATGTTGGTTTCAGTTTTCGGGAGTCTATAATAATTGTTTATTTATGTTCTGGATTGTGACAATACTAATTCCAAACAGGACCGAACCTGCCCAACCCGACTGATAGCTAGCGTATCAATGGCTCCCACTGTCCGTTTGGTACTAAACAATATTCCACCAATACACTCCATCTGTTTACACAATCCGTGTTCTCCAAAGAAAAATAAATTACACCATATTGGGTTAATTCTTATGGCATGACTACTGCCTTTAACATTTAACGGAGAAGTTGGTTTTGAACATCACATAAATAAAATGGCGCCCAACGTGGGGCCCGGAGTAATCCATCTGATTACTTTGGTTCCTTAATAAATTAGTTCTAATAGAGTTCATTACGAAGATTTTGTAAAATCTTGTGTTAGTGGGAAAATGTGTGGCGAATAATTGTTGAACCTCTCTGGACTTTCAGATATATGACTGGTTCGAATATCCTGACCGAGTAGCTATTCAGCAATTCATTCTCCTCCATTTAAACACTGATAGATGAGTTTATAAAGACTTTTAGTAAGATTTTTTTTTACATTTTGCTTAGATGTGAATTCATGTTGGTATAACCGTCCTGGTCGCTTTAGGTTTTACTTTCACCAGCTTGTCGCTATTGGCAGTCCAAAGTGGTCAGTTATATGATACAAGACCGTCGAAATTCTTTTGGTATTCACATTGTATTGCAATTGTTTGCGAAAATTTTACTCCATAGACCAGTTTGAAATACCTGTATCAGTCAATGAGTTAATACTTTTTTTCTTTACCTTTGTTTACTATCACTCACCAATGCAAGATAAATCATAATTAATTTATTTGTTATATTTTTCTATTAATAGAAACGCCGTTCTGTTGAGAAAGGCGGTAATTTTGTTTGTTTGTGGGTCTGATTGATCTTTTTGATGAACTTAAGATAAATTTCGTTAATTGAACTTATAATGGCCACATCACGAACACCTCCACTTTCCACTTTCGAACCGAGGGAAATGTCTAGGTTTGATGTATCGAAATGCTTTCCATGCAACGAAATTATGAATTTTGAATCACAAGAGTGCGACATTATTTCAAAATGTAACCACATTTTCCATCGAACATGTGTCGAAGAGGCATTATCATCTTCTTCTCAATGTCCGATATGTAAAATGGCCTGCGAGTTGTCGGACCTCCGGAAGCATAATACGATTCCGGTGGTGCAAAACGAAACTGCCACTCAAACTGGTACAAAAAAAAATCACGGCCTACTGTCCGCGGTAGAGCTAGAGGAGCTATGGCTCACCGTCCGATGACTAGAAGTTATAGTAAAAATTTATTTGCTGAACCTATGAACTTTAGTCTGGACTTAAGCCCTCGCCATTCTGTCTACAATTTAATTGAGGTTGGAGAATTTACCCCTGCACGTATTCATCCACCTACTACCAAAGTTTTTCAGAATCCCAACCATGTAGCTGATAACCCAAGTCATTCACGTCAGAATAGATCTAGTGGCAAGGGCATAGATTATGACAGAATCAATAGGATGATGGAGGACAATATAGTGAAAATTTTGCAAAATATGAACTTGGTTCCAAGCCACACTCCAGTTCAGCAGCCGGTCAATTTTCAGGGACAACATCATGCTCATTCCAATATAACACCTCTTGTATCTTCGCCACTTCCCTCAATATCCAATGTACACCGGACAAATAGAAATCCTCTGTCTGCCGGACGGACAGAATCTGTGCTTTCTATTCGCCCGGAGAAGGCGACGTCCATAATTCAGAACTGGAATGTTAAATTCAGTGGATCAAGTAATGGTTTGACAGTAGAAGAATTCTTATATAGAATAAAATCATTAACAGCTGAACATTTTAATAACAACTTTGAAATCATATGCAAAAATATCCCAGCACTTCTTGCTGACAAGGCTAGTTCGTGGTATTGGAGGTACCACAAGCAAGTGGATGCGATAAGATGGGAGGATTTTTGTATAGCTTTGCGATATGAATATAAAGATATGAGGTCAAGCTTCGACTTAAAAGAGGAAGTTCGAAATCGGAAAATGAAGCCAGGGGAATCATTCGAGTCTTTTTATGATGACATTTGCTCTATGGTTGATAGACAAGCACAGCCCATGTCAGAAGAGGAACTGGTCACCATTCTTGTTCGAAATGTAAGACCTGACATTCGGCATGAACTGTTATATGTCCCGGTGTATTCCGTAGCGCATTTAAGAAAACTCGTTCAAATGAGAGAAAACTTGTTAAATGACGACCATTACAGGAAGACTTACTCGTCTAAACCAAGTATTCCATCTCATTTCAACGCTCGTCGCAATGTTGCCGAAATTAACTTCGAGGAAGAAGGCGTGAGGGAATCGAAAACTACCAACTGTGTTGATGCCTTAAACCAAGACCTAAAATGTTGGAACTGTGATGGGGTTGGTCATTTTTGGTACGATTGCAGTGTGGAACGGAACATTTTTTGTTATGGCTGTGGGGCTAAGAATATTACCAAGCCACAATGTAATCGTTGTGCAAATAAGAAACTGTCGTTCGGTTCAAAAAACTTTGTGCGCCAACATTCCCCCCAGAATCACACCTAGCTATCAACGCTACGACCCCTAAAAGTAATGTCGGATCGTCTTACGACCATACCCAGATTGACACCTTCAACCCTCGCCTTACCATTTTAAAATCTCTTACGATAACAGAATTTTGTATCCTATTCAGCCTTATCATGACCGTCTTCAAGCATAAATTGCTAGACGAAAGCAAATATTTTCAGTATCTGCAATGTCAACTGAAAACGTCAGGCCACCGAAAAGATCTACCCTTCGGATGAGAAAATTTTATAAATTACGGAAGTATGCTTCAAAATATATTATTTCATCGATTGTGAACAGTTCAGCTGATAGACGATTTCATGCTAGAGTACGATTTCTAAATTTTTTTGAATACGGTTTACTAGACACGGGAGCGAATATATCATGCATTGGGTCCGATCTAGCGCTTCACGACTTTTCGAGTTCTGACAATTTTGCTCCGTCAAAAGCTTCCGTAAGAACTGCCGATGGAAGAGTTCAGAAAAGTACAGGTATACTAGAAGTTCAAGTTCATTTTCGAAATGAAGTCCATACTTTGAAGTTTTTGATAGTTCCGTCCATTAACCAACGACTTATATTAGGACTAGACTTTTGGAAAGCATTTAATTTGGCGTCTGACGTTTTTGAGGCAGATATAGTTTCTGATCCAACATTTCAGTCTACCATGACTTACGGCGTTAATGGATTAGAAAAACCAACTTGTCCCAATGAAAATGTGGAACAGTACAATGACCTAGCCTATCCTCTAGCACCTGGTCAGAAAACTCAACTCAAGACCATTATTGAGCTTTATCCAGATTTTTCCAAACAAGGTTTGGGAAGAACTAGTTTATTGAAACATGACATCGATGTTGGAGATGCAAAACCTATCAAGCAACGTTTTTACCCTGTATCTCCGACTGTGGAAAAGTTAATGTTCCAGGAGTTAGATCGCATGCTCGCATTAGGAGTAATTGAACCGTCTGTTTCACCATGGAGTTCACCCATGCGACTTGTGATCAAACCGAATAAAATTCGTCTGTGCCTTGATGCCAGAAAAGTGAATATGGTTACCCGAAAAGATGCATATCCGCTTCCGAGCATCGAGGGCATATTTGCTCGTCTTCCCAAAGCGAATATTATATCTAAGATAGATCTCAAAGACGCCTATTGGCAGATCGGTTTGACTGATGAAGCAAAAGCGCTAACAGCGTTTACGGTACCCGGTAGACCCCTATATCAGTTTGTGGTGATGCCTTTCGGGCTATGTAATGCGACAGATTATTCCGGCGGACTTAAGACATTGCATCTTTGGATATTTAGACGATTTAATAATTGTCTCAGAGGATTTTCAACACCACATATCTGTTTTAGTTCGTATTGCACAGGAATTTCGAAGGGCGAATTTAACTCTGAACATCGAGAAGAGCCAATTCTGTGTGACATCTGTGAAATATCTCGGCTTTGTTATTGGAAATGGGGGGATAAAAACAGACCCAGAAAAAGTCGAAACAGTAATTAAATGGCCAGTGCCGAAAAGCTTAAAACAGGTACGAGGTTCTCTAGGGCTTGCGGGTTGGTATCGCAGGTTTATTGAAAACTTTTCATCAATAACTTTCCCCATTACAGAAACATTGACTTCTAAGACCAAATTTAATTGGACTTCGGAGGCACAAGGTGCATTTGAGCATTTAAGAACCTTGCTGACTTCAGCACCGGTATTAATCAATCCTGATTTTTCAAAAAAATTTTATTTGCATTGTGATGCTTCAGATTTCGGAATTGGCGCGGTGTTGGTGCAATTAGATGCTGACGGTATTGAGAAACCTGTGGCGTTTATGTCTAGAAAATTAAACACAGCCCAGCGGAACTACAGCGTAACAGAACGCGAATGTCTGGCGGCTGTTAAGGCTGTAAAGCGTTTCAGATGCTATCTGGAATTACAAGACTTTGAGATCATTACAGATCATTCTTCCTTACTGTGGTTGATGAACCAACCAGATTTAACGGGCAGATTAGCACGATGGGTCTTTAAACTACAGCCTTATACATTTTCGATCAGTCACAGGAAAGGAAAAGACCATGTTGTTCCAGATGCATTGTCGAGGATTCCCGATAATAACATTTCTGCAATGGAATTTATGGAATCCGAAATTGACTTGAAGTCCCCAGCGTTTGATGATGCTGATTACGTTGTTTTGCGGGCAAAGATAAGAGAGAATGAATCTAAATACCCCGATATAAAAATTATCGATAACTTTGTGTATATCAGAATAGATCATTATTCGGGGGAAGTAGAGCAGGAAAGCCAAGCTTGGAAGTTATGGATTCCTGAAACATTGCGTGGTTCAGTGTTATCTCGCTTCCACAACTCTCCCTCCGCTAGTCATGGTGGCATGGGAAAAACTCTCGATTTCATTCGGCGAAATTTCTACTGGCCAGGAATGGTAACTGATGTCAGGAATTTTGTGCGTGATTGTAAGATTTGTAAAAGCACTAAGCACCCTAATATTGTACTCAAACCAGAGATGGGGAAACCCATCGAAACCTTTCCAAAGGTTATATGTGGATATTTTGGGACCATATCCTCGGTCTAAAAGCGGATTTATTGGCCTACTCATTGTATTGGACCACTTAACAAAATTTCACTGGTTATGCCCTCTGAGGAATTTCACGTCCAGTGTTATACAACATTTTTTATTAACACAAATTTTCCACACATACGGAGTACCGGAATACATCATTAGTGATAATGGTTCGCAGTTCAAAGCGAATGAATTTAATGCGTTCCTCACTCAACTGGGTATCAAGCACATTTATACAAGCACATTTATATCACCTCAATCGAACGCTTCAGAAAGGGTAAATAGATCTATCCTTGCGGGCATTCGAGCATATCTAAAAGACGACCATCGAATGTGGGATGAACACCTCAGTTCAGTTAGTTGTGCCCTGAGGAATTCAGTTCATCAGTCCATAAAGTGCTCACCATATTCTGCCACCTTTGGAATGCACATGATGACACACGGAGATTCCTATGCCTTATTACAGAATATTAAAAGTTTAGACGAACCAGGTGTAAAGTTGTGTCGACAAGATCAGCTACAACTGATAAGAAAGGAGGTGCGAAAACATATAAGAAAAGCTTACGAAACAAACAGAGACCATTATAACCTACGTGCTCGTCCTATATCCTTTTCAGTCGGTCAAATTGTTTATAGGAGAAACTTTGCACAGAGCTGTGCAGACAAAAGATTCAATGCCAAGTTGGCACCAGTGTTTCTGCAGGCACGGGTTACAAAGAAGTTAGGATCGAACTACTATGAATTACAAGACTTAGAGGCAACGAGTACGGGCATATATCACGCCAAAGATATCAAGTTGTAAATCGTCTTTTCCTGCTAATATCGTTACCGTTTGGTCGATATTATCCGGTTTGTAGTAGTCGATTTATATCTTTCCTTACATGTTGTATTATTGGACGAGAATAATGATGCCTGTACCATTTATACACCGGCCTACCACTTGAGGTCAAAAATACCAATTGAGATAAAAGTACGCATTGGGTGAAATTTGTTTTTCAGGAAATATGACAGTCATTTTACTGAAAACAATTGTACTCATACTCATTGAATTTCTGCTTAGACACTCAAGACTTATGGGTCAGAATAGCCTAGACGGAGTGCGGTTGACTCTGACGCCATGGGTAGCAGGTTCAAATCCCTGTGCATCTACTGAATTTTTTTTTTAAATTGACCTTAATCTAATAGCAATTAGTGTGGCAGATTGGAACTACAGTTAGGAGCATGTGAGATTTTTTCCCTATTTTTAGAACAATAGATTCCATTAACTGAATAGATTGCAATTGGAAAGCAAACTTAGGTGGGATTAGTGTCGCCGCAAATTATTGGAAGAACTTTGTATTATAAACAAATTCTGGAAAACGACTGTCTAGAGCATAGGTTTTGTTGAATAGTGACCGACAATGAGATTTCATTTTGGGTTTCGTTAGCTGGCTCGTGCACATTGTCTGCGGAAAGAAAAAAATTGCGTTTGATTTATGTATAAGAGTGCATACATGTGTGTTCAGTGTGAGACATCCAGGAACTCTGTCCACTGAGTCCACATCCACATTATTCAGCTGCCGAAGCCCAATTTGGTAAAGGACCAGGACTGGAGGAAATTTGCTCGCCTGATTCACATTTAACGACAATCACATCGCAACAGAAACAGCAGAATTACCAATTTAGTCGCTTGCCGTTTGCCACCTTAAGCATACATTCACAGCCTTGCAATTGTCGATATTCGGTGCAGTTACGTAACATCCAATTCAATTGTTCATATTCGGTGACGTTACGCAATAGCCAATTTAATTGTCTATATTCGGGATATTGCTCAACCAGCACATCCATTGACCGAACGTGAGGAAATACCTACAATCGGTGTTGTTACACCATTGCAACAATAAGAGAGCATGGACCACCAACCGCTAGAGGTGACCTAAATTCGCAGAGGATCGTGTCCCAACTTATATAGATTACCTGGATTTCACTACATTAAGGACGTAGGGGTCATCAAAAGCATCACCCACACCAATAGCGGCCTACCGTTTGAATATTTCATCACTACAACCAGCTGTTTTCCCAGAATATCATTAGATATTAAGATGACTAACTCTACAAACTACGAATAATTTACTTCAAATCAAACCGGCATCGGAAAACATTAAGTATTGTAATAATTCTAGGTATTCTCCTTCAGAAGCATTGAATCAATTCATTTTAAAGTGTTCGCCTTCCAAAGCAAAATTTTAATTTTTCTACATTCCCACAGATTGTCAAATATCACAACAGCACTTGTACAACGAGGCCTCGGAGTCATCTGTAAATTCGTAGACCATTGGTCAGTGATGATAATTCCTTGGATATTTCCAAAATTCAATTAAAAATTTGCTTTGAAACCCCAACATTTTGATATAAAAATTGGCTTAATATCCAAATGACAAGCTAAAGGCCAATTTTCGTTAAAGTTTGTGACTAAATAGTTCTGAGTGTAATTAATTTTCATCCAATCTTGATTAACCTTAGTACCAGTTAATCTGGTTTAATATATGGCAAAGAAATAAAGCTTTACGTCATTTGAAGGTTAATATATGCATATAGTATTGTATAATATGCATATATGTACATATAACCGAATTTAAATAACCTTGAATTTATCGATGAATTGCTTGAACCCTTAAAATTTCGATTTTGTTGTTATTTAACGATTTCTGTTAAGAAACAAAATGTGGAAAAGAATATCACCCTAAATGTCTTTGAAAGTTATATATTATCAATAGAAGTCACATTAAGCATTGGAAATTTTTAAACATTCTGTTGACTTACATTTGCCGTCACTGACAATATCAGTGCTGTTAGCAAATTTTGTTGAGAGGAATTATTAGTCTCATCATCCACTCCCGATTAGTATTGAGAAATTGTATGTAAACCCGTAATCGGTTCATATCTATAATTAGAAACTGTGACCTTAACATTTTTCTTCTCTGTCAACATCAAATAGAATACAGATCCAATTAATAGTTTCTGTTATTTATACATTAAGTTAACATCCGCCCTCTCGTAATGTTAGTTAGGAAAGTGATCAATGTAAAGATATTGGAAATGTGTATTCAGAAGCTACAAAGTTCTATATTTATATGAGTATGCATTTACATTAGGATCTACATACATAGGGATATTAGAATAGAGTTATTTAAATTCACTACAGTCGTGTAAAAAAAATTTATGGTAATTAAACAAATCGAGTTAATTAGTTTCTAAGTGAATGTTTATTTCTTTTGAATAAAATATGAATTTGTGTTACATTAATAAAATGAACGCTTAAGTTCGTGGAGATTCTTGCGGAGGGGGTGATGTAAAATAAAGGTAATAGAATCAACTTAGGGGTCTTACAAAATATATTTTACGTCGTTAAGACTAGGAAGGGATCGGGTTTCGAGGCGGAGAACTCCATCAATATCTATAGTTCTCTATTTTGTCGATAACCTGACTGGTATTCTTTGTTTATCTTTATTTTTTTTTTGCTTTAATCTAGGCCGTACAGGGCAGTACAAGTTTTGGTCAGAACCTTGCCATCCAGAATAGTGTTTATGTTGGTTTCAGTTTTCGGGAGTCTATAATAATTGTTTATTTATGTTCTGGATTGTGACAATACTTATTCCAAACAGGACCGAACCTGCCCAACCCGACTGATAGCTAGCGTATCAATGGCTCCCACTGTCCGTTTGGTATTAAACAATATTCCACCGTGTTCTCCAAAGAAAAATAAATTACACCATATTGGGTTAATTCTTATGGCATGACTACTGCCTTTAACATTTAACGGAGAAGTTGGTTTTGAACATTACTATTGACTTCTACTAGGAGGCTCTGGTACCGACTTGACTAGTTTTTAATTTAGATTCAATTTATGGGTAAAACCCGAAAAATCCAAATTTCAATATTATCTTAAAATTGAGAATTTTCTCACATAAAGAGTTTGAACCTCTAGAGTGGTGGGATTTTCTCAAACTTTTACCACTTTATATTCAGGTCAAACTAAATCAATGTGCAATTTTTTATTCAAATGAACTGAGAAAGGAAAATGTTCTAGTGTCTACAAATTTACACCCAAAATGCGAAAACCTGTAAACGTTGACCGTAAGTCGGACCGACTTAGAATTATCCGAAAGGGCTCAAATTTTCACCGTTAGTGTTAGACCAAATGGCATAAGAATCAGCTTGGTATTTACCAGAAATCCGAAGTTGATTTTTCATTGCCACCCTAATATGTACGTATGTATGTCTCTTAGTTAAAAATTTGTCAAACTGTCAACTATAGCTCTGTTCCCGTACGTACTACAACTTACTACTTTTACGACTTTTACTCGTAAACGGAAAAAGGAAAAATGTTGCAATATCGGGAAATAAATTGTAAATAAAGTAAAACTAAAATTAATAATATACTTTAATATCGCTCTGGGCGATTCCAGCAGTACTGGGGATTTCTTTTGGACGTTTCCGATGAGGACCATGTTGTAGGCACATATTTCACATATGTAACCTGGTCGCCCAGAGCGAATTTGTCGCTATTTTTGTTTTAACTCTTAACTAGTTTGACTTTTAAAAAGTACAGGAACAACCCTTATATTAGTAATAAATTTTGCGAAAAATTTAAACTCACCCAAATTTGTTTTTGATTTTTACAATCTTGCGGTCTCATTTCTTTGACGTTTGGGAATAAGGTCTTAAGTCAAAAAAAATGCATTTTGGGTTTTTGATTGGGTTTAACTCAATTTTTTTTCTCTTTCGTTTGGTATTAATAACTTAAATCTAGCACAACTGCATCCAACCGTAATCATTTGCTCTTTAGGCAATAAGTCAGAAAAATTCATATATAAATAATTTTCAATTTAAAATTACGAAAAACTACAGTTTCTGACTTAAGACCTTATTCCCAAACGTCAAAGATTTGTGAACGCTGTTCTATTTTAAACAGTTCAAGTCAACGCCTCCCATGATACTAGGACGTTCTTTTTCTCTCCGACGTAATAAAAACTGGTGTATTCTTCCGTGGTGTTAGTAAGTGCATCCTGATGAGCAATATCAAATAGGTCGTCAAAGGTTGAGTGAAATAAATCTGATTTTTTCAGTTTGTTCAGCTTTTCATTTGAAAGAAAATTCAATCTTATACAAGGTGGCGCAAAAGTAAACTTCCGATGTTTTTTAGCTGTAATTTAAAAAAAAATGAAAAACTTTGATTCTTCTTGTGGATTACTTTTATTTATCATGTAAATGGCCGCAGCAACAGTTGATTGTCATTTGAGCCCTTTTTATGGCATTTTCCATCACTTTGGCCAAAACTTCCGGCGATAGGTCCTCACATTCTTGACGGATATTGTCTTTAAGAGCTGCAAGAGTCTGAGGCTTGTTGACATAAACCCGCGACTTCCAAAAGCCCCACAAAAAGAAGTCTGGAGCGGTCAAATCAGGCGATCTTGCTGGCCAGTGCAAATCGCCAAAACGGGAGATTAGGCGCCCGGGAAATGCATCCTTCAGCATATCGGTTGTGGCACGTGCAGTGTGTGCCGTTGCACCGTCCTGTTGGAACCACATATTTTCCAATCCCAATTCATCAAGTTGCGGCAAAAAGAACTCGTTTATCATTGCTCTGTAGCGTGGCACGTCGTCTGGTCGATGTCGACGGCGCTTCCATGACATCCTCGGCTACAGCAGCAATATTCGCTGCAGAACGGCTACTTCGGGGTCTGACACGCCTGGCAGCATCTCGTGTTGTGCCAGTCTCTTCGAGGCGAGCGGCTAAACGTCGCAGTGTTTCACCAGTAGGCGTTGGACGGCCAGGAAATCTGCGACGAAAGTCACGTTGTGCCAAAGTCGCCGACCGATTATTGGTCAAATAAATAGTCAGCAATATTCCGCGTTCTGGAGCAGTGTAGCGTAAAATTGTTTATTAACGTGTATTTCGCATGTGTTTACTACACAAATGTCAAAACAGAACTGACTTAGGGGCCAATCGCAAAATTTATAGCATTTTCTGGTAGGAGGATTACTTTTGCGCCACCTTGTATAAACCTTATTACCTCCGCCCGAAACATTTCCACCAACACAAACAGTACAACCTCAATTACAAGAAGCAATTGTCTACCTAGTAAGATTACGCAGCTTATTGGTCAGCGAAATAGATTAAAAAGAAAGGAACAGCGGTCGAATAGCTCGCAACAAAAAGATTTTTTTTAACAATTGCGTTAAATTTTTAAATAATGCTATTGACATAATGGTTAAAAAGGTTATTACTAAGAAGTGGACCAACCTTTTACAAAGTTTAAAACCGGGCGACAAAAATTGGAAGATAAGTCGATCCTTAAGAAGCAAAGGTAAACGCAATATATCTCATCTGAAACTACATGGCTCAAACATCATCATGGACATTGAAAACTGTGACTAAACTCGCTGTTTGGATGCATTCCCGACCGTGCTCAGGGAAATTGGGAGGGTTTTCCGGACAGCTTGTTACACAATCAAGATAGAATTAGGAAAGAGAAAAGAGAAGAGGAGGAATCTAAGAGAATTGGGGTACGGAGTAGTTCACCTATTTAACCCATATTTCGTCTTCAATGAATTATCAACTTACACTTCCATTTTAAAATCGGTATAATTTATTTTTCAACCAAAAAGAATCAAGGATATTGTATATCTTCAAAGTTATGGAATATTAGTGTAATTATGTTCTAAAAAATTTAGATTAATATGAGTTTCAGAAGTATTATAGTAGATATGTGATATATTACAAGTGAAATATCTCTTAACAAAATACATTAAATATTTCTAGAAAATTGACTTACTTGTTTCCTTGCTGCCATGAGGCGATCGCTGCATCGAAGTCAGGAACATAAAGATGATTAAGGTATAATTGATTATTGGAACTTAGATTATATAAAAAAAAATAGGATATAAATTTGTACAGATCAAGCTTCAGGATAAGTGTGAATTAGAAGTAGTTAAAAAGAAACATGTAAGATAAGATTGAATTAGTGAAAGGTTAGATTAATTCATGCAATTTAAAATATATCTTGGCAAACTCTTATTTTTAAGAACGATGGCTCATGGCTCCAGCATTAAAATAAAAAAACTTTCGAAATTGCAATCGATCGTTGCACAGTTGATGTAGTAATTGGACTAACAATTTGGTAAATTTGTATGTATTTGATGTCGTCTTAGCATAGTTGATGTAATAGTTGGAATAACAATTTGCTAAATTGTTCCGTATTTGATGTCGTCATTTGGTATCTAGGATTTCACCTTTCTCCTGGTGCAGTAGGTAGTTGGGCTTTTTATTCGTCGAGTTCAGCGAGATATATAAATATTCAGATCAATTGCTATAGGCCGAACTATCGACGTTTTCCCAACGTTTCCTATGGAGTCGCTATTAGGTTCTTGAGCCTCAGGAGTCACTCTCCTTTCCCACGCACAATTTAATTCGTTCTTTTAAATTTTTTAACGTTTTCAGTTCAAATTTTAGTTTTCGAATCTGTCAAAATTTTTCCTTTCCGAAATTTTTCAAAACCAAATTCTCCCCGATAAATTGTTTAATATTCAAAAAAACTTTTCCCCTAGGTAAATCTTAGCAAAGTGCAAATTACACCACAAGTACAAAGACAAATACTGCCAGATGTCTTTTGCGCGATAACAAGCCACGTTCTTAGACTCAACACCCTGTAGTCGATAAATGCAATTTCCAACCTTTTCCAAAACACGGGCTTTTACAGCAACTGGAGCTAAATAGCCCCACCAGAATTAGTATTATTTTTTTTATTACAATTTGTTTACCGAAATATTAATTTTCTATTGATTTTACTAAATTTCTTAATTAAAAGTTACAATTTAATATCTGTGTTCTAAATATTTTTGTATGTACTTAAATAACACTTTACAAAGTTTTTTATATGTTTAACATGTACCCAGCAGATAATTTTTAAAATTTGGAAGCAGTAAAACCGTCTACTGCCTACTGCTGAAAAAAATACACAAAAATAAGGCAAACGACTTCTGTACATCAAACCGCTTTTTGCCTGCGCGTTAAATTGCGCTTACAAAACGCTAATAAATATGCAGAGTTTTTTTTTAATTTGGTTGCTTCCGCGGATGCTCAAGTATGTGGGTTATCTTTTGAAATTAATTTAACGGCCATTCACGAATAGTAGGCTGTGAATAGATGATGCAATATAAAAAAAAATACATTTTATTTGCTTTTGCTGGTGCATCCTGGCAGCACTTGTATAAGACAGATTTTTTTTACGGATTTTAACGATCTTTTACGAGCAAGGTGCAATGAACATTTTGATTGCTTATACTAGTGCATCGTAGTAGCACTAATGTAAGGCAGTCTCTTTCAACTGGTTTAACGATCATTTACGAATAGTAGGCGATGAAGAAAAAACTTGGATGATGCAACAAAAAACAATTTAGTCGAAATTGAATTTTCAAAGCGTAAAGGCGTGTATACGGGACGTGTGTGAAAAAATTAAAGTAAATGAAAGTGAAAATGAAAAATAACATAAAAAGGTATGTAAATAATTATTATGATTTATTAAAGTTATGTATTTGTCATGATTTGTTTTTTATTGTATACAAAAATATTTGTGTTACAATATATTCTAGTCTGTTCATGAATTAAATCCCTTCATATACAATTAATTTTTTTTTATTAAATTGATTATAACACGCAAAATTTAATACTTTTTTTGTGTGTTTCTTACGTATTTAAAAATGGTAGGCAAAAGCTAGTTAAATAAATTAATAAAAAAAGAAAAAATGAAAAATATCTTGGCCCTTCAATGTGATCGATCTTCTTCTGCAAGGGTTGAAGAAACGTCCATTCAGGAAAATTCTAATATTCTTGAACTCTCTGAGAATGATTCAACTAATGAATATACGGAAGAGATTTCTTTGAGAGATGAGATAAAAAATTGGTACATTACATACCACCCCTCTGTTGAATGCACGACCGTATTGCTAAGAGTTTTAAACGGAAAAACTACAGAAATTCCACGAAGCATAGCAACTTTAATTGGGCGACAGCAATTGGTTTCAAAAAGAACTGTTGCGCCTGTTGAAGTCAACTTACGTTAAATAACTGAAGTCATAAAAAATTACAATATTAAAGAAATCGTATTAGACATTGGTATCGATGGTCTGCCTCTGTTCAAGAGTAGCGAGGTGGGACTATGGCCTATATTGGGTCGAGTAGTAAACATGCTAATGACAAACATTTTTTTAATCGGTAGCTACGTAGGAAAAATGAAGCCGTTGGATGTAGATTTATATTTGCATGATTTTGTATATAAAATTTATTGGAATACGGCTTAGTTTTAGACGACTGTGTAATAGGAATAAAAATTCGTGCTTTCTTGTGTGACACCCCAGCTAGGACCTTTGTATGCAATGTAAGGGGGCATACTGCTTTAAATGGATGCAGCAAATGCGACCAAAAAGGAGTAAGTATCTCCAGGGTTACAACCTACAGTACTTGTTTAGGTCAATTACGTACTGATGAGGATTTCAAATTAAGGCGAGATACAAATTTTCATCAGCAAAAATATGCAAACATGCAAATGTCCCATGAAAGTTGAAATATTAAAATGGTAACACAATTCCCTTTGGACACTATGCATTTGGTAGATTTGGGAGTAATGAAGAGAATGCTATTATTACTTCTACATTCAAAGGCTAATAGAGATTTTCAGCTTATACCAAACAAGCGATGTCGTCGTTTGCACACTGTTTTGAATAAAACCATATATTTTTGAAAAGTATGATTCTTATATGATTATTTTTCTTAATTACATATTATTTTAACTTCTTAGCAATATTTTTTAAGCAATATGCCTCGCCCAAACAATCCATCAAATGATGATACCTCGTCATCAACACTAATGATGATGCTGTCAAAAATGGATAATTTAATAAAAAATATAGATGAGTTAAAACTAAAAGTTTTTTTTTTATATGTTAAAAAAAATATATTCCACTATTGAAAATTAAATTCAATTGGAAATAGGGTACGAAATAGATTTTAATATTTTTGTTTTAAGAAGAGACATATGATAGACAAAACCTGCAGTTGATTCAAGAGGTTAAGCAATTAAAAGGTGAGTATGTTTCTATAAAAATAAGTGACACTATTTTTATTCTGTTGTTAGACCTTTTCCTTATCAATAAATAATCAATATTAATAAGTGACACTTTTACAACTTAATTATTGTTTTTTATTAGAAACCGTTTGTGATCAAAACAAATTTATTGTTAATTTAATTTCCGAAGCAAATGTAATGATAAAGTCAAATTTAGTCCCCGGTAAGGTTTCCACAAAGTACATCGATCAGTTTCCTATTAAATTTGATGCCGAACTGGAAGACATAGAATTAGAAATATCAGCTGAGACGAAGAATTCTATGGTAATATTAATTAACATGATTATTTGTATTTATGTATAAAATAAATTTCCCCCTTTTAGATTGCTACAATTAAAAACATAATAGGAAAAGAAAGAATTAAGAAAAGAATTACTGACATTTTTGATGAAAATCTTTTATTCGAGTATAATGTAGAGGGAAGATCAGGAAAAAAGAAACTCCAAAAATTCCCAAAGCTAATGGATATCTTATACCGTAAGTATATTTCACATATTGTATTTTGCCTAATTATTTATTAATTGACAAACTCTAAATAATATCCCACAAACAGTCCAAAAAATATTTTAAGTGTTAATACTTGACTATAAACTTTTGTTAAAAATATGTGATTAACAGTTTACTAATTTGATTGACTTTTCAAAACTAAGTTAAATTAAAATTATCTAAAAAATATATCAATATATATTCAAATTAAAATATTTGCTAGTAAATATAATTGGTTTTTTAATGAGCATCACTAAGATATTTTTTGGGTGTAATTAAATATGAGTTTATAATTCTTGTATTTACAGAGTCTGTTTATAAGGAGGAAGTAATTACAGAAACCCAGTTTTGGGAAGAAATGAAAAAAGCAATTCGTTTGCTTAAAAATCGGCACTATAGAGATGCATGCTTGAAGAGAAAAAATACATCTAGTTCATACCCGACCGAAGAACAAAATAATTCTTCCTTAAATAATGAAAGTGACAGCGGACATATAAATAATTGCGAAAAAGTATTAAAACCCAAGAATTTTAAATTTCTTTAATTGAGAAACAAAATATTTTTTTTATAGTGCATATTATGAATATTTCTGGTCAAAATATTTATTCGTGAATTTATTTAATTTATGTATTATTTTTTATCGTTTATTTTAATGTTACACAAACAAAAAATGACGGAACTTTAAATATCGTTTAGTACAAAAAATAAAATATTTTTTTTATCCTACATATATGATCAATATGGACTCTTGAATTACTTTTTGTTGGTCTCATCTAACAGTATTATTTTTTATGTATACATATATATAAATACAGCCATATTTTTTATTTTTTTGTTTATGGTTTTTTATGTTACTCAAAGAAAGAAATACAATTTTAATTTATATATGAAAAAAAATAATTTAACTGAATTTCCATTATAAAATTATATTAAGTTAAGCAAAGCAAAATTTGAGTGAAATAATGAAGAAAACAAAATTCAACATTTCCTGCATTCAAGTAAGCAAAATATTAAAGTCTCTATTCAGTAAGTAATACCTTTAAAAATGTTTTATTTTATCCAAACTGATACAATTTTGTAGAAATCAGTTACAACTAATATTGTAAATGATTTTTACTAACAAAATTGGTTCAGAATACAGGAAATTAGACACTTTATAAGGCAAGTGAGAGCTAAAAAAAAGACATGAATATTTCGCTTATTAGAATGCATGAAATATCAGCATTATCTATGCATTATTATTTTGCTTACTAGATGACATGAATATTTCGCCTACTAGAATGCATGAAATATCCACATTGTGTATGCATTAATATTTCACCTACCAGAAGGCATGAATATTTTGCTTACCAGAATGCATGAAATATTATCATTTTCATTGCTAATATAAATGCAGTTATTAGATGCAATGAATTCAGCGCATTGCCAAAACAATAATATAACCGCTTTTCGGATCTCCAATGTATTGCTTATAAGCGGGAAATCTCACACAAATATAATGCCTCATTTCGTCACAAATATAAGCATTACCAAAAACTCGTTGCCTTACAAAGTTGCTTCCACCGAAGCAGTAATTTCTGCTGGGTAGTTAAAAGCTGCATTCACAATTTCAGCCACAATAGCAATAACCAATTACTTCGAAAAATTATGTGTGTGAGAACGATATAACTTGACAAGATGAATTGTCGCTAGCATTCCGACACATGGTATAATAACTATAAGGTAGAAGCACTAGAATAAGCACGCGTCAATAGTCAAAATCAGGTGATCACAGTGTAATTACTTTCAAGCAGCTGGATTGTATTTTGAATTGAAATATTTGTAAAAAAAAAGCTGTAGCGAAAAATATATAATTTGTATATGTCCGCCTTGTGCCTTTTAAAGCATTGCACCACACCATAAAATGGACACATGCTTCGAATTTAAAATAAATAAAATAAATGGTTTCCCATTACATTCCATGAAGGGACCGGGGAGAACTTCTCACAATCACTGAGCTGTGCGCTCTCCAGTTTTCACTCACTGATTGGGACCTACAGTTTTACACCGATTCCCAACGGTATTTTGAGAAGCTTTTTCATGGCTATATACTCGATAGTGTCGCCGTCGCTAAGCGAGGTGACCGTCGTCGAAAGAAATTTTAAGGTGGTTGGAGCAGGGATCGAACCCAGGATCTCCTGTACAAGAGGCGCGCACACTACCCATTGCACCACCGACTGTCACATAGTCTTACGTTTCTCGAGGTTTTTGAATAATTCAGGTACTCCAAAAGCTAGGATAATAAAACAAATTAATCTTGTCCACAAGCGAGGCTATGTCAATTGATATGAAGACATAACATAGCATTAGAGGGGACAAACAAAATTAACTGTTCTTGTGGTTCTACTATTTACATGGTTGTACAATGATGCTGACAAATAGAACTAAACTAACTAAGAACACGTCTAAACATCGTGTATGTGTCAGAATGCAAGAGACAATTTATCGTTTCATATTATCTCGTTCTCACACACATAAGTAATTTATTTTGTTGTTTTGTCATTGTGAATGATGCTTACAGTCTAATTAACAGCTGATTCGACATATGGTCGTAAACGAAACGTAACAACCAAACAAAACGCAGAAATAATGTTTGGCAGCTATTAAACAAGTGTACAGTTTTTTTTAAATTAATTTCAAGAAGAAAGTTAATAAACGTCAGCAGGCAATTGCATATACATACTAAAGCTAAAGTATTGGCATGTTTCATGTGGTTTAATCATGTTAAATGCATTAAGAAGTCCTTTTTTATAGTTATGAAGAAAATTATAGATATACGATCATTATTCAAACCAAAACAAAGTACAAGTGCTAGGGCTGCGACATCGACATCGAGGTTTTGAAAACATCGATGTTTTTGAAAAACATTGAGTACTTTTTACATCGATGTTTTTCCAACATCGATGGTTTATATCGATGTTTGCATCGATGTTTTCTGTGTGACGATTGTGACAAATTGCCTTAATATGAGGAAATATAAACCATAAAATGTTAATACATATAAACTCGAATTGTTTATATTTGCCCATTTATTCGCCGCCAGACGCCAACCACCACCATTATGGGTAGGTGGTTAAACATGGGATGTAATGGGAAACTATTTATTTTAATCAAGTTTTGTAGTTTTTCGCCTTTATATCGTGGAAAGGGTGATTTATATGTTGATAACACATATCTAAAAGAGAATTGCAGCAAAAACAAAACATCGGCAAAAGCATTGATGATCGAAGAAACATCGATGTTTCTGCCTGACTTCTGTGACAGTGGTGTAAATTCCCTCTTCTGTTTCAATTTTGGTACCTCGATTTCTAAAAAAAGTCACCAAAAATTAAACATCCCCAAAAACATCGATGTTGGAAAACATACTTGTTGGAAAACATCGATGTTTTGAGGTCGATGTCGCAGCACTAGCAAGTGCTACTGATATTGCTGAAACTGAAGAAGTAAGCGAAAGATATGCTGAATCCACAACTGTTGAAGAGGAGCTTCCTCAAGAATCAACAAAATATTTGAATGTTAATGATGTATCTGACTTAGGAACAAAAGAAAGTGCACCACAACATCCTAAATCGACTATTAAAAAGACATTTGTTGATGGACAAAATCGATCGTTTTCTTCTAAGTATTATGATACAAATGACTGGCTTGAGTATAGTTTGGAAAAGCAAAAAGCTTTTTGTTTTGTCTGCCGCAATTTTGGTTCAAAAGAATGTCGATAACAAAATGAGAAATTTGTAGTTTCAGGTTTCGAAAAATGGAAGAAACTGAATGATGCCCTTAAAACGCATGACAATTCTGAAACTCATACGAAAAGTATTCAGGTCTACAAAATATCTCAAAGCACGCCAGAAATTCATGATTTAATCCTAAATCAACATTCCAAACATATAGATGCAACTCGTGAGGATCTGAAAAAGATAATTGATTTAATTTTGGTATTAGCTCGGCAGGGCCTTCCACTCCGTGGGCACAGAGAGGACATAAACTCACAAAACAGAGGAATTATATTGCAAGATATTATGAGAAGATTATATTGCAAGATATTATGAGAAGTTCAAATTCAAATTAGCAAAACCAAAAAATTATTGCAGCGAAACTATACAAAATGAAATCATTGAAATTTCAGCAAATGTTGCATATAATATTATCGTACAAAAAGTCAAAGAATGTGGTTTTTATTCCCTGATACTAGATGAAGAAAGGTGTTTTAAAGAAGAACAGTTGTCGATTGTGATTAGATACGTAAATGACCTGGAAGTTGAAGAGGGATTTGTAGATTGTTCTTCAGATAGAGACTCTAATTCTTTACAGAACTTACTGGTAGAATTTTTTGAGAAAAGAGGTTTGACTGATATACCTATTATTTGGCAATCCTATGACGGCGCCAATGTTATGTCTGGCTACAAAAACGGACTACAGGCCAAAATTAAAGCATCAAATCCCCAAGCAGTTTTAATTCACTGTTTAGCTCATAGACTAAATTTAGTGGTTGTGGATTCCTGTTCAAACCAAAGATCAGCGACATCATTTTTTAATACAGTTGAGGCACTAAATATCCACTTCTCGAAACCCGGAAATAACAGTGAATTGAAAAAAGTTTGTCAGTCTCTTCAACTAAATAATATTTCAGTTAAAAGTCTCAGTACTACTAGATGGAGCTGTCGTTACGAAAATTGCAAATCCATCATTAATAATTTTGTTCTTCTTAAAGATGCCTTGGAAAAGGAAATAAACGAATCTAGAGATAAAAATTCAATCGAGGCTCTTGGTATTCTAACTGCAATAACAAAACCTGATTTTATAGTCAATTTACATATTTTTCATTTTGCACTTCAAACCATCAATATTAAGCAAATTTTTTCAAACAAAAGATGCTAACCTTGGGCAAGCTTATAATTCCATTCTGGCAGTTATAGACACGTCTAAAGAAAGCTGAAGTAACTTTTTACAAATTTGGGGACATATAGAACAATTTTCAATCGAAAATGATATTTCACTAGAACCTCTTAGAATATCGAAAAGAAAAAAAGGCACCTCTTTAGACAAAGATTTCTACGTTGATTCCACTTTGGGTAAAGATCAATTTCTGGATTTACCAAACAATATTTCTGAAGCAGAATATTGGAAAATTAATATTTTCTATCCTGTGATTGATAACATAACATCTAACTTAGAATACAGATTTGAAAGTATCCACTTGCTAAGTCTGTTTATGCATTTTTCAAATTAGATCTAAAAGAATCCGCTGAATTTATTCAGAATTATAAACATGTATTAAAAATTGACTGCGAATCGCTTAAGCAGAAGTCATGGTTTTTAAAAATTTGGTCAAGAATACAAATTGTGATATAAAATAATAAAATCTAAAATAGATAAAAGCATCTATCCAAACTTATTCAAACTTCTACAAGTGGCTATGAGTCTACCAATAAGCTCAGCTGGATGTGAAAGAAGTTTTTCGACTACGAGGAAAATTAAAACCTGGTTGTGTTCAACAATGAATCAGGATAGATTTTCAAACATGGCTATTTTAAACATTGAAAATGAACTAGTCAAAAATGATATTTTGGCAGATGATATTCTTAATATATTTTGCAAAAAAAAATAGAAAACTGATTTTCGACTGATCCTTAATATTTTTTATTCATACGTAAATTAATACAAATTTATTGATGTAATATTGAACTAAATTTTATTTTTTGTTTTTATGTTTATTAAATGAGTGAAGTTAAGTTTTTAATGAACAATGTGATGATAAAAAAAACCTTAACTATGATATTTTTATTTAGTTTTAAACGTTTGTTAAAATAACAATGTTTCTGTCTATGTTTTATTGAATAATAAATAAAATATAAAAATAAAATATAAAAATGTATAAAACTTTTTAACCTTTTTCAAAATAAAAATAAAAAATCAACAAAAAAAATTTTTTCTTTTCTATAAGGGCTATCGCATTGCACAATAAACTTTCTCCCATAATTTGGGTGTATTAAAAACGGTGCGGTAGACAATAATTGCTCCAGCTTTTCAAACGCTTCTTGAGCGGCGACATTCCATAAAAATTGTTTCTTTTTGCATAATAACTCTGTAAGTGGGAAAGTGACGCTTGTGTAGTCCTCAACAAAGCGTCTATACCAACCCGTCATACCCAGGAACTGGCGTTGTTGTTTCACAGTCTTTGGAATCGGATATTCAGTAATTGCACGTACTTTATCGGAGTCCGCCATTAGGTTCCCGTTACCCACAATGTATCCTAAAAATTTGGCCTGGTTCAACCCAAAATTACTTTTTTATATTAATTGTCAAACCCGCATTTTTTAATATCATACGGCGACTTCCATCAGATGAGAAAGGTGATCTTCAAATGATTTGGACACAATTAGCAAATCATCTAAATATACAAATATGTGGTTTTTCAAGTCGTCCATTAGCCTACATAAAGTCTGTGGCGCGTTACAGAGGCCAACTGGCATGCGACAGAATTGATACATTGGGCGGTTGGGTATTGAAAAGGCAGTTTTCGGTCTGGATTCTGCAGACAACTCAACTTGCCAAAACGCGTCCTTGAGATCAATTTTCGATATTATCTGAAGAGGAAGTAAATGTGAGAGGAGACCGTCGACATTCGGCATAGGATATGCATCCTTTGCCATAACATTATTCAGCTTACGCGAATCCAAACAGAAGCGAACCTTGTCTGGTTTGAAACTAATACCCCCGGTGATGACCAAGGCGAATACTCACGCTCCCCTATAACTCCTAAGCTTATCATCCTATCAATTTCTCCACATAATAATTTTTCACGTGCAGGAGATATGGGATAACATCTCTGTTTTATCGGTTTAGCACCTCTGGTATTTATAATATGTTCTATCACCGTCACATTCACATACGGTCGATTTCTTTTGAAACGAGTCGATTTCGATTTGAAAGTCGATTTCTTTTGAAACGATAGATGACACACAGTGCTTCTTTAAATTTTTCCGATTTTTCCAATACGAGTGCATGCGGATGGACGACCGGTTTCGTGTTTTAACACTTAAATCGTTTTCCTTTGTTTCTTTCGTCTTCCTTAAACGATTGTGGTATAAGAAATTTAAATCTATAATGCCCGGTATTTCACTGTCCGCTTCTTTTACATCCGCTTCTTCTATACGGGTTTCTCTCATTAACGTATACTTTAATCGATTTATACAAGGTGGCGCAAAAGTAATCCTCCTATCAGAAAATGCCATAAATTTTGCGATTTGCCCCTAATGTCAGTTCTGTTTTGACATTTGTGTAGTAAACACATGCGAAATACACGTTAATAAACAATGTTACGCTACACTGCTCCAGAACGCGGAATATTGCTGACTATTTATTTGACCAATAATCGGTCGGTGACTTTGGCACAACGTGAATTTCGCCGCAGATTTCCTGGCCCTCCAACGCCTACTGGTGAAACACTGCGACGTTTAGCCGCTCGCCTCGAAGAGACTGGCACAACACGAGATGCTGCGAGGCGTGGCAGACCCCGGAGTAGCCGTTCTGCAGAGAATATTGCTGCTGTAGCCGAGGATGTCATGGAAGCGCCGTCGACATCGACCAGATGACGTGCCACGCTACAGAGCAATGATCAACGAGTTCTTTTTGCCGCAACTTGATGAATTGGGATTGGAAAACATGTGGTTCCAACAGGACGGTGCAACGGCACACACTGCACGTGCCACAACCGATATGCTGAAGGATGCATTTCCCGGGCGCCTAATCTCCCGTTTTGGGGATTTGCACTGGCCAGCAAGATCGCCTGATTTGACCGCTCCAGACTTCTTTTTGTGGGGCTTTTTGAAACCGCGGATTTATGTCAACAAGCCTCAGACTCTTGCAGCTCTTAAAGACAATATCCGTCAAGAATGTGAGGACGTATCGCCGGAAGTTTTGGCCAAAGTGATGGAAAATGCCATAAAAAGGGCTCAAATGACAATCAACTGTGGCCGCGGCCATTTACATGACATCATATTCTCGACTTGATGTAAACAAAATTATAAGACCAAATAAAAATAATTCACAAGAAGAATCAAAGTTTTTAATTTTTTTTTAAATTACAGCCAAAAAACATCGGAAGTTTACTTTTGCGCCACCTTGTAGTTATGGCGGATGTGGGCCCATTGCCGGACGCACATCCTTAAGTAGTTTACCAACTAATCCACGTACAAACAAAAAGAAAAATCTTCACAACTCCACAACTTTTAAAGAAAGAAAAAAATGGATAGGGGCATCCATTTTATCCAGTCAATGGGTAAATATAGTAATAACCCGCACATATTCGTAATGGATGCCCACGTTGAGCGCCATTAATTATGTAACGAAACTCGCTGTTTGGATGCATTCCCGACCATGCTCAGGGAAATTGGGAGGGTTTTCCGGAGAGCTTGTTACACAATCAAGATAGAATTAGGAAAGAGAAGAGGAGGAATCTAAGAGAATTGGGGTACGGAGTAGTTCACCTATTTAACCCATGTTTCGTCTTCAATGAACTATCAATTTACACTTCCATTTTAAAATCGGTATAATTTATTTTCAACTAAAAAAATCAAGGAAATTTTATATCTTCAAAGTTATAGAATATTAGTGCAATTATGTTCTAAATAATTTAGATTAATATGAGTTTCAGAAGTATTATGGTAGATATGTGATGTATTTCAAGTGAAATATCTCTTAAGAAAACACATTAAATATTTCTAGAAAATTGACTTACTTGTTTCCTTGCTGCCATAAAGCGATCGCTGCATCGCAGTCAGGAACATAAAGATAATTAAGGTATAATAATTGATTATTGGAACGTAGAATATATAAAAAAATAGGTTATAAATTTGTACAGATCAAGCTTCAGAATAAGTGTGAATTAGACATAGTTAAAAAGAAACATGAAAGATAAGATTGAATTAGTGAAAGGTTAGAGTAATTCATGCAATTTAAAATATATCTTGGCAAAAACTTATTTTTAGGAATGATGGCTCATTGCTCCAGCATAAAAATAAAAAAAATTCCGAAATTGCAATCGATCGTTGCTCAACTGTGCTAACTGCTAATTGGACTAACAATTCGGTAAATTCTTATGTATTTGGCATAATTTATGTAATAGTTGGAATGACAATTTGCTAAATTGTTCCGTATTTGATTTCGTCATTTGGTATATAGGATTTCACCTTTTTCGTGGTGCAGTAGGTAGTTGGACTTTTTATTCGTCGAGTTCAGCGAGATATATAAATATTCATATCAATTGCTATAGGCCGGTCTATCGACGCTTTGCCAACGGTGTCGCTATTAGGTTCTTGAGCCTCAGGAGTCACTCTCCTTTCCCACGCACAATTTAATTCGTTCTTTTAAATTTTTTAATTTTTCGAATCCCTCATTTTTTATTTTTCGAATCCTTCAAAATTTTTCCTTTCCGAAGTTTTTCAAAACCAAATTCTCAAAAAAACTTTTCCCCTAGGTAAATCTTAGCAAAGTGCTTCACAAAACGAAGAGATACTAGCTAATCCTATTAGCCTTTGCTAAATCAAACACCTCGACTGCAGATTACAAACACTCCATGGATTCGTTAGTGAATTCGACGGTTTCAAATCTTAACAGTGAATCCCCTAGTATGTACTCGCACTAGGGATGCTAAACGGGATTGAGTTTAAAAAATCCCGGGAATCGGGATTTTCGAAATTCCGATCCCGGGATATTTCGGGATCCCGGGATTTTATTTTTAAATTTTTTTTGGGAACAGGTCTATTTTACGGCTAACTCTCGAAAAAACAACCACAAGGGGGATAGAATTCGTTATTCTAAGCAAAGTAAAATAACAAAATCGGGGCAAATGCATAGTTTTGGAGTTATGGGCCCCGAAATTTCGGATATGTGAGAGGGTTAAGGCGTTAACTAACTTAGCGAGTAAAGCCATTGATATTAGTTTTTTGTATAAAACAATTCAAAACAAAATCATAAAATAATGTATCACTTTTTGATAAGTCGCTTAGTTATCGAGTTACCGGATGTTGACATTTAGAGAAATTATCGATTTTTTTTTACTTTTCTCAAACAAAAATTCTTTAATAACATCGCGGGATTTTTCGTATATTTTTTTTTCAAACAAAATCAAAAATTATTTTGAAAAAATTTTTAAATTTCGAAAAATTTTTGAGTTTGTTACGACTTGTTTTATACAGCATAGTGATATCAATGGCTTTACACGGTACGTTAGTGGAAAAGTATCCGAAATGTCGGGGTCCATAACTATGCATTTGCCCCGATTTTGTGTTTTTACTTTCTTTGCTTAAAATTACATGTTCTACCCGACGCAATAAATTTGTATTTTTTGGAGAGTAAGGCGTATAATATATATATGCCATATGTCAAAATTAACCTACATTAAGATGTGTTATTAAACCTTTTGTAGAGCCGCCATTGGTTTTTAAATCCTTTTTGCACAATTTGCATTTTGCTTGAGGTGCACATTTCGACTCTTCCAAAAAATAACACCACACTGAACTTCTGTCATTGTTATTAGTTTTATGTTTTTCAAAATTAATGATAATCCCTAAAATCCCGGGATTTACTTACTAAAATCCCGGGATTTCCCGTTTGGCATCCTATCTCGCACTGACGGAAGTATTTTAATTAGTATCTTTCTTATTGTCAACCTTGAAGACGCCAAAAGCTCCAGGATTCGATGGTGTTCACAAGCCTTCTACTTCAAATTTCGGCGCTAAAATATCATTTCTAATATTCGTTGGTAAGCTATACTCCAGATGCACTAAAACATATGTTTATGAAAACACACGCACACTGTGTGTGCAATCCACTGTTATATCTTGAAATAAGTTGATAAAAGAAGCACGCGTTCATTTACATTACTTTATTAGATCAGATAACTAGAATAAGAAGAAAGAATAATAGACACAAGAATGACAACTGCATTTTGATAATATAGCTGCCAAATCTAATTGCAATAGGATACAACAATCTCCCACGCTTAATGAGATCAATTAATTTAACATGATTCAAAATTCAAATATATGTATATGCGAAATAAATAAATCTTTAATCTATCTCATTCACGTAATCTCTCAGATATGAAGGTTAGTTACGGGAACGTTGCGATCTCCTTACAATTAGCTGTTGACCCTCTTGGCTGGTTTTCTGGAGGAGCTGTTTTTACTTCTTGAAGATTTTGCCTATTCCCTTGAAACTGCTGAGAAGGAGGAAGTTGAGTTTGAGGAAGGTTCTTGAATAATTTGAGATCCATGGCCAGTTTTATTTTGTGCAGCCTCTGGTACAAAATAATATTGATAATTTTCATCCGGTTGTTTTGTTGATCTATCCTCAATAGGTGGATCGAAATTAACTTTACGAGGTTGAACTCTGGTAGCCTTGAGTTGGTCAATATGACGTTTCAGCATATATCCATCATCGATTTTAACAAGGTAGTGGAGCTAACCATATTTTTGTAGAATTGAACCAGTTTTCCACACAGTTTTGTTGTTCTTCATGTGCAACACTTGGACCCTTTCTCCCACGCTTAATTGACGCACGCCCGGTGTTAGTTTTGTTGATTAAACTTTTATTGCTGGTTTGATTGCATCGAGACGGATTCGAATACGTCGATTATAATAAATTTTTGCAGGACTTTTTCCGCATGAAAGGGGTGTGGCGCGATATCTTTGCCAGATTTCGTTCACTGTACTCTGAAGAGGTCCTTGTTCTGCTGACATAGCTTTCAATTTCCGTTTAAGGGTTTGAATGTTGCGTTCTGCTAATCCATTTGTGCTAGGATTGCCTGGTGTTATTAGTTTTTGAAAAATTCCGTTCTTGCTGCAATATGTTTTAAAATCATCACTGGTAAAAATGGTTGCATTTTCGGATACCATTATAACCGGGAACCCATGACTGGAAAATATATCAGAGAGAAGCTTGATCGATATTCCCGTTATATTTAGGTGCATTACCGGTAATTCTTATTTCTGCCCAACTGAATTTTTCATCAACTACGATTAAGAAAAAGTGATTCTGGAAAGGGCCAGCGTAGTTGATGTGAATTCTATCCCAGTTCCCGGCTGGTTCCTCCCACTGATGAAGAGGTGCTTTTGCCGGTTTTGATTGAAGTTGTACGCAAGCTTCACATGACCTCACTCATTTTTTAATATCGCCGTCGATACCTTTCCAGTAACAATATCTTCTCGCAAGATGCTTCATTTTGGTTATGCCAGAATGTGTATGGTGAAGTTCTTGTAATATTGAGACTGTAGACTTCTCGGAACCAACACGCGTTGACCTTTAAATTGTATACCGTTATTTAAAGTGTAAATCTCCATTACCAAAAAGTAGCACTTGTAAAAGGCTGGATAGATCTGGATCTTTTGCTGTTTCTGACGCTGTTCGCGCACACAATGCCCCACATTAGCCCACCACAGAAATTCGTCCATCTCCGTGGTCGTCGTCGCTCTCTCGATTGTAGCCCTTATGGCTGAATAACTACTACTCGCTGGTAGGCTGCCAGCACTTACTATCGAACAGCGACAAAGGGCTAGTTAGTTATTGTGGACAAACCGATAGATAGAGACGACGACAGCAGACATACCCAGTTAAAACGCAAAGCAAATGTGAACTTAAATATTTTAAATTAAACAAAACAAACAATTATACATAATAGTGAAATAAAACATAAATAAAATTATAATTTAAGCGGCCGTTGAAAGTGCCAACCAAAACAAAAAGTGTATGTGTGATTTATTTGCGCCAGGTCTCAATAGAAACCACAAGAGTGAGCTGCCGTTTGTATTGGCTTGGGACAGACGGAAAATAAAGAGAGTAGGAGGGTAGCGGTGGCAGTCAAAGATACGAGGGGTGCCACTAAAGTTCCAGTTGCCTTGGAATTCAACATTTGGTCCTTCGCCTTAAAACAACAAACCAGTGATTCAGGAGCAGACGTTAGTATGTACAGTGTACTTTAGTGAATATATGCGAGTGTACTTTACTGAATCTGACCCGTTATACGGATAATTTTCCCCTCTGTCAATTTGTTTTTGTGTTCGGCCGATGAAGTGCTAGAAAAAACAAATTGTTTTTCAACAACTTAAAGAAAGAAATCTTGTTTTTTAAATTCTTGACCCTTTGAAAAAGAATAGAAAACTTTTGTGAATTTGCTGCACAAAATTTTTAGTTACAAAATTTTCCCGTTGTCCCTAGGACAGCAAATTGTTTTAATACGCCAACAACGAATCGGTCCCTAGTGCAATTTGTTTTTGTATTCGGCCGTTGAAGTGCCGGGAAAAAGCAAACTGTTTTGATAATCCGCTACTCGTTGGTTCTAAACGAAGTTGTTATTGGACAAATAATCATAAATCATTATTTTGCAACTGTCCCGTACCTTTGTGTGTAGTCACAATTGGTAATATTTTGTTTTTTATTACGGTTTCGTATTATCGGATTCTGTCTCTTAATCGAAGATGCTTGTTCAGTTTTCGGTACAGTGGATCAGAAAAATCGTTTGCTTGGACAAAATATAATATTGCTGAAGTCAACGAATCTGACCCAGTTGAAGAAGATTAGTGCCACTGTTATTAATCTGATCCAGAAAATTTTGTGTATTTTCTGTACAGTGGATCAGAAAAGTTATTTTCCAATATTATTGATGTGTAAACATCTATACGCTGGGGGTAAAAATCTTTTTCACAATACAATCACAAATTTAGAGTAAGATGTGCGATGTAATCGTTAACCAATCGTAAAGCGTTATCAAATCGGTGTGAGCTATGTATGAGTGAATTAGTGTACTCATACGCTGCATACAATATACTCAACACCATCTAGTGTGCAATAGTAGCGACTAATTTTCACTAATTGTCGTACATTATGTTATCGTAGGCAAATGAAAACAAATAAATAAAATGAATACAAAAACATTTAATTTTAATAACTTTTAAAAAAATGTTTTGCACTTTTAATAAAAAATTTACTAAAACAAAGCAAAATGAGGAAAACTAAAAACTAAACTTGTCAAATATAAGGAAAACTAAAAACTAAAAGTTTTCTTCACCTTTGAGATTGTCATTCATACTTAACAGCTGCATATAAGCACCATCTAGTGTGCAATATTAGCTACTAATTTTCGAAAACCATTGCTGTAAAATAACATTACATTTCAGTAAACAGCTGATTAATAACTTGTCAACCGCAACAAATACAAAATAATAAAATATTTTACAAAACACCAAAAAAATTATAACTCAGAACATAAAACAACACAAAGTGTAACCAAGCTGAATGGAGGTAATGTTAATTCTAATAAAATTTCTATTAGATTCCAATATAAATTAAGATTATAACATATCTTCATTACGTACTGTTGCCTTACACTGAAACTGGTGCTCGACAATTGGGTAACAATCTCCATCTCATGCCAATTATTATGGGTGGAGATTTTAATACAAATTGTGCAAACCCACAGTCGCAAGCTTTATCAAAATTTTTATTTAACGTTTTCCACTTGCATATGAGCAATTCTCCACAAACCCCCACAACTAACAATTCCACTATTATAGATGCAGTTTTCCATAGATTTTTAAATACAATCGAATCAAAAATTTATATATCTTATTTCAGTTACCATAAGCCAATATTAACTATTTGTACTTAAGGCATTTACAATAGATGGGCACTTTGCAGTACTACTACAATTTCAGTAAAAATAATTCTTTAACTAGTAAATTTTTACTGATTACTAAAATTTTTTTCAGCAATTTTTATAAAGTGCCTACATGATTACGATGAGGTGCATTGAATTTTCAGTAATCAGTAATGTCCGATTACTGATTATTATCAATACGGCCCTATGATTTGACTGGTAATGCAAATTAAATTTCATTATCAGTAAAAATTTACTGAATTTTTTCAGTAATCAGTAAATTTACTGCTTATTGTAATTTTTAATGCAGTACATATATACTGCAGTGTGCCCATTTACTAACCAAATAAGTTAAATAAAACAAACAAAAACCAGCAAATTCCTATGTATTTACAATATTGAAAGTTTTGATGCTTTTAATTGATTAATTAAAAAAATATACTAAAAGCATAAGTACTTCCAACTTCATTACTAGATGTTTACACATCTCCCCTGTGATCGGACTCACATTAATTTTTTTTTTGTTGGAAATCTTGCCCGTTTACAAAAGAACGAATAAATTTTAAAAATTTTCCTGCACACTGGCTCAGAAATATTATATTTCGAGAAAACATTTTTGGAACTTTAGCAAGTTTTTCGTACAGGGGTCAAGCAATTATTTTGCAATTTCAAATCTTGACCCTTTGTCAAAAAATTGAATTTTGTGAATTTTTCAGTACAGTGGCTCAGAAAAATTATTTTTCGACAGAAAATTTTTTGGAAAAAATATATTTTTCGGTACAAAATATTTGGAAAATCTTGTTCCTATAAGAAAAAAAATAAATTTTGTGCATTGGTCAGGAAAATTATTCTGCGATACAAAATTTGTTGATCATTGTTCCTTTGACAAAAAATAAAATTTTGTGAATTTATCTGCACAGTGAGTCAGAAAAGATATTTTCGAGACAAAATTTGTTAAAAATTTCACATTGGCACAAACTACCTTCACTGGTGCAATTAAGCAAATACTGTCTCAATCTGGATATTGGTTCAATTGTGGAAAATTTAGAGATCTTTGACCGAAAATTATTTCAAAGAAAAAATTTAAGAGAAGAATAAAATATATAATAATTATGTTTATCACAAATTTTTATCTGGTTTTTGTGGATAACAATTTAATAATTTTAATTATTCTGCGATACAAAATTTGTTGATCATTGTTCCTTTGACAAAAAATAAAATTTTGTGAATTTATCTGCACAGTGAGTCAGAAAAGATATTTTCGAGACAAAATTTGTTAAAAATTTCACATTGGCACAAACTACCTTCACTGGTGCAATTAAGCAAATACTGTCTCAATCTGGATATTGGTTAAATTGTGGAAAATTTAGAGATCTTTGACCGAAAATTATTTCAAAGAAAAAATTTAAGAGAAGAATAAAATATATAATAATTATGTTTATCACAAATTTTTATCTGGTGTTTGTGGATAACAATCTAAGCTGTTGTTTTTAACTCTTTTGCCTCAAACGGATTAGAGCGTCAGTGTGAAAATTTGAAAATATTTTTTTAAAAAATATTTTCGACTCCTCATTCTCAACGCAAACCTGAATTTGAGTGGGAGTGGAAAATATTTCATAAGGTATCGATACTTATTGTAAAGTTTTTTTTTTATTTTCTATCGCAAGATAAATTCTTTCTCACAACATTTCGATTCATACAATGAGTGTTGAAGGGTTTTTAGTCCAGTGCGATGAGATCATACGAAGCAATTAAAAGAAGTTGATTTAAGAACGTACAATAATCTTGCCCTAGAAGCTAAAAAGCATGAAATTCAAAGTGCATGGACTGAATGTAAGGACAATTACTGGAAATGTTTATCTGACCCGGAATGTATGAAAAAGGATAAGGAGGCGATCCGAAATAGGAAAAGGGGAGCGCATGATTGCTATATCAATTGCGTAAAAATAATAGGTGAATTTAGGGAAAATTTGAAAATTTCTCAGGCACCTCATAGAGAAACTGAGTTCATCTATTTCGGTCCCACAATGCGATACAGAAGTTTTTCACGGCGATTACGTGGACTGGTCCAGTTCCAGAGACTTGTTTACGGCCATTTACTTAAATAATAAAAAAACTTAGCCCAGTGGAAAAATGATACCACATGTTTCAAAAAAACTAGTTGAGAGGCGAGAGAAATAAACCTGCATATTCCATTAATAGCGGAAGGATTCGATATTACATGGTCAAATTTGAAAAGTCAATACGTGAATAAATGTATTCTCATTAATAATCAGTTAAAATCACTGTTCAACTTGACCCAGTCAATTTCCAAGAAAACCGAACTTTCAAAATGAGATGATTTAAATAAATTTCTGACTGAAAGGTTTCATGCGTTGGAAAGTGTCTTTGACGTATTTATTTCCAAGGGAGGTAGCTCATCTCAAACCCCTCGCCTAAACTATAACAATGACGACAATTCAAAGTCCACCACACAAAAGTAAATAGCTAGAAATGTACTTTGTGTAAGGAACCTCACCATTTGAGATCATGCCCAACATTTGTTAATGCCCCAATTGTTGTTAAACTAGGCTCTCCGTGGTAAAGAGGAATAATCATTGTTTAAACTGCCTGTCCCAATGTCATATGGCTGTTGATTGCTCTAGCAAGAATACGTTCTCAAAGTGCACCTCGAAGCATTACACGCTATTTCACAAAAATAAAGTAGCTCAGCAAAGTGAGTCGAGTTCGGAAAAGTCTCGGAGTATGCCCCAAAATCAAATACAGTCCACTGATTCACCTTCGACATCTTCTAATGTTAGGACATTTAATACGTCGGTCTCGTACAAAACAATGCTAGCTACAGCGTGGGTAAAAATTGTAGGAAATGGCGTGTCCCATAAAATAAGGGCGTTCGGATGCTCGGATGAAACTTTTATATCATCGAGAGTACAAAGGTTATTAAGATTACACACAAAATCTATTTCATCAGATATCACCGGCCTTGACGGTGAATATCTAACAAAATGCTCGAAAATGGACACTGATGCGCTGGAGATCCCAGATGTTACGGAAAATATCCCAACTCACTTGTTCGAAAATGTGAATATAGATCAGCTTCCACAATTAGATTTCGCTGATCCTTACTTCTTCAAAAGTGGTCCAGTGGATATTCTCCTAGGGGAATTTGTATCAGCAAATTCTACTCAGTGGAGTGGAACAGGCCATTTTAGGCTCGCTTATGGCCCAGGAGACAGTCTTTGGATGGATTGTTACTGGCCCAACGAACAAAAACAATTCGAAATGTTTAGTTCGTGTCTCTCACTGCACAAGAGTGTCGATTGACGAGCAGATGGCCAAATTTTGGGAAGTCGAAGAAGTTCCCACAAAACGAAAAATCTCGGAAGATGAGATTTGCGAAAACATCTATAAAACGACAACAGTTCGTACAGATGAAGGGAGATATGTAGTTGATCTACCCTTTAAGCCTGATCTGCAAGTAGGATCGGCGAATGGCCAAAACAGATATATTGCCCTTAGTCAATTCCTCAGGAATGAGAACTATGGCTCGAAAGCCAGAATTGAAGATAATGTATGACGAGGTTCATACATTCCGGGTCAGATAAACGAGGTGAAAATCTGACACTTAACCATATCGAGAGTATAATCACTCCAACGGGCAGACCAGATAATTGGTTTTATCTGCCCCATCACGAACTTGGGGGTGTTTTTAACACCGTCATCGACTGGTAAAAGTCTTAATGACTGTCTTTTCGGGCTCATAAAAGATATAGTATCTCTGGTATTGAATTGGCGTCTGTACAAGTTTGTATTCAACGCGGACATAACGAAAATGTACACGCAGATTTTGATTAATCCCAAACATGCTCCATTTCAACGAATACTGTTCAGACCTGACCCAAATGAGGAAAAACAGGATTTTCAATTGAAACAGTCACATTTGGCGTCAATTGCACTCCGTACTTGGCCTTGTGTACATTACTGCAATTGGCAGACGATGAGGAACACCGGTTTCCCATTGGCGCTCAAATATTAAGAGAAGGCATGTATGTTTATTATGTGCTAGTAGGAGCGCATCCGATCCCAGATGCTATAACATCGTCAAATCAGTTAATTTCAATTATATTATCAGCTGGGTTCGATCTGAGAAAATGGACCTCGAACAGCAAAGACATCCTCGAGGATTTGCCCAAAGATCATGTGTGATAAAAGTAAAGCCAAACCCTTAGGCATTAGATGGATGTCATAGCAAGGCTATTTGACCCTTTGGGCTGGCTGGCGCCAGTTGTAGTAACGGCAAAAATGAAGCAGTTATGGATTCATGACATCGTTTGCGATGAAGCCACTGACTCTTATAAAATGGAAAGCATTCGTTAAAACTTACTCCGAAATTGGGAAAATTCATATACCACGTTGGGGACAATACTCTCCGCAATGAAACTGCAGATTCATGGGTTTTGCGACTCGTCGGAGTTGGCTTATTCGGCGGTTTTGTACGCTAGAGTCGAGATAGAAGGCATCGTTCACACAAATGTACTCGTTTCTAAATCAAAAGTCGCACCCATTAAAAAAATCTCTCTCCCAAGGTTGGAGTTGTGCGAAGCACTCTTGTTGTCAAACTTGATCAATGTATTTCTGCCTCAGATGAAAATTCCTCAAAACTCGATTGCCTTGTGGTCTGACTCGTCAATCGTTTTGGCCTGGTTGAATAAGCCTTCGCATAATTGGACCACATTTGTGGCGAATAGGGTAGCAAAAATACACGATAAATCTGGTGGTTTCTGGAAGCACGTACCAACGGACGAAAATCCCACTGGCCTAGCAACCCGGGTTGTGACTCCTCTGGAGGTAATGGACAAGGACCTTTGGTGGTCTGGGCCATCCTGACTGGAAGAAAAAATGGAATGTTGACCCGAGTCTTTAGAAATATTAGATACGAATCCAGAAGCCAACTCGGTACGGAAACATTTATCTAAATCAGCGGAAATAGAGAACATCTTAGATCGTTTTTCATGCCTCTCGAAAGCCATGCATGTTGTAGCTTATATTCTTCGCTTCATTCACCCAGCTTTAAAGATAGAAAATCGGTGCATTAGAGTCAAACTATCGGCTCAAGAGTTAATGGCAGCACGTAATCGACTGATGATTCTTTCCCAAAAAATCCACTTTTCAAGCGAGTACCATTGTCTGTCTCAGAAAAACCAAATAGAATCGAAAAGTTCCATCCTAAGCCTTACTCCATTTTTGGGTAAGGATATGATAATTCGAGCCAATGGACGTTTGGGGTCCACTATGTCCTTGTCTTATAGTGAACGGCATTCGGTAATTGTCGCTTATCAAAGTCGTTTTGCAAAGCTTTACGTAGACTTCATCCATAAATTGACCCTTCACGGGGAAATTGGATTGCTGCTCGCTACCGTGCGCCTCGAGTGCTGGATAGTAAAAGCGAAAAACTTGATTAAAGCACATATAAACCGCTGTAAGGAATGTGTTATGGCCCGTAAAAATTTTCAAGGCCGGATGATGGCAGCTCTTCCGCATGAAAAGACAACTTTGAGCCGTCCATTTAGTAACACGGGTGTCGATTTTGCTGGCCCAATCGAAATTAAAACATTTTCTGGCCGAGGTTGTCGTATCACGAAGGGGATTAGTTGCTTATTCATTTGTTTTGCCACCTGGGCAATCCACTTGGAAACAGTAAGTCCTCTCTAGCCAAGCGTTTATAGAAGCTCTGACTCGGTTTGTTACTCGCCGTGGTTGTCCCCATAAAATGTACTCTGATAATGGTCGAAACTTTGTCGGAGCGGCTAGGGAGATAAAAACGAATTTCATAAAGCTGTCTCTGAACTCAAAGATGAGGCTGTGACACGATACGGACACCAGAGATTAGAATGATACTTTATATCTGCCGCTGCGTCTTATATGGGTGGCCTGTGGGAGGCAGGAGTCAAGAGTTGTAAAACCCATCTGAAAAATGTACCCGGTCAATTCCGACATACATTTGAAGACCTTAATACCATCCTCGCTTGAATAGAGTCATGCTTTAATTCGCGTCCACTTGCACCTCTTTTAGACAATATTGAAGACTTTAGCGTTCTGACTCCTGGACATTTTCTAGTTGGATCTTCCCTAATGACCCCAGCAGAGCCTGAAACTATTCCCTCTCGAACGGCCCTCTTAAATCGATGGGTGCGTCTCAAGGTCATTCAACACGATTTTTGTACTCGTTGGAAATCCGAGTATCTGAAAGAACTACACAAAAGAACGAATTGGAAGCGCCTTCAAAGGGATCTGCAAAAAAAGACATGGTAGTCTTACGTCAAGACGCTGGGGGCCCAAATGATTGTCGATTAGGAAGAGTCCTTAAAATATACTCCGGAACGGATAATCGAGTTAGAGTCGTAGATTTGAGAACTCAGTTAGGGTTGATTACGCGCCCTGTCCACAAGCTCGTTCTTTTGCCAACAGATACCTAACCCAGACACAGTGTAGAAATATTTCGGTTCCTTACGTAATCTTACTAACCCTACTTCACCACATCAGCTAACCCAACATCTAACTATCTTCATAATTTCTCTCTTCTCGCAGACATGGACTACCACGAGGAGTATCGGTGCCCGCTCTGTACGACACGCCATCCGTTCCGGTCGTGCCGCCGTTTCCTGATATTGGACCCACTAGAACGGACACTGGTGGTCGACCGATACTACGCTTGCCAGAACTGCCTGGGACTCTCTCACTCAGTCAAAAAATGCCAGAGCAAACACCGTTGCCAGAGCAAACACCGCACCCGACCCGAACATCAAGGTGAGCCAGGCAACTGTCACCTCTCTTCTGTTTCCATATCCGACGAAAGAGGTGTAAGGTAAAAAGATTAATCTCCAGCTCACGGATCGCCAGTCGGAGGTACGAACACTCACAATAACGATGGACGTCATAACTGGCCAGTCGCCTTTCATTCCTCATCGGCGCTGCGATCCCTGTAACGTGAGTGGACACTTTGACCCGTAAGAATTGGCGGATTCTCGCTTCCATATTCCGTATGGTTGCTGTCTAGTGTTGGCTGAGGATGCGGCGAATCAATTTTATCTTGGGCTTCAACAATTGGAGGAAGGCTGTTCGTATTCCCAGAAAACCATTTTTGGTTGGGCTTTTTTGGTCCGATCCCACTATAGCAGAAGGGCGAAAAATAATCTATTAAGAACAAGAAGGCGCCACATGAACTGAAACTGCCTCTGTTTTGTTTTTTTGATAAAATTCTCACCCACATTGCCTAGAGGTGATTTGTTTGCACATATCGTGCAAAGGGGGCCAGTATGTTCGCCCACACATTGACCCACCACAGAAATTCGTACCATCTCCCTTGCCTGCGTCGTCGTCGCTCTCTCGATTGTAGCCCTTATGGCTAAATAACTACTACTCGCTGGTAGGCTGCCTGCACTTACTACCGAACAGCGACAAAGGGCTAGTTAGATATTGTGGACAAACCGATAGATAGAGACGACGGCAGCAGACATATCCAGTTAAAACGTAAAGCAAATGTGAACTTAAATATTTGAAATTAAACAAAACAAACATTTATGCATAAAAGTGACATAAAAAATAAATAAAATTACAATTTAAGCGGCCGTTGAAAGTGCCAACCAAAACAAAAAGTGTGTGTGTGTTTTATTTGCGCCGGTTTCAACATAAACCACAAGAGTGAGCTGCCGTTTGCATTGGCTTGGGACAGACAGAAAATAAAGAGAGTAGGAGGCTAGCGGTGACAGTCAAAGATACTAGGGGTGCTACAAAAGTTCCAGTCATAACTGGCCAGTCGGAATTCAACAGACGCTAATACAGCAGCATTGATGACTTCATTTGAAATTTAAAAAATCGACAAAAGACATTATAGATTTACGTCATCATTTACTATTTGATCTATAGATGGCTTTCCCAATATTTGTGTCGCTCGTGAGAGACAGTCAACATGTATCTTTTCGGATCCCTTTTTGTAAACAATTTCATATTCAAAATTCGAGAGGAACTCGGCGTAGCGTAACAACCTAGCTGATGTAATTTATTGTGCTGATGAAAAATCCGGGTTAAAGGACGATTGTCTGTCAGGAGTTTGAATTTTCGACCATATAGGTACATGAACAAATGATTTATGGTAAAAATGATTGTCAAAGCTTCACGGTCCAATTGGCTCTAATTTTGTTCCGCAGATGTTAACGATCGCGACGCAAAAGCAAGTGGGCGCTCCTTCCCCTCAACTATATGCAACCGTTGATGGACGTGGAATGGTATTAATTGCTTTAATTTTTGATGGAGACTTTGAAATGTTATTATGCTGAATTACATGACCCAAATATTCAATTCGAGTTTGAAAAAATTAGCATTTGTTTAAATTGAGATGCAGATCGTGTTCCTTTAATCGTTGTAGGCATTCATTTAAAATATACAATTTGAAATTTTCTTTGCTGGAATCGAAGTTCTCAAATGGTGGTATCATTTCTTGTAATGGCGGTGCATTTTGTAGTTGTTATTGCTGTGGCTGCTACGATGTATTTTCAGCAACTTGATTTTATAGATCAGGCTGATTTTTATTGAAAACCTCCAAAAGCTATTGAAATTGGTCAGCATTAAATATATATCAATTATATATTAATTACTTTTTTTCTTTTGATCCTATCCTCGTCACCAAATTGTTATACCTTGAAATAAGTTGAATAAAAGAAGCACGCGTTGATTTCCATTACATATTAGATCAGATAATTAGAATAAGAAGAAAGAATAGTAGACACAAGAATGACAACTGCATTTTGATAATATAGTTGCCAAATCTAATTGCAATAGGATACCACAGTAACGATTGGGGAATTGGGGTTGAACTGCAAATTGCGATTATAACAAATGATTTAAATGATTTTGATTCTGTGGAGGAAAAACTAACTTTTGTTTGTAAAAATAGATTTCTTTTTAAACTTTGACGTGGATGCGAATGAGTTAACATTATCCGATTGAGCTGGAACTTTTTCAATCATATTTTCTAGCCAATTGGCACGATAGAAATTCGAAAATAAATATTTCTTACAAACACACTCACAGAAAAATTCGGTTGAGACAGCCGAATTAGCCGTAACCGAATTAAGAGGTTGTCTCAACCGAATTGGAGGTTGACACAACCGAATTAGAGGTTGACATAACCTCAGTAGAGGTTGACACAACCTCATTAGAGGTTGACATAACCTCAGTAGAGGTTGACACAACCTCATTAGAGGTTAACACAACCTCATTAGAGGTTGTCACAGCCGAATTAGAGGTTGACACAACCTCATTAGAGGTTGACACAACCTCATTAGAGGTTGACACAACCTCATTAGAGGTTGACACAACCTCATTAGAGGTTGTCACAACCTCATTATAGGTTATCACAGCCGAATTAGAGGTTGTTACAACCGAATTTAGATAGTGTCACAAATTAATTATTAACGTTTTTTATTATTAAATGATAATTTATTTTCCTGTATTCCTATAAAAAATTCAAAAAGCGAGAAAATAAAGTCATACATATTGGGTAATCTATATAATAATAAATTTGTTTTACATGCCTCTTCCGACCTTTTTCAAGTCCCGGCCATCACGGGACACCGCACTAATTCTGACATTCGGCTGATGTATCAGTGATTTAGGTCCTAAACAATTTTGTATACAGACGATTGCAGCACATCTCACATGACCGACCATGAAAGACTTGGAACTTGATTTCTGCTTCAATAATTTCTGCAAAATAAAACGTTTTAATACAAAACATATTTTACTTACCTTTCTTAATAACAGCAAACAATTTTGGAATTTTTTAATTATTTTTAAAATAACATTGGATTATATAATTTTCAACGTCATATGTTAAATACATGGCATTAGGTCGTGGTAACCGAATTGAATATGAATTCGGTTGTACCCACAGAATACATGATAAATTCGGTTACAGCAACGGAATTGACGCCAAATTCGGTCCAACTGAATTTGGTACCAATTTCGGTTCTTGCATCCGTATTTATTTCAAATTCGAAAATTTAGTTGACTGAACGAATATAAGTGAAGATTCAGTTGTCACAACCGAATCAAATAAGAAACGGGGTTGCTTCGACCGAATTTCGGTTTTGGGGACTAAATTCGGTCGTAACAACCTCAATTCGGTTGTGGCAACCGCAATTCGGTGGTAACAGCCGAATTTATGGTTGCTACGACCTCTTTTCAAACAATTAGTTCTCTGAGTGCACCATGGAAGAATAAAACTTTTATTACCCCGGAGAGAAGAAGGTCGTCCTGGTAGCATGGAAGGCGTTGACTTGAACTCTTTAAAACTAAACAACGTATACAAGTGAGATGAGAAGTTGAGACCGCAATATTATTTTTTATAATGCTGAATACAAATTGAAAAAGTTCACCATTTTAAAAGCCACAGTCGAAAAAATGTGTTTATAAAAGGCCCATTTTCATATAATTTATTTACAAATATATACATACCTTTTCGAAATATTGGATTTGGAACATTACACTGTAAGCAAAATTTCAAGTTTTGAAATGACACACAAAAACACCGAGACACCCCAACTAATTTTTGGGTCATAGAATCCGTTTTAAAAAGTTAGCTCAAAGTAACGAGATATATCGATTTTAAATTTGTAGTAAATTTAAGATGTTTTTTTATTTTATTTAAGGGAAAAACCTGCAAAAGCTCTTGTTAAATCAATTTATATACATATTTTGTTTTCGACAAAATGTAACCGTTGAAATAATAGACATCTATTTGGAAGCAAAATTAGTTGGGGCCATAATAAATATAATAATTTTGAAATTCGGGATTTTGGGAATCGGGATTTTGGGATTGGCATCCCTATTACAAACAGATGCTACAACATATATATCAAAGTGTTCACTTTGACAGATTAGACCCTACCCGCCGCTATAGATGTTAACACATCAAAAGTATAAGCATTTTATTGACCATTTTGAAAAAATAGAAAAATGAGTGACGAAAAATGCAGATCACATTGAGAAAAATTAAATATGTTGTTTTGTGTGTGGAAAATTTACACCGAAAAGTCATCGCCATCCATCATTATGGCGCCTTTACATAGACTCTTCAACCAGAAGCTTCAAATTAGTCTTGCTATTTGAAAACAGCGTTAAACCAGTGCCATTGATATATGCTCTTGGAATGCATGAGTCGTATGATACCATGAAATTAAATCTGGAACGCATTAGTTATGACGAACACAATTGGCGCGTAAATTGCGATTTTAAGGTTATTTCACTATTAGCCAGAATGCAAACTGTCTATTCAAAGTACATGTGTACTTTTTGTAAATGGGACAAAAGCGAGATTGGCCAAAACGCGATTCGCAAGTTGTTGGCGAATTTAATGTAATTCGTCCACCATTGATCCCCCTTCAGAAAATAATGCTTCCGGACCATCATATAAAGCTGGGAGTTGTAACGAAATTGCATTACCATACTTGAAAAACAAAAAGTATGAAGGGATTGCATGAAGGCATTGAGGAGAGCTTCTCACAATAAGCGAGATGCGCGCTTTCTAGATTTTACACTCACTGATTGGGACCTACAGTTTTACACCGGTTCCGAACGGTATTTTGAGAGCTTTTTCATGGCTAAGTACTCGATAGTGTCACCATCACTAAGCGAGGTGACCGTCGTCGAAAGAAATGTAAGGTGGTCTGAGCAGGGATCGAACCCACTTTCTCATGTACAAGAGCCGCGCGCACCATCGACGGCCTTGAAAAACAACGCTTTTCCAAAAGTATCAATGGAAAAATTAAAACAGGGTAATTTTGAGTCCAGATATACGGAAACTTTTAAGGGATACGAGTTTTTCTGAAATGTTAGATGAAACTGAACTAAGCGCATGGAACTCAATTCGTTCGGTAATTGAAAACGTTCTTTGCAAAAATCGCTCACCCGAGTAGCGTTGATGATGAAGTCTTTCGACAAACTTGGCGTTAATATGTCGTTAAAAATCCACATGTTACATGCAAATTTGGATTTTTATTGGGGAGTGCCACATAATCCCCAAAATCAAAATCCCCAAACACAGAATCCCCAGACGAAAAAAAAATCCCCAAATCAAAATCCCCAAATACAAAATCCCCAAACATAAAATCCCCAAACACAAAATCCCCACACTTTTTCAGAGATATTGTCACAAAATCCCCAAACACAAAATCCCCAAATTTTTACGATATTACCGAAAAAAAATAAAATAAATGTTGAGCGTCTTAAGAAAATTAAAAAAGTGGTTGAATCTCGAACTGATTTAGATAAAATAACTCATTTGCCTTGTAAATCTCATAATATTTCACTGTGTACCTAAAAGCTTTATAACATGTTATAAATTTCATCTTATGTGTAAACTCTTTTGATAAAGAAAAATTATTGTTTTTATCCCATTATGAAACATTTGTGAATTCATTATATAATATGTTTAAAATTTTAATTTCTAACTGAACTATTTTTATTACGAAATATTGTTGTTTTCCCCTTATTGTTATATACATATATTATATATTTTAGTTTACTACTACTATTCATGACATACCCAATAAATATTTGTGAATAAATATTTACAATTTGTTTTGAATTTTAATTTCAGAAAAAATTCCAAACACAAAATACCCATTTTCTGTGTGAAATACATTCAAATTAGGTTAAAAATCGCGGCGATTTTTAAAGATTTTTCATTCAAATAAAATCAAAAATCGCCTTAAATCTACTACAAATTTAAAATCGAAATATCTCGTGATTTCGAGCTAACTTTTCAAAACGGGGTACATCACTGGATTCCACGATCCAAAATTAGGTTGACGAGTCCCGGCGTTTTGGTGTGTCATTTTCACCTACTTACAGTGTTATTAGTCGTTCAAAACATCCAATGGGATCTACAGCAAATATGACATCAAGTAAAATTGTTCGGTTAGAGTGTGTCGGTATTTTTCTTTAATTGATTGGCCAGTTTTAACAGAAATAAAAGTACACTAAGAAAAGTCCTTCTCCACGTGACAGACAGTACCAAATTTGCTGCGGTCGAATCAGATTTACAATGTGGTGAAGATGGTAGTACTTTTCTGTAACGGAGATCTACGGAAATATGGGCAAAGAAAAGTATAATTTTTCCAATAAATTTGTTTTTGAAAACTTATCGAAAAAATAATTCCACACACAAAAAAATAATAGTGTTTTTATTACCTTTGTTGGCATAGGTGTTTAAATTTTGTATGAAATACAAAAAATACGATATAACACCCATGTCAGTTGTTGTTTTGTACACTCTAATTTTGCCTATTGGAATAGTAAACAATACATTTCAAAGTAGCTAAACATTCGAAATTGATTATATTTCAGTTTTCAATAAAGTTGTCAGAAATATTTGATTGTGAGAATAGTGACGAAAAATTTATAATTTTTTCAAAAGAAACTCTTATTAACTTTCCACCAAAGTTCTGCCGCTTCATTTCTGATGTGATTTTTATAAAAAGGGTACGGTAGCCATTGACTTATAAATAATTCCGTTTGGTGAGAAATGCTGTTAGAAGTCGTTTCATAAAGACCGATGTTTTGGAATTGAATTGGGAATACCCAGTGTGCTGTCAAATCGACTGCAAGAAGGTCACAGCAGAAGGAACGTTTCATGGTTTCATTGATTTGATAACTTTGTGGCCTTTAAACCGATGGGTTCGGTGTTAACGGCGGTATGCTTAATCAATGACAATTGACGATATGTTTTGGATGGATCCGGATTATAGCTTGGAAACCAAACATAAAACTATGGATAAGAAGACCAGAAACTGGAACTGTTTCTAAATATTATGTTAAACTATTCTTTATTCAATTATCATACAGTTGCTGTATGCATTGCTCCAAGGATTCTCCAAATAGAAATACAGTATTTGATACTTTAGTAAGCGAGCTTTCATGCCTTTTTCGCAGCTGAATCACCGGTCAAAACTGAGTTTAATGCTGGTTATGATGTGATAATATGTACCCACTATTGGTGATAACTTCCATGATTTAAATGGATGTTTAAAATTAATTTTAAATCTAATAAATAACTACAATTACCATTTAAAACATTGTCTTTATATTTAGGGGAAAATATGTGAAGGGTAAGCTATGAAAACGTATAATATTGCTAAATACTCATTTGTGATTCAGCTCCAATGTATGGGTAAGTTTACCTCTTAGGAATAGGTAAATTGCCTATCCATTCTAGCTAAATCAGCAATAATTGTAGGTAGTTTTTCGAACAAGAAAATTACCAATTAAAATTTGTAAAATTATACATAAACAAAGCTAACTCTATGTTAACCATGCCAATGGCTGATATTATACATTGTTTGTTGGCAATATTACCTCTATATTTTTTTGTGTGCATATACATAAATATTCGAAGCAAATCGAAACCAAATGGTTGCTCATGAATTCAGGAAACAAAGGTAAGTTGTATGTAATATACACACTAGGGTGGTCCTCAAAACATAAAATTTTTGAATTTCTATCAGGGGAATAGAAATTGTGCAAATTGTCTAGAAAATATGACTGAAAAAGTTTCAGCTCAATAGGATAATGTTAACCCGTGCCGCATTGATTAATGTCAAAGTTGAAAAAATTTAGTTTTCCTCTATAGAATCAAAACCATCCGTGTTATAGTCGCATTTGTAACAAAGTTTTTTGTATACAAATTTCATTCAAATCGAACAGATTTATCGTAATGTGCCCATTAACTCCAAATCCCCAATCGGTACCATGTGGATTGTACGGTGTGTCATAAATGTAAAATTGTAACGTCTTGGCGTATAACTGTAAATTTACTATGTTTTAGTGCCTCTGTGGTATACCTTTCTAACTAAAATCAGAAATGACAGTTGAGTACCGAATTTTGAAATAGAAGGCTTGTAAAATTAAAATTAATATTTTTTTAAAGACATTTCAGAGCTAAGGTCAGGGTCGTTTCTTTTTCGTTGTTAACTTTGTACAGAAATAAGTCTTTCGCTACACGTATCAGCAAGAAATACAAATTTGCATTTTAAATGGGGTTCATATATAAGTATATTTTATTTACTTTACTGACAAATTTACGTACTTTTTTGAGATAAAATTACAAATTAAGGTGGTAAAGGTTTAGATAAGCTTAAGAAGAGTTCGAAACAATTTGTCTACAATCAGATTCAACCTGTAACAGAGACGGTTGTTGTTCTGCGTTTTTCGTCAAAATGGAATTGAAATCCTGTATTTATTTTACACCTGTCTCAGCTGGGTCATTTACGATTCTTAATCCGTTCACTAGTTTTCTCGCTTTTAAATAATTTTAATTTCACACAATTCTTCGGGATCGGTATACAACAAATAAATTAATTCTGAATCTTTTGGCAAAATTTAAAGGTTTGTACAATAAATAAACAACTTCTTGGAGATCGATATCTCTTTTGACGTTCCTGTCATCTATAATACTACAATCATATTTATTATATTGTATTCATGACGTTAATTTGTCAACCAGACTTGTGAAAGTGCAACCTGCTCCGTGTTCAGACACAATATCTTTACCTATGTTCCGGTACTGAACTAAGGATTTTAATAATTGTAAGTGTTGGTTGGGGACCATATTGGATAAATAAACAAATATATATCGAGAGCTTATATTCAATACCAGCTATACGCAAAAACACAATTTTTCAGGAGACGGAAAAAACAGTTTATTTTCCGAACTCTCGAAGTTTGAAGTAAACTTTCTTCTAGTATTTTTGTTAAATATTATTAGTGGGTACTGCATACAAAAATTATTTAAAGATTCCGTAGAGCCGCTATAGAAAATTGTTGAGTAGAGCTCTACCATGGGCTCCACAGACTATACATTAAGGTGGTCCAACATCATATGGTAAAAACTCAAGTTGAATGTAAAAGCCAAGAGACCCCCCAATTCTTTTCTATTTGATAAAAGAACTAAGGAGCCAATATTTCAAGGTCATTAGTCACTTTGAAGTCAGTGCTCAATGCTGTTTAAAAACTGAGTGCGGGAATTTTTTTTCAACTTTTGAAAAAATTTCAAGACATCTTAGTATACAAAAACTTAAATTTATTTGGTTAGTTTGCATAAGAAACAATGTTACAAATAAGTACATTTTATAGTGAAGACCGTAATAAAAATGAAGTCTTTAAATTTTTTTTTTGGAAGTGGATGGATTCTGTAGGTTTTCTACAACGGCCTTCTTTGTTGGTTCAGTTGGAAATTGTTTTCGATTAGCCTCTACAATCTGCAGCAACAGCTGTTTTTGCTCCTCTTCATTTGTTATGAGTTTATTAAAATCTTGAAATAGTTTAACACCTCTTTCTGCGATGTCATTGACCACTCTCATTTTATTCACTATATTTTTTGCCTCTTTAAAATCTGGATTCTGTTCCCATTCACTTGGGTGTTTGTTTAAAAAGCTTTGCTTAATGTTTAGCTTAGTAAACAACAACATTGTTCTACTATTAGCAAAATCTGCCAACTCACATTCATCAGTTAGTAAATTGGCATTTCCTCTAATCATCCTGGGCGGTGCAGGGACAGACATCTTATTCACTAGGCTCACTTTGTTTTCAAGGCTCACTTTCTTGGAAAAGAGTGATAACACAGTGCAACACGAAAAAAAATAACCATATACGGACACCACTACGTGATAAAAGACTAAAAAAAAAGACCCGTGTCTCCCAATTTTCCCAAAGTCATGCACTTTTTTTTTATGGGCCGCCAAAGATTTGGGGCCTCGGTATCATTTTCGTAAAAATGTGGTCATTTTCTCAGGCTCATATCTTGCAAACCGTTCAGAATTTCTCTTGTCATAAAGAACAAAAATTGCGAACATATAAAATCAAAAAACTCCACCTTCCAGATCAAAATCGCAAAAAACTTAAAAAACCCGACCAGTTCGTCGGATAGGTACCACAAATGTGGCTGCAAGGCTTTTTTGATGGTTCTAGCTATCTCTCCATCAATTGCGCTGTATTTCCCAGCCTCTTTCCAAAAAATTAGGTCGTTGAAAGCTGCATTGGCGCTGATTGGCGCTTCAACCCAGTTTTTTACGTACAAAAGTGCTCCGAAGCGGACAAATCTGTCCAAGTTTTCTTTCTCCTTGTTTGTGAAATGGTAAAGTCCTTGACCTTGGAAAAGGTACAATTTATATGCATAAATAAGATTAGCCATCCACCGAGCGTGGTGTATACGCCCAGGTGCTCTCCAGTGAATTTTCTCTATTGGTTGTCCCAACACCAACAGCGTCAGTTCAATAAGTTCGAGGTAGTCATCTCGAGGCTGGTCTTTCTTACTTAAATGATGTAGCAGGGACTCGATGGCACTGATTTTTAACTCAGCTTCTCCAGGGGAAAAATTTAATGGTGTGTAATCTGATCGAACAACTGCATTCCATGATTCCTTCAACCTTTTAAATATGGGAATTTCAGGAGAGCTTGAAGGTCCAAAACATAATGTACATACTTTGCTCAAAATGATTTCCATTATGTGATGGCGACACGCCAGCCATAGAAGTTCTTTGTTCAGCTTATTTTCAATGAAAGTGCATGCACCACTCTTGACGGCTGTTGTGTCAAAGCCCATACCAATGACTTTATCATCGAGATCCCATGTTTTAAGACTTTTAAGTACTGCATCTGCAGTTTTCGAACCTGTTGCACTATCCAATTTTGGCACCCCCAGCAGTTTCTCATTTCCACCAGCATAGGAAACTAGCACTGGTAGTCTATCTACTTTTTGTGAACCTAAAATGTCGGGCAAGATTTTGCTGTCCCAATGAACAACAATTGGTTCTTTAATGTTTAAGTTTGATTTCATCTCTTTTGCAAAATTCTGCCTTGCTGCTTTTCGTTTCCTTTTTATAGAACTTCTTGAAAGGGGCAATGCCTCAGGATCATGCCCAAGTGCGGCGGCAATAGGTATGATAAGCCTTACAGCTTCACGATCGGAAACTTTATTCCTGTCTTAAGCCCCTGCCACATTCATGTCAAAAAGGTTCTTCTTAGCTTTTGGTTTAGAAACATCATCGCTCTTCCCACCTAAAACTTTTTCTAAATTTTTTCGGGACGAAGGTTGATATAATTCACCATCAGAACCATTTTCAGAACGACTTTTGGCACTTGAACTATCATTTAAGTCATCATCGGGTGGATTAATAGAAGAAGACTTTGATTTTGCAGCAGAAACAGACTTTTCTCTTCTCTCCTCTTCTTTTTCAAATCTTTCTAGTGCTCTTTCTTGCTTTTTAATATACTCTTTTCTTTGTCTTCATATGAAATTATCATTTTTCTCTCAGTTCTTTGGTCAATTAAAAAATCTTTGTCTTCTTGTATTTTCATGAGAATAAGAGCATCTGAATGGCAATGTCAAAAAGCTCTTTGATTTTGTCTACAAATGATTGCTCGTTTGTTCTTTGTTTTTCGGTTATTCTGCCTTTATTTTTCTTTAAAAGTAGCCACTGTGAATGCACACTTTCAAGTTTTTCAATCGAATCGCAGGTATATTTTGTCGGGATTAGGGCTTTGCTCCAAACTTCATTCAATTCTTCAATTGTGCTATGACTAGCGTTCCTGACAGATTTTATTTCACTTAAAAAAAAGTGAAATCTTAACAAAACTTCTTTTGTTGTAGGCAGATGGTTCTTCTTTGTTAATGGTTCTAAGTCCTTAACACCGATTAAGTAAACACTGTCCGCTTGACGCGTCTTAAGTGCATCTATTTATATCATAGATGTGCAGCTAGTACTCTTTTGAGTCATCGTGTTTTCACACCGATAGTAGCTTGATCGTTTTTTCACACCAACATGTCCGAAAGCTTGCTGCTTGTTTACCGATTCAAAGTCAGTTGCTGTTCTGCATTCACACTACACTTAAAAAATAAATTTTAATTGCCATGGACGAATATAAAGAAATTTTTATGTTTGAAAATGGCAAAAATCATAAATGGCAATAATCATTGGAGATGTTGATATTTGATTTTTTTTTTAAGATTTAGTTTTAATTTTTAATTTTTTTAATTTTAATTTTTTACTCAGTGTACTACTTTTGTTTTCTCTGCTTTTGTTCTGCTTGCTCCGTTCAACTTAACACAGTCGCAAAATTCGTAAAACTGATTTGAAATGCGTTTGTGTCAGTTTGCACATGTCTGATTTATATTGAGATATAGTTCACACCTGAAACAAAAAAAAATGCGTTACATACCCGAAAGTAACAAATATTTTAACTTTTATGACAAACAAACAAAAATTTACTAAATGATAATGGGGCATCTCACCGGTGACCTCTGATATGTGGCTCTCTCTTTCGATTAATAGAACTGGACAACTTATGTTTGGTTTCCCGTAGGCGCCAAAAAAAATATAACCACATAAAATGTGTGAGTTTCTGGAAGCTTGAATGTCACGGGTTCTTAATGGGGAATAAAACCTCACTGTTCAGCGTTTTAATATTTTTTTCACTCTTTATTTGATTGTTTTTTTTTTACAATTTGCGCTAACGTTCAACTTCTTATAATTTTATTTGCACTTTAACTTTTCTCACTTTGGCTTTTGTTAGGAAAAGAAATACACTTGTTCAATCAGTGAGTTAAAAACACGAATAACCAAAAATTACTTTGGCGCCAAAAAAGTAAACAACCCGCCATGAGATTGGTTGTATTTTTTAGTAGCGCCTGTCAGTTGTCACTGTTCCTAGTAGTATTTAACAGGCTGCTAGTATTCCTCTCCACGGGGCAGCACGTTAACAAGAGATCGCATATGTGAACACTTAACCTAAGTGTTTTACAGAAATTTATGAAAACTAAACGTTGTTGAGCACTGCCTTCCATATGCTCTAGGGTGCTAAGATTTTGCATAGATTATTCTTTTATTAGATGTAACAAAATGGGAGGGTCCCTAGGTATCTAAAATAAACTTGAGTTTTTTGAACCACACTACTATACATATATTGAAGACTCATTTGTCTCTATTGTAGAATCGCATGATAGAGCCCATTTGCCGTAATGGCCGCCATCGATTTTGACATTTTAGGTTTGTTTCGATCTCTCATGGAGGGACATATTTGCACAAAAGTACAGAAACGTAAACGTAAACAATCACCCTTATTATGCATGTCGTAGTCACGCAGGGTTCCCAGATTTGGGGATTTGTCCCCAACTTCGGGGATTTGAAGATGCTAAAAAGGACGAAAAAAATCGAATGGGGACAGGGGATTTTTCTGGGGATTTCTTAAATTTTCTTGGGGAAATTTTGGGGATTTATAAGGGTATAATACTTCGTTTACACAGGCGAAGATTAGAGCATTTAGGGCATTACAAACGTCAAAACAAATAAAAAAAATACCGGTAATCCCGATAAATCTAGTTTTGTGTAAACGTCGTATAACATAGCAAATAACTATTACGCAACAGGTTTTTATTTAGGTTAGCCCAATACGTGTTGGAGTTCTGAATATTTCACATGGCAACTCCTGTAATAGAAGAAGAAAACAAAACAAAACAAGTGTCATAATATTGGCGCGTATGTTAAAGTAAAGAATAAAGAATATTGCAAATATTGTTTCAAGTTCGAAGAAAGGCAGCACAAATGTCTGTGACTAAAAGAGTTTTTAACAAAGCGTGGACAAAAGAAAGTTGGGCCAAAGGTAAGATTGTTTTAAGATATTTACAATGTATTGTAAGATATTTATAATGTATTTGCAATATATTTACAGGTTGTCGGCAAAAATAACAGGCAATTTGTTTTTGTCTTTTGCAACCCTACTGTCAAATTTAGCTGCTCAGAATAAAAAACAAAAAGAGACTGAACAATAAAAATCACAAAATGTAAAAATATTTGACAGTAGCAGTGTTGCCAGATAAAGTCGGTCACAAATCGTCAAATTGGAGGTGCAGAAATCGTCAAATCGTCAAAAAAATTTTTCGAAATCGTCAAAAAATCGTCAACATTAAAAACTGCATTTGCTGTACCAAATATCAATATTTTTGTGGGGGGGGAATAGTAAAACAAAGCAATTAAATCAATATGTTATAGTAATATTTTTAAAATTCATATATCTTTATTTAAACTCTATTCCGAAATCTCTTCAACTACTATTGGTCAAACAACCAACGAACAGAGTTGACAAATATGTGTACGAACACAATCGGAGCGATGACGTAGGCGGTACAAATTTTTACACGTATTCTTATGGAAGAAAAACAAAAGCTGGCATTTGACGTCGCTTCTGGCGTAAACGACAAAAATTAGAATTCTTTTTATTTCCCTGGCGTCAAGACGCAGAATGTTGGCGGCTTAATACAAAAATAAAACAAGACTGGAGATTTCTGAAAGAAATGTGAACAGGAATTGTAAATTTATATTTTATAGGGTAAAAAAGAAGAGTCGATGCAGTTTTTGTCCTTCATGAATAATTTTCATTAACCCCTAATTGGCTGACCCCCGATTCAATTGTGTGAATTTGATTAAACGTCACAAAGATAATATTTAGGGTATTTACATAAATATGTATGTATGTATATTATTGACACGGTATGTTTTATACATTAATATCGTAAGTTTTTAATAGTTCTATACTTCCCCAGCCCGTCTACAAAAATGTAATCTCGATAATTCTATTATTTCATAAATGGTTCCATTTGTGGGGAGTTTTTCTACCCAATATCCCTTGATGGGTTAAGTTTATGTTTAAATATAGTATATAGCTGTCGCTCTTGTATTACCCACAATTTCAATTTTGGAAGAGACTAAAAATCGTCATTCCAGAAGCTGAAATCGTCAAATCGTCATTTTATGTTTTTGTGACTAAAAATCGTCAAAATGACGATAAATCGTCACTTCTGGCAACACTGGACAGTAGGCATTCAATTTCATTGAATCAGGAATGAAAAAAACAAATCAGCTGTTCTCCTGCTGCCACCTTTATTAGTGTACACTGATCAAAACTGATTTCCGTATAAAAGTAATTTGGTAGTTTATTTAATTTTATGTTATCTTTTCTTGTTTTTATTCTTTAAAAAGTGTATGCTTTATTTGGGGAGAATTGGGGATTTTTTAATAATAATATTGAATTAGTTTAAATAAATATTTTGTTACAGTACGCTGTTATTGTGTTTTTTATGTTTGAATTGTTTTTAATAAATGCCATACACAACATTTGGGGACAACTGGGGATTTTTTAATAAAAAATTGGGGACGGCAAAAGTTTTTATCTGGGAACCCTGTAGTCACGTCGAATGTTTGTTGTTTTTAAATACGGCCTACCGATTTTGAAATTCGACTCTCTCGTAGATCTATTACAATTTTGGTATTGTGTATGTCGTTTATGACTGTGGAATTCGAGGAAAACAGTCGTAGAGAATTTAACTGGTGACAACGTCGAAAAATATAAAAAAAATTGGAAAGAACGCAAAATTTGAAAACAAAAAATGGATAATATCAAAATGTAAGTTCAATTATTAGGTTTATATCAGATATATAATAACCAAAAATATTTTAATACATATTTAAGGATGAAAAAAACTACACAATTTGAAACTCTTGTCAACTTTATGATGCAAAACGGGCCATTGGCAAAGGGATACCATAAAAACACGGAGATCACAGATTAAATAAAAATCGAACGATATGAAACGAAAGTTCAATACTCTTTACCCCCTTGTAGGACTAGGTTGGATTCATTGTTGCTGCTAGTCGTAATGCCTTACTCACTCGCATTGACCTCAACGATTCAATCTAAAGTTGGTCATAAATCTGAAGAAGGATTCTTACATTTCAATTCTCAGATGAATGCACAATAGACTTACATGCAACTTGTTAGGGTAAATATGATAGACCGGAACCATAATTGTATCCGGTAATTTATGAGTTATCTGCGCTGGCATTCATGTTCTTCATTAGAAGATGGAAAATGAGCCTCACTTAGCAGTTTTGTATTATTTGTTTTAAAATTTAGTAAAGAACACACGACCGCGATTACAAAAACTTTTTAACTTTGTTTTGTTTTCTATCAGTTGATCTGTTTTCGTGACACATAAATTGTAAAAATGTGCACCAACAATCTATTACAAAAACACTCACGTCGATATTGTTATAAATATCAATAAAATGTAAATTCGGGTTATACTACGACAGTTGTCACAATTCGACTACGACATACATAATAAGGGTGAATGCAATCAATTCCAATGTTTTCTCTTTTGTCCACAAACTGGAATTACTTTCACATTTCTTCGCTGTCCGTGCCATATAACGATTTAAATTCCAGAAAATAGAAGCACAGTAATATTCCATTTGAATGAACATCGGAACGCAAATGAATAGAAATGTCAATAATTTTTTAAAAGATGTTGCAACAATATAAAAGTTGAAAGTAAATACCACGGTAGAATGAGAATGTAAGCTCAGTAGACAGCTGATTTCTTGTTGTTTAGTTGGCCGCTTTTATCAGATTCAAAGGTGTTTTTGTACTTACTTATTGGTACATTTATTTGTTGGTATACGTATGTGTTGACTCTGGCATGAGGAGAGCCTGAACAAAAACAAAATGTCGGTTGTGGTTGCCGACATTCAGTGTTGCCAACTCTTCTGAGCCAAAAATCGCTACAAAACAGAACCTTGAAAACCACCAAAAACCTCTACTGAAGAAGATTAAAAATCACTACATAAACCTGTACATAAAAGTTTAAAAATAGTAGAGAGTACTCCGTATGTAGAATTCAATTAATTTATTTGAAATAGTAAAATGTTTTATAAATATGTTTTATCAGTTTTATGCGCAAATAATAATATATACTAGATGTAAAGAGCAGAAGCTAAATAATTTTCTTTTATATTCACACATACAAGTTACAAATTGACTTACATCAAATCTTTATCAATAAGAGTTATATTATTCTCATCTCCCTCCTCTGGAATTAAATACAATTTATTTTTGAACAAATTTCGTTAGGTATTTTATAGGCAGAACAGCAAACGTTTTGAAATGCCAGCCCATATTTTATATGTATTAGAGAATTAATTGTATTCAAAGACATTCGATTTCGGACTTTGTTTTTAAACAAGTTCATAACGCGAAATATTCTTTCCACATCGGCGTTGGAATATGTATAGATTGCCAGATTTATTACAAAGTTTGAAAATTTTTGAAAAGGATACTGATTTGATGCATTTTTAAAGTTATGATTTTAATCCAAAACAAATCAGAATATTTCCATATTTGACGGAAGTCTGTGCTGTATTTCCAGAACAAGAGCCTTTTGAAAATTCTACACAATCTGTCTTTATTATTTGTTAATCAATATCAGAAATATTATTGTCGTGGCAAGATTTGTCGAAACAGTATCCAAGGTAACAGTACTGGTTTAGTACTGTCTGTCTTTATTGTTTGTTAATCTATATCAGAAATATTATTGTCGTGGCAAGATTTGTCGAAACAGTATCCAAGTTAACAGTACTGGTTTAGTACGGGATCTATATCTCCTTCAATGTAACTGAATTCAATGCCAACCAAAATAATAATATTTGTTAACCTTTTTAATAATCTAAATAAATCGCTGAAAAGTTTTGTATGATCTGCATTCTGTGATTCAAACGCCAGATTTACCTTTTGAATCTCTGATAAAATCGATGCTAAATATGTTAAGCCACATCCCCACAATTACTTAACGGCTTTTTCAATTGAAAGCCGTCTAGTTGGTCCCACCATTCGAAAGTTTGTATGCATAGCCTCATCGGTTTTAATTAATTTAAATAGTTTCTACTTCCCACGCCTTTCTATATCAAAGCAAATAAAGAAATGGCGGTTATTCAATTGTGTTTGCCTCAAAAGTGATGACAATGGATCGTAGAAGAAATGTGCTAAAATACCTACAGGCGCTACGCTGAAGCAGCCAATGTCACTACTGTAGCGACTTAAAAAAGAAATCGCTACATCTTGAAAACTGGTATTTTTATGTCAAAAATCACCACAAATAGCGGGAAAACCACCAAATTGGCAACTCTGCCGACATTGGCTGTATCTACTGCGACTACTTGGTAATTTTACTATGGTAACTAAGTATGTTCGAATGTGGGCATTTCCAGAAAAGGGTCAACCGCGAACTACATATTAAAAGTCGGGAGAAAAATATTTCTTTTTAAAATTTAATTAGATAACTGCTCACATTTTAATAATACATTAACTTTGAAAAGTAATTTAATTTGTATTTTGAGTAAATTGGTTACAAAGTGCATATGTATTTTCTCTGCTCTTGGCTTATCTTACTGTAATTTGTTGCTAGAGTTATTATTGACTCTTAGTATCATAACGATTGCACTCTTCTTATGCAGTTATTGTACCAACAACAAATGCAGTTCAAACAAAAAATATGAGAAATATACGGTAAAATTTGAAGATTATTTTCGTTGCTACTCCTCTGTCCAATTCGCCACCACAAATAAGCATGTGTTATCAGTTCTCCATGATCATTGATCGAAAGAGTTGGCTAATTTAAATTTAAAGCTAAAGCAGTGAGTTCATTAAAAAAATTAAAAGGCAAACATTTACAAAGACAATTTTTTTTTATTAACTTTCAAAGTGTGGTCCATTCGCGATCGTAAGTTTTACTTTTTCCAGCAATAAGGGATTTTGTCATTAAAGTTAAAATTATTTATACAGATGGAGAATAGAAGTTGTGCAGCCAAACAAATTGCTCATAAGAGGTACATGGAAATAATTAAAACCAATCCAGCCAAGAACAAGGAGTACCTAGAGAAAGCGGGTGAGAGGATGAAAAAACGTATCGCGCAAAACTCATACAATTAGCTGAGAATAATGAGAAGGTGCTTAAAAACATTCGCGAACAGGAACGCATAAGGAAACATAGAACCCACTAATAAATAATAAATAAAGCAAATGAAGAAATAAGTAGCTCCACCCTATATATCAGCAAACTAACTTTTGGTAAAGCTTCAAAGAAGACAGAAAATGCATTGCCGCGGACAGCTGATAAAAGAGCGAAGATTGTAAACTCTTTATTTTTAAAATATGTTCAGCCAGTCCAGCCAAATTTAGATGACATTTTGAACTTTGAAACGAAAAGGGCAATAAATGAAGTCAACGATTTTTTTATTGTCCATAGTGACATTAGCATTCAGTCTGCTGGCAAAAAGGACACACTAATCGTAGATGGAGAAGTTATATCTAATCGTTTTATGTTAATAACAGTGGCCAATGCATATGACATTCTAAACAAGAATATACTGGCGAACTTGTTAGCAAGACAACATTCTACCAATCTCGGCCAAGATATGTTCAGCTATCTAGTAAAATGCCACATAGTATGTGTGTTTGGTTGGTCCCAAATGACTTCCATTTTTTGTCCCGTTCGCGATCAACACAAAACAATTTTTAGTTTTTAATACTTTTTTTAACTTGAAGCGTACGAGTGTCCCGTTCGCGATCTTGGAAATGCCTATATACAAAGAGCTTTAGTGTAGAGAGAAAGAACTATCAAATAGGTTTGATACAGCGTAGAGCAAAACACAAACACAAAAATAGTGTATACACCATGGTAAAATTATCTATCGGGTAAACGCGTCGGTGGTGCAATGGTTAGTGTGCGCGGCTCTTGTACATGAGATCCTGGGTTCGAACCCTGCTCTGTCGACGGATTTTGCTGATGTCGACGTTTTTTTTGTATATTTGGTGTCGTTTAAATTTCTTTATTGTATGTTCTTAGTTTGATGTCTAATATAACTCACCTAAATTTGTGGCCCTTTCCTTATTCCTGTATCGACATTTTACGTTGGGTGTAAAATACTTTGACTTCGTTGAATTGCTTATAGTTTTCGAATTTTTTGTATGGATATTAAATTACTTTTGATTTTTAAATTTTTTGTGGTTGTTAATTCGTTTGTGAAAAATTTATTGATTTTCGAGACTGAAGCCTTTGGAGCTGAAAAGTGAAAAACTGTGAACCCTTGGCAAAGGGTTGAAGTTTACAAATTTGCAGTTTGATTCTACAAGTCGAATTTGTTTTGTTCGACCCGGGAGGAAACCTGGGCAAACTTGTGAATAGCTAAGTTCAAGATTATATATTATTGTCGTCTATATCAATCATCGCAAATTTCGAGATTCTGGACGAAATATATTTTCAATTGCCAGATACAGAATAGAGGCCAAAGAACCTCCTGGAAAATTGGATTCAAGCAAACGGAACATCTCCAAACCATACTAGCCAAATTTCTGTCATAGATCTGTTGTAAGCAAGTGACGCAAAAATTTGGTTGTCCAACATAATCTGTCGCAGATTGCAACGAGGGTCATCTATTTCTGTTATATGTCGTTGTATCATCAAATCCCATTATGTAAAATAGCATATGTATGTGTGTAATATTACATCTCGATACATCTGAACAATACACCAACAATTTTAACTTTACCTCAGTGAATAGTCGTGTTTTGGTTACAAGCAAGCGATTGTCGCTTGCTAAGTTGCAAAGAAAACGGCAATTTAGCGAAAAGTCCTTTTATTCAAAAATATGAATATGGGTCGAAAACGGTAAAAGATGTAAAAAAAAAATTCTTTAAACTTAGCGAAAATGATTCTCGTCGCTAAGTGCTTCATACAAACCAAGCGAATATATAAGCAAGCGGTGTAACCAAAACACGCTTAATATCTCTTAACAACTTTTTTTAAAACCTAACACCCCACTGCGACAACAGGCCTGCTGTCTACGTAAGAAATCATTAAGTGGTGAGTACAAATTATGTTATAAATATCGAAATATTCACTGCGTACATCATACTACTTTATTTGCTATGCCCAATCCAAACCGAAAATAACACAGATTAACTTTTAAGTGTTCTGAAAATACAATAAAATCAATATGAATTCTAATTAAGTTTTTTATTTATTTTTGTTATTAAACGTAATATTTCATTGATGTAACCAGATATAGCAACATATAAAATTAGTTCAAATATTTTCTCAATTCAGTTATTACATATTTGACCGATTTTTTGTTTCGAGTGGTTTTAAAATGTTAATAATTTTCATTTGCTAAACGGTGACCCAATTTTAATTGTAATTAAATATCAGAACATAGCTTAATTTTTACAACAAATATATTATCGTGTCCTGAAATCTGTTAATAAATGGAGTTTGTAACGTTTCTGGTTTATACATGGAATTTACAATTTTTTGTATGTTATTACGAAAAGTGAAGTTGGAGGTATGGGGTAGGTAGGCAAAATTTAATATAATATATTATGAAAGAAATTATTAGTGATATCCGATTATTTGTTTGAACCACTGTATATACCTACATTTATTTTAGAATGGAAGTAAAACAAAAATTGGACAGATTTAGCAGTTAATGATTGAAATGTAGCTTAAGCCGTTGAACGCTACACTGATCCAAAGCCCACCCTCCATACTGACCATTAATGACGTTAAGTTAGTCAGCCCACTTAAGGAAAAAAAAGACAAAAACAAATAAATAAAATATATATCGCACCTGTTCAACTAAAGGTCGTCAACTCAAAATTTTCAATTTGTCACTTTTTGTTAAAAAACGATATATATTGATCAACTCTAACCACTGTAAATTTTTCCCATTCTTTTGACTACTCTTTCTTTAAAAAAAACGTTATGTCGCTCACCATGTCTTCCGAGTACTTACTTTTGTATCAACAAAACAGATATATTTTTAGTTGTGCTTACATGTTTCAGTAATTTTGATCGAAGTTTTTTCAACTAAAGGGAATTATATCGAATTGTGACCTTATTCGTTTTATAAAAGTAACAAACAGGATAACAGTATTTTGATTACATATCACTGTACTTTTGGATTTTCAGTTTTTCGATCTATATGACATAGTCTTTTAATTTAAAATCAGTTAATTCACTTTTTTAACAACGAAAACACGCGTTTTTTGTTTAAAAGCTATAATTGTGTTTTATAATTAAATAATAAAGTTAAAATATTTGAGTTATAATTGTTTGGTAACATGACGTGTCCCAACGTAGAACATTATGCGGATTTTCTTCGTGGAGAAGACAAATGCAATACACAGAGCTATTCAAATGTCGATAGCGATGGTAGTAGTTCAGGTCTATTCAGCGATGATTCTGAAGACGATTTTTATCCATCAGCAGTTACTGCGAGCAGTTCATCGGACACAGAAAAAGAATAAATAGAAAACGTTCCAGATGTAAAGCTCAAAATGAAACCCAAAAACAACAGAAAAAATTAAGGAACTCTGGACGTGCTTATGTTTCATTAGGGGCCTTGAAAAAAATATAAAAGGAAAGTCTTTGCAACCCCCTTGTGGAATAAAGTGTCGTCTTCAATGTAGCAACAAAGTTCTGGACTCCTCACGTCATCAAATTTTTAATAAATATTGGTCTACAGGCGATTTGCAAAGACAGAGAGAGTTTATCGCAAACCATACAAACCATATTAAGCCTAAATACCGGTATTCCAGTACTCAAGACCTTCGAGGATTAAATACCGCATTTTTCTTCGACATAAATTCAAAATACATAAGAGTATGCAAGAAATTTTTTAAAGCAACGCTTGACAGAAGTGACAAAGCCATATCCACCGCTGTGAAAAAAAGAAATGAAGAAGGATTTACAGAAACCGACCTGAGAGGAAGACATAATAGTCATCCCAAAGTGAGCCATGAAATTAAGAACAGTGTAAGGCAATTTATTATAAATATACCAAAAATTGAGTCCCATTACTTACGTGCCAAAACAACCCGCGAGTATATTGAAAGTGGGAAAAGTATTGGAGACGTATATAAGGACTACAAAGAGCACCGTATCTCAGAGAATTTAGTCCCTGCAAGTATAATTATGTTCTACAGAATATTTAAAGAAGAGTTTAATATATCATTTTTTAAACCCAAAAAAGATCAATGTGATCTATGTGAATCTTTCATAAATGCTGATGATAATGTAAAAAAAGATTTAAACGAACCTTACACATTACATCAACAAGAAAAGGAACTATGTCGAAAGGAAAAGGACCTGGACAAGAATAGATGCTTCAGGCAGTTCTTCAATTACCAAAAGGATTTTCTTCAAGCTTTTATTATAAAAGCAAAATAAATTGCTACGATTTTACTATTTCTGACCTTAAAGCAAAAAATGTGGATTGCTTTTTTTGGACTGAAGGAAAGCGTGGGTCTAATGAGATTGGCACATGTGTTCTTATGTAATTAAAAATCTTGCAGAAAAATCAGACAATGCTTCAGAGTTAGATCTGATTTAGTATTCCGACAACTGCTGTGGGCAGCAAAGAAATAAATATTTGCTCTCAATGTACTTTTATGCAATTCATAAGTATAACTTACGAAGCATAACTCATAAGTACTTGATTCAAGGCCAAACTCAAAGCAAAGGAGATAATGCTCACAGCGTAATATAAAAACAAGTGAAAAGGCACCTAGGAAATAAACCTAAATATACGCCAGATCAATATACCACCTTAATTGCAACCGCTAAAAAGACCGGAGTACCTTACACAGTTCATGAATTGTCACATGATACATTTTACAATATGAAGTCTTTACAAGAAGAATGGAGTGACAACTTCAATATAAATGAAGCCAACCACAAAGTTAATTGGCGTAATATTAAAGTACTACGTGTAGAAAAGGGAAATACCGATTCGTTTCTCTACAAAACTTCGTATAAGAACACAGACTTTATTAAAGTGTTTGTAGAAAAAAACAACTTAAAACCTACTACGTATTGGAATAGTCAGAAGTATGTTTTTATTTCTTAGTATATCCTTGGTCTTTAAAACATTTTACATTTATATTTATTTCAGATTACTTATTGCGTATATGGATATGTTGCCTTTATCAGATATTAAAAAACGGGATATAAGCGACCTAGTTAAAAAGAACATAATTCCAAAGAATTACTACAATACTTATTATAAATACCTAATAGATAACTAAATTAAATAAATTTCACCGCTGTTATATGTTTGTATTATAATCAAAATAATAAATATACTTATAGCAACAAAAAAAATTAATATTTAGGATTTTATGATTGTGTTATTAATCACCGCCGATATTTTCAGTTAAACTGGCACAAGTCAAAATAATGCCACTACTTTTTTCAAGAAGACGGAACTAACTCGAAAATTAGTTATTTTTCTGCAAATACTTAACAAAAAAAATAAGAAATCGAGTGTTATTTTAAAGTTAACAAATTATTTTTATATTCCTTTAATATTATCATAAACAGTTTTTTGCCTCTATTGAAAAATTGAAAATTTTGAGTTGACGCCATTTAGTTGAAAAGGTTACATATTATGTAAAAATTAAACCACATTTCTATAATTTTACTTTTTTTATAATTTTTTTTATTAAAATGATATGTATATTAAGGTGGACCTTGAAATGACATTGTTGCGATATTTTGGTAGATGAGGGCTCTATTCCGTGCCTTTTTGAAAAAAAATGACAATGCCGAAAAAAAAAATTAAAAAAAAAAAACATTAGGGGTTGCGCACGAGCCGAGAAAAAGGTCCACTTTGCCAAAATTAGGGGGGAAATTGCCATAGGTCATCAGGGGTCACCCGTAGGTGGGAAGAATGTATGGCCGACCCCCATTAACTTTTTACCGCCAACATTTTCCCCCAAGACACCCACCCCCTATCTCCTCCCCTTAGGGGGGTCACCATACAAAAATGGAGGTTGCTCAGTATTTTCGAAAAACACCATAGGTCATCAGGGGTCACCCCTAGGGGGGCAAAATATATGACCGACCCCCATTAACTTTTCATCCCCAACATCTTTTCCGAACAAACTTACCCTCTATCTCCACTCCTTGAGGGACTCCCCATACAAAAATACTGAAAATCTATGTATTTACAGTTGCACAATATCGAGATTTTTTTGATTTTTTTTGATTTTTTTACAGAAATTCCACCAATATTCAAGAGTGGTCATTGTTTGGAAAGTCTTGAAAAATTTGAAACGCACACGTGCTGAATCAGGTACATAGGCACCCTTAGCAGATGCCCCCATTCATCAGTACCTGGCAGTAAAATATTGCAAAATACGTAGTAGTTATAAATAGCAGTTCATTCATCGATTGTTGTCATTCAACAAGTGCCGACGACCGCGAAAAGTAAATTGATTTTTCTCCCGTTTTTTAAAAGTTAAGATGACAACACGACTTAGATCACGCGACGATATTTTTTTGATTGGTTATCCAAGCATGAATATTACGGGGAACAAATTACCGTCGAAGAAGCAAGTGCTAAGAATGCATTTCTTCAACATTCGCAAACGAAACATGTCGAAGAAAAATAGTGCGGTTATAGTCGCGGACGCAGTGATGATTTTTTGGCGCCAAGCAGCTATTCCGACGAAAGCCAGAGGAGATGTTACAAGAAAAATAGCTGCGCTGCACGATGAGTGGGATGCTTTAAGAAAGTCATCTCACAGAAAGACTGAGTCCACTAGAGAAAAAGATAATACGTTTTCTGATAGCTCGGATAATCTTTTCGACATCGCACACGCCAACGCCCTTGAGAAAATGACAAATACCGAAGACATTGAGTTTCTGCTAAAGCAAAGAGAAGATGGCCGGCCAGGAACTATGGGAGGTGTGGACGCTACTGATACTCGAACGAGGAAAAGAAAAGCTGAGCGCGAAGAACAAGAAGAGTTGCGACGCAAACGTGCAACGGAATCTAGTAGAGATCGGTTCGCTAAAGGCGGTAAGCTATTTCGCGCTTTGTGTGTTCGTCCAATGTTTATATTCAAATGAAATTCGTTCAATTGCAGTGGTTAAATTTTCAAGCAGTGATTCAAGCGATGATAATGGGAGACAGGACGAAAACTTCCCGGCAGAAGCTGGCCCGTCAAATGTTGGTGACAGAAGAGGTTACAATCAATGTTTTACTGAACGAGTCCTATCAGCTTTGGACAAGTGCAAAGTGACAGACCGAGACGCGGTCGGCATTATGATAGCGGCGGCAGAAGCATTTGGACGCGATCCTCAACAATACACAATAAACCGTACGTCGCTTCGGAGATGTCGGCGTTCAAATCGAGAGAACATGCTGAGTTATGTGAAAGACAATCCAGAAGTAAGATCGCATAGATTTATTTGTTCTCATTCATAATTCTTATTCTTCAACGCGTTTCATTCATCTCCAGCTTGTCGCAGCTAAATCCTTCGTAGTCCATTGGGATGGCAAAATGCTTTTGGATTTTGTGGGTACAAAGAAGGTGGACCGTCTACCGGTAATTGTCTCGTACGGAGAAAAAGAACAACTTCTTGGAGTTCCCAAAGTAGAAGATGGGAAAGGAAAAGGCCGGAGAATAGCACATGCCGTTTATCAACTGTTGGCATCTTGGCATATGACACATCGAATACAAGGACTTTCTTTCGACACGACATCAACGAACAGTGGCCCATTCTCCGGAGCCGCAGTTGCTCTTGAGCGGCTGTTGGAGAGAGAAATCTTATATTTACCTTGCAGACACCACGTATACGAACTGGTGCTAAGGGAAGTTTTTGAGACAAAAATGGGAAAGACCAGTGCACCAGGCGTTCCTTGCTTTGACCGTTTCAAACAGGAATGGGACGCTGTAAAGGTTAAACCATTCCATTCTGGCTTGATAGATGATCAAGTCGTCAGAAAAATTCCTGTGGCAATGCAAGTCGGCATAAAGAAGTTTTGCTTAGATCAATTGAAGGAGAAACACCCTCGCGATGACTACAAAGAAATGCTACAATTAATTCTTTTGTTTCTGGGTGAAAAACTTGAGAATTACCATTTCCGACCTCCAGGACCCGTTTCCCATGCTCGATGGATGGCAAAAGCCATTTACAGCCTCAAGATGTTTTTGTTTCGGAGAACTTTTCACTTATCTGTATGTGAATTGAATGGTATTCGACACGTTTGTATTTTTGTGGTGCGACTTTACGTCAAGGCATGGTTTGGTTCTTCTCGAGCAGCTGAGGCGCCGAATCAAGATTGGAAGTTTTTGAAGGACATCGTCGAGTACAAGTCCGTTGACCAGGATTTATCTCGGGTAATGATAAAGAAATTTATCGGTCACCTATGGTATCTCGCCGATGAGCACATAGCCCTTGCCTTTTTCGATGACAAGGTTTCAAATGAGTTGAAGGCCAAAATGGCCCAAGCATTGCTAGAAAATGAGAATGACGAAGGTGAAGAAGATGAAGAAGACGAAAAAGGTGAAGAAGATGAAGAAGACGAAGAAGGTGAAGAAGATGAAGAAGACGACCCGGTTCCCCCAGCTCCTCGCGTCGTAATCAAAAGCACCAGCGTTAAAAAAATCGAGGTGAAATTCAAAGATGTGAATGAGGAATTCTTGGCTAAAGACTTGAGCAACTTCGTCTCTCATAATACCAAAAATTTATTTGTACGATTTGGAATATCGCAAGATTTCATTCTTGCAAATCCAGCAACCTGGAAATCTCGCGCAGGCTATCAAGGAGGTCGTAGAATTGTAAATAACTTGCGCGTTGTGAACGACACTGCCGAAAGAGGAGTAAAAATGATACAAGATTATAATAGAATACTGTGTCAAGGCGAAGAAGAGAAACAGTATTTACTACATGTTATCGATTCTTACCGCAAGAAATACCCATCAGCGAACAAAAATATGTTAATTTGACTATATTATATTAAGAGTGCTTAGTAGTACTACTCAATTACAGCTTCTTTTATTTTTGTATGGGGAGTTCCTCAAGGAGTGGAGATAGAGGGTAAGTTTGTTCGGAAAAGATGTTGGGGATGAAAAGTTAATGGGGGTCGGTCATATATTTTGCCCCCCTAGGGGTGACCCTTGATGACCTATGGTGTTTTTCGAAAATACTGAGCAACCTCCATTTTTGTATGGTGACCCCCCTAAGGGGAGGAGATAGGGGTGGGTGTCTTGGGGGAAAATGTTGGCGGTAAAAAGTTAATGGGGGTCGGCCATACATTCTTCCCCCCTACGGGTGACCCCTGATGACCTATGGCAATTTCCCCCCTAATTTTGGCAAAGTGGACCTTTTTCTCGGCTCGTGCGCAACCCCTAATGTTTTTTTTTTTTTATTTTTTTTTTCGGCATTGTCATTTTTTTTCAAAAAGGCACGGAATAGAGCCCTCATCTACCAAAATATCGACACAAGGTCCACCCTAATGTATATGTGACCTGGTCTACGAAAAGGGAGCTTACGTGCGAAAACTAGTTTTCTGTGAAACAGCTGTTAAAAGTAAGCAACTCGTTTCGTCAGTTTCTCATTATCTCGTTAATTGTTCTCCGCGCCGGACGTAAAGTAAGTATTGTTGTTGGTCCTGTAAGTGTTGTTGTTGGTCGGAATATTATTATAGTTCATCGTGTAAGTTGCTAGTGTGGAACATTTAAAAAAGTAACACTGAAGAAGTGACTGTTTCTGTTGATTATCATCTTCGCATTTCGCATGAAATGAAACATGAGTGTTGATGAGGAGTTCAGTGCCGTATACGGACAATATTTCCATGAAAAGGATGATGAAAACGATGATGAAAACTATGAAGAGAGCGATGATGATGAAGACGAAGTATGTGTATCTCAGGCAGAAGATGATACCGAACAAACTTTTGTTAACATGGACCTGTATGTTGTTGATGTAAAGGAGGAGGAGCTGGTAACAAAATTTCTGTCAAAAGATTGTTGTAATAATGAATGCCATACACTGATACCACGGGAAATGATCGAGAGTACGCGGAACAATTGTTTAGAGATGTCGAAAAATGAACTTGATTTAGTGATACTAAGTCACATCGAAGCTGGAATTATGAGTAACGAAAAGCTAGAAAGTGTATACGCAAAGCTTGCTGGGCGGAATAAATATGGACAGACAGGATACAGAAGTTATGAGGCATAGAATTCAATTTACCTACATGCCTGTACGACGAAGCGTTACGAAAATTTAGTACGCCATTTTCACGCACAGGGTGTAACAGTGCGCCAACACGGACTGGCAAATAAACCGAGTACACATCCAAAGCCATTTAAACCGGCTGACATCGAAAAAGCTGTTAAATTCATCGAGTCTATAGCCGATTTAATGGCTCTTCCACTGCCCGGACGACTCCCAAAATTTAAGGATTTTCGGATAATGAAACTGCCATCCAGCGAGACGAAGTCCTCAATTTATCGAAAATACATTTCTTCACTCAGTGATGACGAATTGAAGATGAGTAATTGCAGTTTTCGACGGATATGGTCCAAATACATACCCCATGTTACAATTATGAAACCAGCGGATGATCTCTGCGATGACTGCCGTGGTAAGTAGCTCATTATTTTCTCATTTTATAGTTGTATCAAACGTTGAGATTAAATTCAGTATTTTTTCTTTTAATAGGAAACACAATATCGATAACGCAAGGCAAAGTTGTTACTGACATTGAACGCGAACAGAAGCTTAATCAATTTTCTTTCTCTACATTTTTAGTACACTTCTAAGCAAGTTAGGATTTTCTGCTTTTCACCACGTGAAAAAGCATCCCATCTTCCATCCGAATCAACCAAAAAGTGAAAATTGATTTGTTGACACCTAAGCCCCCTTTCCGTAGACCAGGTCACATATATCTATTGTGGCCGTCGGTGGTGCAATGGTTAGTGTGCGCGCCTCTTGTACATGAGATCCTGGGTTCGAACCCAGCTCTGACCACCTTCAAAAAAAAAATAAAAATTCTTTCGGCGGCGGTCACCTCGCATGGTGACGGCACCACCATCGAGTATATAGCCATGAAAAAGCTTCTCAAAATACCGTTCGGAATCGGTGTAAAAGTGTAGGTCCCAATCAGTGAGTGAAAACTGGAGAGCGCACAGCTCAGTGATTGTGAGAAGCTCTCCCCTGTCCCTTCATGGGATGTAATGTGAAACCATTTATTTATTTATTTATATATCTATTTACTGATAGTACAGAAGAAAGGCCAAAAAATTAACACTGAAGATCCAGAATTCAAAAAAATAAAATATACTCCATATATTAAGTTCAAACGAATAATCGGACACGTAAAAAGGACTAAACTATATATTTTGTTTTTAATAAAAATTTTATGAGAGGGAGTATTTTAATATTTCGTTGCAAAACCTTTTGATTCAATGACTTTTCTTAGTCTATTTTGCATAGAATTAACGAATGTAGCACAAAGTTCGGGCTCTATCTTATTCCATTAATTTTTCAAGGCTACTTTTAATTCACTTAAGTTATTGTATGTGTTTTTATATACTCTTCATTGCCATAAATGCTCTATAACATTTAAATCGGGCGACTGTGGGGGAGGACTAAGAAAATTGTGGCAATGGTGAATTTACCAGAGCTTCGCAAATGCAGAAGTGTGTGTTGGGTCATTATCCTGATAGAAGGCAAATCTATCTAATATCCCCAATTTCTCGGCACTCTGTTTCACGTTTTTCTTTAAAATGTCTAGATAAACATACATATTTCTCCATCTTTCCATCGATAAAATGTAAATTACCAACACCAGCTCTTGATATAAAGGGTTTTTCAACAGAGACGCTACAAAAGTAAATCGATAGGGCCAGCAAACGACGCCATATTTTTTCCCGCTCTTTTGACATTTCTCTTCAGTAGGGTTTGCCATTTCATCACGGAAAGATATACGAGCGGACAACGAGTCGAAATTATTAAAATTTACTACCGAAATTTGGAGTCAGTGGCCTCAACTTTAAGAGGCCTCAACAATCAGCGATGAGGCTCATTTTTGGCTGAATGGCTTCGTCGATAAACAAAATATGCGTTATTGGTCAGACAGCAATCCACGTAACACGTAATCCATGAGTCATCATTGCATCCCGAAAAAATTACGGTTTGGTGCGGTTTATGGGCCGGCAGCGTCATTGGGCCGTACTTCTTCCGTGATGATCAAGACCGGCACATTACTGTGAATGCGAATCGCTACCGTTCAATGATAACCGAATGTTTTTGGCCCCAATTGGATAATATGGACTTGGGAGGACATGTGGTTCCAACAGGACGGCGCCACAAGCCACACAGCGAATGCCACAATTAATTTATTGGAAACCAAGTTTGGTGAACGTGTTATCTCACGAAATGGCCCAGTTGATTGGCCGCCTCGGTCGTGCGATTTGACGCCGTTATATTATTTCCTGTGGGGCTACGTCAAGTCTATGGTCTATGCCAACAAGCCAGCGACGATTGATGAACTTCGTACGAATATCGAACGTGAAATTGCAGCAGTATCGGCCGATTTATGCTTGAAAACCGTCGAAAATTGGGTTTAGCGTCTGAACTTCTGCAAGCGTGCCCGTGGGTGGTGGCCATGCAAAAGAAATCGAGTTCCATACATAATGGCATCGAACGTACTTTCACAGGAATAAAGAATTTCATTGGTATCTAAAACCGGTTTTGTTTTATTTAAAAAAACTTTTGTAGCGCTCTTATTGAAAAACCCGTTACATCCCCAAACCATTACAGAACCTCCTCCATGTTTTGCAGTCGCTCGAGTATTTTTTGGTTCAAATCCAGTATTGGGTTTGCGCCAAACATAAGTCCTTCCGTCTGAGCCATGTAGGTTAAATTTACTTTCATCTGTAATTCAGTCAATATTTTGCCGAATTCCAAAAATCTGGTTCTTTGTAATATATTCCTCAGCAAACTTGATGCGCAGCAACTTATTCTTTTGGCTGATAAAGCGTTTTTTCTTAGAATTCGACCATTATAACCATGCCTAAGTAACACATTTCGCACCGTTTCAGCGCATACTGACTTATTTAAGGTATTTTCTACATATTTCTGGAGATCTATCGCCGATTTTTGTCGATTTTTCTTCACTTCAAGCATTATGCTTCTCTCATCATGGTCATTTAGTATCTTTCCCTGTTCTTATCTGCTTTTCTTTTCAACTCTAAATTCGTCTCTGTATCTTTTTATTACATCGTGTACCGTGGAGCGACTTTTGCCCACTATCTCAGTAATATTTCTCACAGTATTCCCCTCTCCGTACAATCTTATGATGAGATGCCTCATTTCCACCGAAGTCTGCTTACCAGAGGGCGCCGTTTTTATTACTTTCTACTTCTGTCACTGACTAAGTCATACTAGTTGCTGTTAGAAATGATGTTATAAAAGAGCAACGAAGAATAATAGAAAAAAGGAGAAAAAATCAAAGCCTACTCTTCGTGTCCGATTTTGCGTTTGACCATCAAATTTGATTTTTTGTAAATATTTTGTTAATTGTTTGGGATCAGGTAACAAGTTTGATTTTGTTTTAACCTGAATATAAAATAATTATATTAAAAAAGAATTACAGCATACAGTTGTCCGAGGCCTTCGGCCACGGACTGTCCCTGCAGGCTGTGTCAGAGACACGGCCATTAAGTTTAACGTAGACTACGCCATCCGATAAGACAGAAAACATATATAACAATAAATTCATTTGCTTATATTATTTATCATTTATTGTTATATATGTTTTCTGTCTTATCGGATGGCGTATTCTACGTTAAACTTAATGGCCGTGGCACTGACACAGCCTGTAGGGGCAGTCCGTGGCCGAAGGCCTCGGACAACTGTCTGCTGTAATTTTTATATTTACCAACGGCATTTAATTCAAGTCCGTTTAAAAAAAAAAATATTATGTTCTATTTTTTTAAACTTAATTTAATTTATGTATTTTAATTAATATTTTTATTGAAATAAGTTCTGCGAATGTTGAGAGGGCCGCCCTAATATTAAAAAAGGTTTACCTTATCGAGTCTTCGCATTAGCATTCGAGCGTTGTGTGAAAGCTTTACGCTTTATAATTCAAAATTAATGTTACAACAGCTTTATTGAAGCTTTCGCAAAAAAGCTTTATTACGTTAGCTTACTGTTTGTTGCACTTTTTACTAGATACATTTTGCCAAGCAACATTAGCTTGATGTTCGTTTCACTTTTTACTAGATACATGTTCCTAAGCAATGTTGAGCAACCAAAAACACTCAACCAAACACCACACATATGTTTGAGTGTATGTGTTTAAACAATTTTCATTTGAGAAATTAAAATACTAGAAATATATCAATCAATATGAAATGTACATCAAACGAAAGATAACATCTTCATTTACCTACAAAAAAAATTTTAAAAAAATTCATCTAGCCGTTTCCTCAAATTCAATGAAATAAAGATTACAATAATGAAAACCTGGCATGACTCCTCATACCGTAAGGTAAGACGTATTCTACGTCAAAAACATACAAGCCATAACAATTTTAATTATGCTATGTTTTCAATTCAAATTCTTTGAAACGGGTGCACAAAAGTACTTGTCCAATTATTTGTTTGAGCCACTGTATATATGTATTGTAATCTACATATACACTTGTTACAAACAAAGTATGTAAATAATTTATAAAATCATCAATATTCCAAAGGTAAAAATGTAAACTGAAATAAAAAATAAAGTCCATGGTAAAATAAGGAAGGTAAGCTGTTTTAAATTTTTTATTGTGGTTGACCGTTTCAGATGTCAAACTTATATGTTCTTTGTTTTTGCACTTTTTTGTATTCCTGTGTTGTTGGTACAGTGTCCAAACCGAAACACCGGAGAAACTGGTTTTTTGCTATTAACCGTGTGCTGGTTTTTTAAGAAACGTAATTTTCGAACAAACCGGAAACCGGTTATTTGACGTCGGTTACTCGGATTTTACTTAATTTTGCTAGTATCCTTAAAAAAGTTAATAATAAATGATATAATGGCATGAATACACATTAGTTATTATTCTCTGTTCAACACCAAAATTACACCATTCAGAAAAGCTTCTGCACTTAGTCCAAAATTTTTTTGGTTTTTCCCCGCTCAGTCCAACTTCTTGAGATAAAGGTCTTTATAGCTGGAGTATATAATCGCTCATATCTCAGGTATTTATAATCACATCTGGTTGAAATGGATATCGTTACAAAGGTCTTAGGAAACTCTATAAGAGCCTCTATAAAAATATTTCTTTTTGTTAACCCGTTGGGGCCCACTAAAAAAAAAACTATTGTTAACCTCACTTTTGTGAAACTCCTTTTTCCAAAAAAAATGCCCTATATACTTATTCTTTCGATGGACTCCGATAATAGGCAAAACTATCCCCTAACGTATAGTACTCGCCTGTAGCCCGTTAAAGACCGGAGATATTCAAGGTTTCGATAAACATTTCGCGCTTTTTTCCCTCTAAAAAATAAAAATGCTATGCCGAAGCCTCGAGGGAGGTGTTGGTCCCGCCCCGAGGAGAATCCACCTAAGCCCGGTCGAAGGCCGGTCACGCAGAATGTTTTATAACACAAAAATACTTTGCCGAAGCCGCGAAGCCGGTGTTAAATATTCAATAATATTAGTTTCAACAACTTCTTGCAAAAAATCGTTGACATTTGATTGCAAATAAAACACGACCCCGGTGGACGAATTGGTTTATAGCAGTTGCGTTTCACGAGTGCAAATTGCGAACAGTTAAATCACCTTATCACAGTGGGATTTTGGTGTTAAAATCCCTATTTTTCGACCACTGAAGTTTACAAATCGAATGATGAAGTTTTGTAGAGAAATGTTTAAATATGAAACGTGCATTTATGGTATTTTAAATAAATGTTATATTTGTTTATTTTATATTTGAAAAATTTAAGTAAAGTCCATGCAGAGGTGCTAAGCAAGAAATGACTTATATTTTCATGCAATTCAGTGGTCCATATATGTATGATTTTCTTGATAGTACCATTTGACTTTATATATTTGAAAAAAATCATAACCCGTTAAGAAGATATGCCCAAATGTGTAAGCTTAAAACATTAACTTATTTTTGATTGTCAATGGAAACAAAATAATGTAGCTCCACTTGCCTCCAAGCTGTTCTTTTAATAAAATGAAAGGTGAGAATGTCTTCATTCGATTAAACCCAATAATAGTTTGCGGTAATTTGTGGAAATGGAAGAAAACTATAAAGTTCTGGTAAAAGTCATACTTTTAGGGGAGCTATTTATTCCATATTGAATATAACAAAAATTTATTCACAATTATTCACAACAAAAAAATTGAGATGAATTAAAACAAACCCATATGATTTTAGGATTAGCAAATGATAGTGCATAGAGAGAATGAAAAACAAAGCCATATGTAGTGAACAAACGGCAGAATAACAAAATTTTCGATTTAAAATTTTCAAATTATATAATTATCAAAATGAGTTTGTTTTCGGTTTTATATGAAGAACTGTGTAAAGAAATATTTAATTACAATGGAGAAATTTATTTATTAAACACTTTCATAAAAGTCAAAAATTCGTAACTTTCTATAGATCAAGTTGAACATGTTAAAAAAAGAAATTCGAAAGCGGTTTCTTAGTCATTTTAATGATAGATGGCATAAATGTCGAGTAAATAAACAAGATTTTTTTAAAACAAATGAAACATGGCTGAAAGGTATGTTGTGAACGACATAAAATTTATAATAGAAAAGCAACACATCAACAAAATTAATAAATTGTTTAAATTTTGCATTAATATAATATTTCTAATTAGTAATATTTAAAGTGAGCGCTGAGGTGCTTGATGATCTACCAAGTTGTTCCAAAAGGGGGGAAGGCCAGGTAAAAACTTTGAAGATTGCAGCGATTGTGTAAAAAGGTTTAAACCTGCTGATTTGGCATCGCAGTATATGTTTTTGCAACTCCAAATTACGGGACATGGGACTGTCCGTGGAGGTGGAAAGTTTCTGATTGCCATTCACTTGGGAGTGGCCAGAAATGATTCCTTCATTGGGCAGTCCAAGCAGCTCACTACTTCCACGCAGTATGTCCTGGGCAATGGCTTTTCGGAAACCTCCGTTAGCTAGCTAGAGTGAGAAGGCGAAACAAATGAGCATCAAATCAGGTATAGTAGGTGACTGATGTCACTGAAGCTCATCAAACAATCGGGCATATTCTTTTGTCCTTAGAAGGCGGATGAGCCAAACATACGGGCCAACGGCGGATAGAAACTAAAAGAAGAAAATCCAGGTTCAACATATCGCATCCTGGTCAGCGTCTGATCCATAATGGGCGGCTGCAATCAAATATCCTGGCAGTAGGTAAAATGCAAAAACCCGGTGGGCTGGGTTTGCCTCCCGCCACCGTTCATAATGGCAGTGAAAATACAAAAACGAAACAGAAAACATAAACAAACCCTATTTGTTGACGACCCCCGCAAACGTTATAAGGACCACGATTTACGGATATGCACTTGGAATGTAAGAACTCTATATAGATCCGGTGCAAGTATCCAACTGGCAGATGTCCTCGAAAGTTATAAGGCTGACATTACCGCTATCCAGGAAATGCGATGGACAGGACATGGCTGCACAAGAAAAAGAAACTGCGATATATACTACAGTTGCCATGAAAAAAAACATGAATTTGGTTGTGGATTTGTAGTTGGCAAAAGACTGCGACATCTAGTCTCTAGGTTCAATCCTGTGAGTGAACGAATAGCCACAATCCGCATAAAAGCGAAATATTTTTATATTTCCCTAATTTGTGTGCATGCCCCGACAGAAGAGAAAGATGATGATGCCAAAGACATATTCTATGAGCTCCTAGAGGAAACGTATGACCGCTGCCCTGGCCATGACATTAAGATTGTACTAGGAGATTTTAATGCCAAAGTAGGAAGGGAGAATGTGTTTAATCCAACTATTGGCAATTTCAGTCTTCATGCTGACAGTTCCGACAACGGTATGAGACTGATTGACTTTGCCGCGGCAAAAAACATGGTCATCAGTGGCACAAGATTCCAGCATAAAGACATCCACAAGGCTACTTGGGTATCCCCTGATCAAAGAACTAGGAACCAAATTGATCACGTGGTAATTGATGGAAGGCACTCATCCAGTGTAATGGACGTACGAGTGATCAGAGGAGCTAACATCGATTCTGATCACTACCTGGTAGCAGCAAGGGTTCGCACAAGATTAAGTAGAGCGAAAATCGTGCGAAACCAGACGCAGAGGAAGCTGGACATCGGAAAGCTGCAATTACCAGAGGTAGCCACAGCCTACTCAAGGAAGCTCTCGCAACTTTTGGCACAGAACCCACCCGCTCCCGATGACGATCCTGATGCGCAGTGGAAACCCATTTCCGACTCTATAAAAACTGCCGCAACAACCGTACTTGGTTTCGAAAAACCGCTTCGCAATAAACCGTGGTACGATGAAGAGTGTCGCATAGCAAATGACGAAAAGAACGCTGCACGTATGGTAATGCTTCAGTCAATTGCAACGCGAGCTGCAACTGAGCGGTATAGGGAGAAGAGAAAGGAGGTAAACCGTCTCTTTAGGCGTAAGAAACGGCAGTGGAGAAAACGCGAGAGTGAGAAAATTGAGACATACAGAAGGAAGAACGAAGCCCGAAAATTCTACCAAAAAGTTAAAAACGGAACTAATGGACATGGTTCAGGGCCCCCCTTCTGTAAAGACAAAGACGGAAATCTCGTCGCAGATGTGCAGAGCATGTTGGGAATATGGAGAGAGCATTTCTCCGCGCTACTAGTACCTGAGATATCCGATGACGATGGGACAATCGATCACAATATGGACGACGACGTCGATTGCCCCCCTCCTAACCAAGACGAGGTCAGAACAGCTATTGCCCGGCTTAAGAACAACAAAGCCGCAGGAGCCGATGGATTACCGGCGGAGCTGTTTAAGGCTGGCGGCGATGAGCTGATAAGGTGCATGCATCAGCTCATTAGCAAAATTTGGTTAGATGAATGCATGCCCGGCGATTGGAGTCTCAGTGTACTATGTCCCATATTTAAAAAAGGTGACCCGAGTATTTGTGCCAACTACCGTGGAATAAGCCTTTTATCCATAGCATATAAGGTTCTATCAAGTATAATGTGCGAAAGACTAAAACCAATTATCGCTGACCTGATTGGACCATACCAGTGTGGCTTTAGGCCTGGAAAATCGACAACTGACCAGATTTTCACGCTACGCCAAATCCTGGAGAAGACACACGAAAAACAAATCGACACCTATCATCTATTTATCGATTATAAAGCAGCCTTCGATAGTCCGATACGGGAGAAACTCTATGAAGCAATGTCTGAGCTTGGTATTCCTGCAAAACTCATACGCCTTTGCAGGATGACCTTGACGAACACCAAATCCGCAGTGAAAGTTGGTAAGGATCTTACCGAACCTTTCGAAACTAAGCGAGGCCTCAGGCAAGGCGACACCCAATCGTGCGATCTCTTTAACATCTTAATGGAGATCATTATGAGAAAAGCTGCAGTCAATATGAATAAAACCATCAGCAGCAAAAGTCACATGCTGCTCGCGTATGCTGATGATATAGATATCATTGGGCGCACAATTAGAGAAGTTACTGCGGTTTTTTCGAGAATTGAGAAGGAGTCAGCAAAAGTGGGTCTGACGGTGAATGAGGACAAGACAAAATTAATGGTTTCAACGAACAGGGCATCCACGCGATTAGACCAAAGCGTGAACGTTGATAACCGTTATAACTTCGAGGTAGTGGACGAATTTATATACCTCGGATCTGCCGTGAACAAAACCAACAACGTCAGCCTTGAGATCAAACGGAGAATTGTGCTTGCGAATAGATGTTATTTTGGGCTAAGCAAGCACTTTCGAGATAAAGCCCTCTCTCGAGTAACAAAAGTCCAGCTGTACCAGACTCTCATTCAACCTGTCTTGCTTTATGGCGCAGAATCCTGGGTCCTATCGCAAGCAGACGAAACATCTGTAGGAGTCTTCGAGAGAAAAATACTCAGAAAAATTTATGGCCCTATAGTGCACAACGGCGAGTATCGGCGACGCATGAATCATGAGCTGTATGAGCTTTATCCTGACATTGACATAGTTAAGCGGATCAAAATAACGCGATTGCGCTGGCTAGGCCATGTCAGTAGAATGGATGAAGATGAACTAGCGCGAAGGCTTTTCGAAACCGAACTCGAAGGAAGACGAAAAATAGGAAGACCAAGACTCCGCTGGAGGGATCAGGTTGACGAATCCCTGCGTACACTTGGTATTGCCAACTGGAGAGATAAAGCAAAAGATCGAACTGGTTGGCGAAATATGTTATCTTCGTTTTGTAAGGTCCCTGACCCCCCGGGGTTGTCCGAGACCGGATAAGTAAGTAAGTAAGTAACTCCAAATTACATTCCGTCATCGATTGTACTAGCAATAATGATGGATGCAGAGCTTACTAAGTTCCTGTATGAATGAATCAAAATTGGATTTAAACAGCAAAGATATAATTTTTACCGCCCTATAAAAAGGTTGCTGAAGAGAAAGCAAAGTGATATCCCGATGATATACAAATATCCGAAAAAGATTCGTCTGTTAGCTTTCAAAGCTTATTGGACCACACAATAAGGCGTTTATTTGAAAGTTTGTCAAACGAAGAAGTAAATGCTATGGCGGTTTCTAGTTGCATGCTCATGTATAAATGGGGTTGTGATGGTTCATCTGACCATGTCGAATATAACCAGAACTTATCAGGTGATATTAGTGATAATAACTTGTTAGTATCCATGGTGCACTTAACTCTGCAGTCAACGCCTGGAGATGAATACTGGCGCAATAAGAGGCCTTCGTCAACAAGATACTGTCGTCCTATTTCCTTCGAATTTGCTAAGGAAACAAAAGAGAAAGTTTTAAGTGTTGTTGAGAAAGTTAATCGCGGCATTGCAAGTTAAAAATGTAGAGAGATTTTAGTATGTGGTAGACAATTCAGTGTGAAGCATAATTTGTTGTTTACTACGTTGGATGGGAAGACGGCTCAAACTGTTACAAATACAGCTTCATCAGCAGTTTGCTATACTTGTAAAGCGAAGCATTCCGAAATGAATCAATTAGCTACAATCTCAAGAAAAGCTATTGATGGGGAAGCATTTAAATTTGGCATTTCTTCGTTACATGCTACAATTAAATTTATGGAGTGCATTTTTCATGTTGCTTACAACAAACCCTTCCAAAAATGGTCTGCGCTAACAGACGAACATAAACAATTAAAACAAAACAACAAGCTTCCTATACCAAAAGGACTCAAGGAACGAATGAACATAAGAGTCGATTCAGTTCAATATGGAACAGGATCATCTAATGATGGAAATACGTCGCGACGTTTTTTCTCAAATCCGGCACTCGTTGCTGATATTACCGGAGTTTCCGAAGAGCTGATAGACCGTTTTCGAATAATATTACAAATAATAACGTGTAGCCAGAAAATCAATTCGGAAAAGTTAAAAACTTTACTTGGGATACGGCAAAAAATACTTATATTTTATATCTATATTTTGTATGGGTTTAATGGGCGGTGGGCATGGTCGATTTGATGAAACTTCGCATGCACATTTTTTGTATTCTAGAAAGTGGAGGTATCAAATTTGAAGGACAGGAAAAACTTTGTGCGAAAAAATCGATTTGGATTGCATGAGGGGTGGGCAGTGGGCTTGTCCGATTTTGATGAAACTTGTCACGTATCTGTTGTTTATTGTAGAAAGTGTATGTACCCAATTTGAATACTTTTGCTTGGATAGGAATTTTATGCGAAAAAATCGATTTGGATTGTATGAGGGGTGGGCGGTGGGCGTGGCGGATTTTGATAAAATTCTATTTTTTCTTAATTTGGTCAATATAATGCTCGGTGCCAATTTCAATGATCTAGGACCATTCCTTATAGTTATTGTAAAAATGTATGAACCCATCCCACTGTGCGTCGTCTGGGTTCATTTTGGAATTGGCCCACTACGTGACGTTTTTCATATTTCCCTAACCTCTGAAATAATTCTTCCACTGAAGTTGCTCCATACAATACGGATACGTTATTGTAATTATCTTATTTTTTCCGTTTTTTGACCTGATACGGCATTAACCGGTGATCAAAAGAAAATTACAAATTTGGCCGCAAGTCCATATTTTCCGAAATATAGGCCTCCAAAGCTTGAATGCATAATCGCGCGTCAGTCAGCCATTTATTAAAATCAATAAAATCGGATATGACATTTGGTTACAATAACCGGTTTTATAAACCGGCTTAAAACCCCGGGTTTAACACTCGCAATTAAAAATCAGTTTCTATAAAACTGTTAATAAATCCAAATTTGATTATTGGAACCGGTGTTTTATTCCACTATTTGGAACCGGGTTTAACAACCGCGGAATCAACCAATTGCAAGAGATGAATTGAAAATATATTGTATAAACAGATATGACAACTATGAAACAAGGTTTTGATGAACCACAGGGAGTGCCACAAAATCCCCAAACACTAAATCCCCAACCTAAAAAAAATTCCCAAGCACAAAATCCCCAAATTCAAAATCCCCAAATTCAAAATCCACAAGCACAAAATCCCCAAAATCCAACTTTAGCGAAAATGCCAAAAAAAAAAATCCCCAAACAGAAAATCCCCAAACTGAAATTAAAACTCCAAAAAAATTTTATGATAAATTAACAAAAATATTTATTAGGTACGAGGAAATGGAACCAAAAGTTAATTCATGAAAATATTATTGAAAACTAAAAATATTATATATAAAGTTCATTTTTGGTATTTAGCCATTTAATAAAAGTTCTAATTCTATTTTGACATTTTGATAAAATTCTTTTTGAATATATTTTAGATATGTATCTTGAAATTTTGTAAAAATTCTAATTGCATAGTGATAAACTATGTGAAATTGATCTTAAATATGTTATTTTTTCTAATTAAACTCGAGCTTTTACAACTTTTTTAATATGTTTACGGCGGTAGATGTTTTTTTTATTTTTTCGCATGGATATGCCTGGATGTATCTTATCTATATTGGCTTGGATTTCTATATATTCTTTCTTTAATTCTTTTATAATTTCATACACGCCGCATTTTTTTTCCAACTATAATTTTTAGACTCCGGTGCCAAGCCTCAATTGAGTTTGAAGAGCGCGGAAAATTGTCATGGAAGGCATCTGAAACGCACCAAATATTAGGCCTATATTTTGAGGCACCCGATTTTCTTGTAGATCTGATATAGTTTTGCTTAAACCAAGCACTAATTTTCTTAAAATCTTTATCAATATTGCTGTCACTTAGCTCATTATAATACAACAAATGATAAGCTTTTTTTACCATATTTTTGAGCAAGCTTTTCTTTTTGTACTTGCCTCCAAATTATTTGCCCGAAATGAAATAAACAGGGCATCAGGGAAAAACTGTTGGGCCACGGACGAGATTGTTTGTTCAAAATCTGTAATAATTCGTTGTGGATTTAAATTAATATTTTGACCTAAAGCTAAATGGAACAGTTGATGGAAGAACTCATTGTAAGCCTGCTTAGATTTTTTGCTCATAAGGCAAAAAATTAGAGGCACAGATTGACCATCTATAAAACCTTGGATTGTGAAAAGTTGCCGGAACAGTTTGGGAACTACATAAAAGTTTCCATCCATCACTATGATTTACCTAATTCTTTCAATGAATTAGTCGTGCCCATTATGATGTTTCTTTCACCGTTGTAATTCCAGTCGGTTAAGACAAAAAGTTCGCCCTCCAAGTACTTTAATTCTTCTGGTATACATACGTCTTCTAATTTATATGGCTCTGGCACCGTATCCGTTGTTTTTCGATTACGAATAATTTTAATTTTTTGAGCTCGTTTCGACGAGTGTACCTGCTGGTCTGGTTGACAATTTACAATTGCTTCCCTGATTATTTGGGAAGCTTCCTGTGAAGATGAGCTGCTAACATCTTTAACTTTTTTATTTGCAGTTGATACAGCTACACAATGCGCCTTTGGATCATGATTGTGTTCGGTAGGGGCCCGTTTAATTGCATGTCCGTCATTAGTTTTTGTTCTTATTACAACACTTTTGCACATCAGAGATTTTCTTTTGGCGCAAGACCACCGAAACTCTGCCGTTTTAATTTTTGAATGATAATGGTAGTCGCAACCATCCACACAAAGTTTGTCATTGCCTTTATTTGATTTCACAATAACTACTTCCATTTTATTTGCTAATTTAAAGAATTTTTGACACAATATTTAGCTTTACAACAATATTTTAACAATAATTTCACAATAATTTTTTTTGACAACTGGCGAAGTAATTTTAATTGCAGGGTTACCAAGTCTCACATAATATACACAGAAATTGTAATTTTCACATATGAAACTTACTTAGCAATCCTTGAAAGGGTACGGCTACGTCATCTAACAGGAAATCATGCGCAATTCGTAATCTTTAGTCTACAACTCTTGTATTTTAACATTTACAGAAATTTTTTCTTAACTGCCTTCTCGTTCTCACACACAAATTTTACCATAAAGGCCTTAATTCAAAATAGGCCAAATGGGGTTAATTGGAATTTCAGTTTTTCATTTCCTCATCCTGTTGTCGTTTAAAAGGATTACAAAAATCCAAAGGATAAGATTTTATAAAAAAATGTCGTACTGTGTAATATTTTTAGATTTTTAAATTTTTTATATTTTCATAAGTAATAGTTAACTTCTTCCATTACATACTCGTGCCTAACAAATATTTGTAAATTTATTATAAAATTTATTTTGAGTTTAAATGTCAGAAATAATTACAAACACAAAATCCCCATTTTCTGTGTGAAATACATTTAAATTAGGTTTAAAATCGCGGCGATTTTAAACCTAATTTAAATGTATTTCACGGGTGTACCACATAATCCCCAAAATCAAAATCCCCAAATCAAAATCCCCAAATCAAAATCCCCAAACACAAAATCCCCAAACACAAAATCCCCAAACACAAAATCCCCAAACACAAAATACCCATTTTCTGTGTGAAATACATTCAAATTAGGTTAAAAATCGCCGCGATTTTAAACCTAATTTGAATGTATTTCACACAGAAAATGGGTATTTTGTGTTTGGAATTTTTTCTGAAATTAAAATTCAAAACAAATTGTAAATATTTATTCACAAATATTTATTGGGTATGTCATGAATAGTAGTAGTAAACTTAAATATATAATATATATAACAATAAGGGGAAAACAACAATATTTCGTTATAAAAATAGTTCAGTTAGAAATTAAAATTTTAAACATATTATATAATGAATTCACAAATGTTTCATAATGGGATAAAAACAATAATTTTTCTTTATCAAAAGAGTTTACACATAAGATGAAATTTATAACATGTTATAAAGCTTTTAGGTACACAGTGAAATATTATGAGATTTACAAGGCAAATGAGTTATTTTATCTAAATCAGTTCGAGATTCAACCACTTTTTTAATTTTCTTAAGACGCTCAACATTTATTTTATTTTTTTTCGGTAATATCGTAAAAATTTGGGGATTTTGTGTTTGGGGATTTTGTGACAATATCTCTGAAAAAGTGTGGGGATTTTGTATTTGGGGATTTTGTGTTTGGGGATTTTGTATTTGGGGATTTTGATTTGGGGATTTTTTTTTCGTCTGGGGATTTTGTGTCTGGGGATTTTGATTTTGGGGATTATGTGGCACTCCCTTTTGTGACAATATCTCTGAAAAAGTGTGGGGATTTTGTGTTTGGGGATTTTGTGTTTGGGGATTTTGTATTTGGGGATTTTGATTTGGGGATTTTTTTTTCGTCTGGGGATTTTGTGTTTGGGGATTTTGATTTTGGGGATTATGTGGCACTCCCGTATTTCACACAGAAAATGGGGATTTTGTGCTTGGGGATTTTGTACATGGGGATTTTATGTTTGGGGATTTTGAATTTGGGGATTTTGAATTTGGGGATTCTGTTTTTGGGGATTTTGTGCTTGGGGATTTTGTGTTTGGGGATTTTGATTTGGGGATTTTGTTTTTGGGGATTCTGTGTTACACCCGAACCAAACGGGTTCAAAAATCAAAAGCGGTTCATCTTGACGATTTTTCCTCGAGATGGCCTAATTTAACTCACCATGCCATCCTGAATCCGTTGAGTGACTATATCGTGTTATACCTTGTATTAAGCGTATTTGTAGTAGTCGATTTATATCTTTCCTTACATGTTGTATTATTGGACGAGAATAATGACGCCTGTACCATTTATACACCGGCCTACCACTTGAGGTCAAAAATACCAATTGAGATAAAAGTACGCAGGAAATATGACAGTCATTTTACGGAAAACAATTGTACTCATACTCATTCAATTTCTGCTTAGACACTCAAGACTTATGGGTCAGAATAGCCTAGACGGAGTGCGGTTGACTCTGACGCCATGTGTAGCAGGTTCAAATCCCTGTGCATCTACTGAATTTTTTTTTTTAAATTGACCTTAATCTAATAGCAATTAGTGTGGCAGATTGGAACTACAACCAGCTGTTTTCCCAGAATATCATTAGATATTAAGATGACTAACTCTACAAACTACGAATAATTTACTTCAAATCAAACCGGCATCGGAAAACATTAAGTATTGTAATAATTCTAGGTATTCTCCTTCAGAAGGATTGCATCAATTCATTTTAAAGTGTTCGCCTTCCAAAGCAAAATTTTAATTTTTCTACATTCCCACAGATTGTCAAATATCACAACAGCACTTGTACAACGAGGCCTCGGAGTCATCTGTAAATTCGTAGACCATTGGTAAGTGATGATAATTCCTTGGATATTTCCAAAATTCAATTAAAAATTTGCTTTGAAACCCCAACATTTTGATATAAAAATCGGCTTAATATCCAAATGACAAGCTAAAGGCCAATTTTCGTTAAAGTTTGAGTGTAATTAATTTTCATCCAATCTTGATTAACCTTAGTACCAGTTAATCTGGTTTAATATATGGCAAAGAAATAAAGCTTTACGTCATTTGAAGGTTAATATATGCATATATTGTATAATATGCATATACATATAACCGAATTTAAATAACCTTGAATTTATCGATGAATTGTGAAAATGTGGAAAAGAATATCACCCTAAATGTCTTTGAAAGTTATATATTATCAATAGAAGTCACATTAAGCATTGGAAATTTTTAAACATTCGTTGACTTACATTTGCCGTCACTGACAATATCAGTGCTGTTAGCAAATTTTGTTGAGAGGAATTATTAGTCTCATCATCCACTCCCGATTAGTATTGAGAAATTGTATGTAAACCCTTAATCGGTTCATATCTATAATTAGAAACTGTGACCTTAACATTTTTCTTCTCTGTCAACATCAAATAGAATACAGATCCAATTAATAGTTTCTGTTATTTATACATTAAGTTAACATCCGTCCTCTCGTAATGTTAGTTAGGAAAGTGATCAATGTAAAGATATTGGAAATGTGTATTCAGAAGCTACAAAGTTCTATATTTATATGAGTATGCATTTACATTAGGATCTACATACATAGGGATATTAGAATAGAGTTATTTAAATTCACTACAGTCGTGTAAAAAAAATTTATGGTAATTAAACAAATCGAGTTAATTAGTTTCTAAGTGAATGTTTATTTCTTTTGAATAAAATATGAATTTGTGTTACATTAATAAAATGAACGCTTAAGTTCGTGGAGATTCTTGCGGAGGGGGTGATGTAAAATAAAGGTAATAGAATCAACTTAGGGGTCTTACAAAATATATTTTAAGTCGTTAAGACTAGGAAGGGATCGGGTTTCGAGGCGGAGAACTCCTTCAATATCTATAGTTCTCTATTTTGTCGATAACCTGACTGGTATTCTTTGTTTATCTTTATTTTTTTTGCTTTAATCTAGGCCGTACAGGGCAGTAGAAGTTTTGGTCAGAACCTTGCCATCCAGAATAGTGTTTATGTTGGTTTCAGTTTTCGGGAGTCTATAATAATTGTTTATTTATGTTCTGGATTGTGACAATACTAATTCCAAACAGGACCGAACCTGCCCAACCCGACTGATAGCTAGCGTATCAATGGCTCCCACTGTCCGTTTGGTACTAAACAATATTCCACCAATACACTCCATCTGTTTACACAATCCGTGTTCTCCAAAGAAAAATAAATTACACCATATTGGGTTAATTCTTATGGCATGACTACTGCCTTTAACATTTAACGGAGAAGTTGGTTTTGAACATCACATAAATAAAATGGCGCCCAACGTGGGGCCCGGAGTAATCCATCTGATTACTTTGGTTCCTTAATAAATTAGTTCTAATAGAGTTCATTACGAAGATTTTGTAAAATCTTGTGTTAGTGGGAAAATGTGTGGCGAATAATTGTTGAACCTCTCTGGACTTTCAGATATATGACTGGTTCGAATATCCTGACCGAGTAGCTATTCAGCAATTCATTCTCCTCCATTTAAACACTGATAGATGAGTTTATAAAGACTTTTAGTAAGATTTTTTTTTACATTTTGCTTAGATGTGAATTCATGTTGGTATAACCGTCCTGGTCGCTTTAGGTTTTACTTTCACCAGCTTGTCGCTATTGACAGTCCAAAGTGGTCAGTTATATGATACAAGACCGTCGAAATTCTTTTGGTATTCACATTGTATAGCAATTGTTTGCGAAAATTTTACTCCATAGACCAGTTTGAAATACCTGTATCAGTCAATGAGTTAATACTTTTTTTCTTTACCTTTGTTTACTATCACTCACCAATGCAAGATAAATCATAATTAATTTATTTGTTATATTTTTCTATTAATAGAAACGCCGTTCTGTTGAGAAAGGCGGTAATTTTGTTTGTTTGTGGGTCTGATTGATCTTTTTGATGAACTTAAGATAAATTTCGTTAATTGAACTTATAATGGCCACATCACGAACACCTCCACTTTCCACTTTCGAACCGAGGGAAATGTCTAGGTTTGATGTATCGAAATGCTTTCCTTGCAACGAAGTTATGAATTTTGAATCACAAGAGTGCGACATTATTTCAAAATGTAACCACATTTTCCATCGAACATGTGTCGAAGAGGCATTATCATCTTCTTCTCAATGTCCGATATGTAAAATGGCCTGCGAGTTGTCGGACCTCCGGAAGCATAATACGATTCCGGTGGTGCAAAACGAAACTGCCACTCAAACTGGTACAAAAAAAATCACGGCCTACTGTCCGCGGTAGAGCTAGAGGAGCTATGGCTCACCGTCCGATGACTAGAAGTTATAGTAAAAATTTATTTGCTGAACCTATGAACTTTAGTCTGGACTTAAGCCCTCGCCATTCTGTCAACAATTTAATTGAGGTTGGAGAATTTACCCCTGCACGTATTCATCCACCTACTACCAAAGTTTTTCAGAATCCCAACCATGTAGCTGATAACCCAAGTCATTCACGTCAGAATAGATCTAGTGGCAAGGGCATAGATTATGACAGAATCAATAGGATGATGGAGGACAATATAGTGAACATTTTGCAAAATATGAACTTGGTTCCAAGCCACACTCCAGTTCAGCAGCCGGTCAATTTTCAGGGACAACATCATGCTCATTCCAATATAACACCTCTTGTATCTTCGCCACTTCCCTCAATATCCAATGTACACCGGACAAATAGAAATCCTCTGTCTGCCGGACGGACAGAATCTGTGCTTTCTATTCGCCCGGAGAAGGCGACGTCCATAATTCAGAACTGGAATGTTAAATTCAGTGGATCAAGTAATGGTTTGACAGTAGAAGAATTCTTATATAGAATAAAATCATTAACAGCTGAACATTTTAATAACAACTTTGAAATCATATGCAAAAATATCCCAGCACTTCTTGCTGACAAGGCTAGTTCGTGGTATTGGAGGTACCACAAGCAAGTGGATGCGATAAGATGGGAGGATTTTTGTATAGCTTTGCGATATGAATATAAAGATATGAGGTCAAGCTTCGACTTAAAAGAGGAAGTTCGAAATCGGAAAATGAAGCCAGGGGAATCATTCGAGTCTTTTTATGATGACATTTGCTCTATGGTTGATAGACAAGCACAGCCCATGTCAGAAGAGGAACTGGTCACCATTCTTGTTCGAAATGTAAGACCTGACATTCGGCATGAACTGTTATATGTCCCGGTGTATTCCGTAGCGCATTTAAGAAAACTCGTTCAAATGAGAGAAAACTTGTTAAATGACGACCATTACAGGAAGACTTACTCGTCTAAACCAAGTATTCCATCTCATTTCAACGCTCGTCGCAATGTTGCCGAAATTAACTTCGAGGAAGAAGGCGTGAGGGAATCGAAAACTACCAACTGTGTTGATGCCTTAAACCAAGACCTAAAATGTTGGAACTGTGATGGGGTTGGTCATTTTTGGTACGATTGCAGTGTGGAACGGAACATTTTTTGTTATGGCTGTGGGGCTAAGAATATTACCAAGCCACAATGTAATCGTTGTGCAAATAAGAAACTGTCGTTCGGTTCAAAAAACTTTGTGCGCCAACATTCCCCCCAGAATCACACCTAGCTATCAACGCTACGACCCCTAAAAGTAATGTCGGATCGTCTTACGACCATACCCAGATTGACACCTTAAACCCTCGCCTTACCATTTTAAAATCTCTTACGATAACAGAATTTTGTATCCTATTCAGCCTTATCATGACCGTCTTCAAGCATAAATTGCTAGACGAAAGCAAATATTTTCAGTATCTGCAATGTCAACTGAAAACGTCAGGCCACCGAAAAGATCTACCCTTCGGATGAGAAAATTTTATAAATTACGGAAGTATGCTTCAAAATATATTATTTCATCGATTGTGAACAGTTCAGCTGATAGACGATTTCATGCTAGAGTACGATTTCTAAATTTTTTTGAATACGGTTTACTAGACACGGGAGCGAATATATCATGCATTGGGTCCGATCTAGCGCTTCACGACTTTTCGAGTTCTGACAATTTTGCTCCGTCAAAAGCTTCCGTAAGAACTGCCGATGGAAGAGTTCAGAAAAGTACAGGTATACTAGAAGTTCAAGTTCATTTTCGAAATGAAGTCCATACTTTGAAGTTTTTGATAGTTCCGTCCATTAACCAACGACTTATATTAGGACTAGACTTTTGGAAAGCATTTAATTTGGCGTCTGACGTTTTTGAGGAAGATATAGTTTCTGATCCAACATTTCAGTCTACCATGACTTTCGGCGTTAATGGATTAGAAAAACCAACTTGTCCCAATGAAAATGTGGAACAGTACAATGACCTAGCCTACCTCTAGCACCTGGTCAGAAAACTCAACTCAAGACCATTATTGAGCTTTATCCAGATTTTTCCAAACAAGGTTTGGGAAGAACTAGTTTATTGAAACATGACATCGATGTTGGAGATGCAAAACCTATCAAGCAACGTTTTTACCCTGTATCTCCGACTGTGGAAAAGTTAATGTTCCAGGAGTTAGATCGCATGCTCGCATTAGGAGTAATTGAACCGTCTGTTTCACCATGGAGTTCACCCATGCGACTTGTGATCAAACCGAATAAAATTCGTCTGTGCCTTGATGCCAGAAAAGTGAATATGGTTACCCGAAAAGATGCATATCCGCTTCCGAGCATCGAGGGCATATTTGCTCGTCTTCCCAAAGCGAATATTATATCTAAGATAGATCTCAAAGACGCCTATTGGCAGATCGGTTTGACTGATGAAGCAAAAGCGCTAACAGCGTTTACGGTACCCGGTAGACCCCTATATCAGTTTGTGGTGATGCCTTTCGGGCTATGTAATGCGACAGATTATTCCGGCGGACTTAAGACATTGCGTCTTTGGATATTTAGACGATTTAATAATTGTCTCAGAGGATTTTCAACACCACATATCTGTTTTAGTTCGTATTGCACAGGAATTTCGAAGGGCGAATTTAACTCTGAACATCGAGAAGAGCCAATTCTGTGTGACATCTGTGAAATATCTCGGCTTTGTTATTGGAAATGGGGGGATAAAAACAGACCCAGAAAAAGTCGAAACAGTAATTAAATGGCCAGTGCCGAAAAGCTTAAAACAGGTACGAGGTTCTCTAGGGCTTGCGGGTTGGTATCGCAGGTTTATTGAAAACTTTTCATCAATAACTTTCCCCATTACAGAAACATTGACTTCTAAGACCAAATTTAATTGGACTTCGGAGGCACAAGGTGCATTTGAGCATTTAAAAACCTTGCTGACTTCAGCACCGGTATTAATCAATCCTGATTTTTCAAAAAAATTTTATTTGCATTGTGATGCTTCAGATTTCGGAATTGGCGCGGTGTTGGTGCAATTAGATGCTGACGGTATTGAGAAACCTGTGGCGTTTATGTCTAGAAAATTAAACACAGCCCAGCGGAACTACAGCGTAACAGAACGCGAATGTCTGGCGGCTGTTAAGGCTGTAAAGCGTTTCAGATGCTATCTGGAATTACAAGACTTTGAGATCATTACAGATCATTCTTCCTTACTGTGGTTGATGAACCAACCAGATTTAACGGGCAGATTAGCACGATGGGTCTTTAAACTACAGCCTTATACATTTTCCATCAGTCACAGGAAAGGAAAAGACCATGTTGTTCCAGATGCATTGTCGAGGATTCCCGATAATAACATTTCTGCAATGGAATTTATGGAATCCGAAATTGACTTGAAGTCCCCAGCGTTTGATGATGCTGATTACGTTGTTTTGCGGGCAAAGATAAGAGAGAATGAATCTAAATACCCCGATATAAAAATTATCGATAACTTTGTGTATATCAGAATAGATCATTATTCGGGGGAAGTAGAGCAGGAAAGCCAAGCTTGGAAGTTATGGATTCCTGAAACATTGCGTGGTTCAGTGTTATCTCGCTTCCACAACTCTCCCTCCGCTAGTCATGGTGGCATGGGAAAAACTCTCGATTTCATTCGGCGAAATTTCTACTGGCCAGGAATGGTAACTGATGTCAGGAATTTTGTGCGTGATTGTAAGATTTGTAAAAGCACTAAGCACCCTAATATTGTACTCAAACCAGAGATGGGGAAACCCATCGAAACCTTTCCAAAGGTTATATGTGGATATTTTTGGACCATATCCTCGGTCTAAAAGCGGATTTATTGGCCTACTCATTGTATTGGACCACTTAACAAAATTTCACTGGTTATGCCCTCTGAGGAATTTCACGTCCAGTGTTATACAACATTTTTTATTAACACAAATTTTCCACACATACGGAGTACCGGAATACATCATTAGTGATAATGGTTCGCAGTTCAAAGCGAATGAATTTAATGCGTTCCTCACTCAACTGGGTATCAAGCACATTTATACAAGCACATTTATATCACCTCAATCGAACGCTTCAGAAAGGGTAAATAGATCTATCCTTGCGGGCATTCGAGCATATCTAAAAGACGACCATCGAATGTGGGATGAACACCTCAGTTCAATTAGTTGTGCCCTGAGGAATTCAGTTCATCAGACCATAAAGTGCTCACCATATTCTGCCACCTTTGGAATGCACATGATGACACACGGAGATTCCTATGCCTTATTACAGAATATTAAAAGTTTAGACGAACCAGGTGTAAAGTTGTGTCGACAAGATCAGCTACAACTGATAAGAAAGGAGGTGCGAAAACATATAAGAAAAGCTTACGAAACAAACAGAGACCATTATAACCTACGTGCTCGTCCTATATCCTTTTCAGTCGGTCAAATTGTTTATAGGAGAAACTTTGCACAGAACTGTGCAGACAAAAGATTCAATGCCAAGTTGGCACCAGTGTTTCTGCAGGCACGGGTTACAAAGAAGTTAGGATCGAACTACTATGAATTACAAGACTTAGAGGCAACGAGTACGGGCATATATCACGCCAAAGATATCAAGTTGTAAATCGTCTTTTCCTGCTAATATCGTTACCGTTTGGTCGATATTATCCGGTTTGTAGTAGTCGATTTATATCTTTCCTTACATGTTGTATTATTGGACGAGAATAATTATGCCTGTACCATTTATACACCGGCCTACCACTTGAGGTCAAAAATACCAATTGAGATAAAAGTACGCATTGGGTGAAATTTGTTTTTCAGGAAATATGACAGTCATTTTACTGAAAACAATTGTACTCATACTCATTGAATTTCTGCTTAGACACTCAAGACTTATGGGTCAGAATAGCCTAGACGGAGTGCGGTTGACTCTGACGCCATGGGTAGCAGGTTCAAATCCCTGTGCATCTACTGAATTTTTTTTTTAAATTGACCTTAATCTAATAGCAATTAGTGTGGCAGATTGGAACTACAGTTAGGAGCATGTGAGATTTTTTCCCTATTTTTAGAACAATAGATTCCATTAACTGAATAGATTGCAATTGGAAAGCAAACTTAGGTGGGATTAGTGTCGCCGCAAATTATTGGAAGAACTTTGTATTATAAACAAATTCTGGAAAACGACTGTCTAGAGCATAGGTTTTGTTGAATAGTGACCGACAATGAGATTTCATTTTGGGTTTCGTTAGCTGGCTCGTGAACATTGTCTGCGGAAAGAAAAAAATTGCGTTTGATTTATGTATAAGAGTGCATACATGTGTGTTCAGTGTGAGAAATCCAGGAACTCTGTCCACTGAGTCCACATCCACATTATTCAGCTGCCGAAGCCCAATTTGGTAAAGGACCAGGACTGGAGGAAATTTGCTCGCCTGATTCACATTTAACGACAATCACATCGCAACAGAAACAGCAGAATTACCAATTTGGTCGCTTGCCGTTTGCCACCTTAAGCATACATTCACAGCCTTCCAATTGTCGATATTCGGTGCAGTTACGTAACATCCAATTCAATTGTTCATATTCGGTGACGTTACGCAATAGCCAATTTAATTGTCTATATTCGGGATATTGCTCAACCAGCACATCCACTGACCGAACGTGAGGAAATACCTACAATCGGTGTTGTTACACCATTGCAACAATAAGAGAGCATGGACCACCAACCGCTAGAGGTGACCTAAATTCGCAGAGGATCGTGTCCCAACTTATATAGATTACCTGGATTTCACTACATTAAGGACGTAGGGGTCATCAAAAGCATCACCCACACCAATAGCGGCCTACCGTTTGAATATTTCATCACTACAACCAGCTGTTTTCCCAGAATATCATTAGATATTAAGATGACTAACTCTACAAACTACGAATAATTTACTTCAAATCAAACCGGCATCGTAAAACATTAAGTATTGTAATAATTCTAGGTATTCTCCTTCAGAAGCATTGAATCAATTCATTTTAAAGTGTTCGCCTTCCAAAGCAAAATTTTAATTTTTCTACATTCCCACAGATTGTCAAATATCACAACAGCACTTGTACAACGAGGCCTCGGAGTCATCTGTAAATTCGTAGACCATTGGTCAGTGATGATAATTCCTTGGATATTTCCAAAATTCAATTAAAAATTTGCTTTGAAACCCCAACATTTTGATATAAAAATCGGCTTAATATCCAAATGACAAGCTAAAGGCCAATTTTCGTTAAAGTTTGTGACTAAATAGTTCTGAGTGTAATTAATTTTCATCCAATCTTGATTAACCTTAGTACCAGTTAATCTGGTTTAATATATGGCAAAGAAATAAAGCTTTACGTCATTTGAAGGTTAATATATGCATATAGTATTGTATAATATGCATATATGTACATATAACCGAATTTAAATAACCTTGAATTTATCGATGAATTGCTTGAACCCTTAAAATTTCGATTTTGTTGTTATTTAACGATTTCTGTTAAGAAACAAAATGTGGAAAAGAATATCACCCTAAATGTCTTTGAAAGTTATATATTATCAATAGAAGTCACATTAAGCATTGGAAATTTTTAAACATTCTGTTGACTTACATTTGCCGTCACTGACAATATCAGTGCTGTTAGCAAATTTTGTTGAGAGGAATTATTAGTCTCATCATCCACTCCCGATTAGTATTCAGAAATTGTATGTAAACCCGTAATCGGTTCATATCTATAATTAGAAACTGTGACCTTAACATTTTTCTTCTCTGTCAACATCAAATAGAATACAGATCCAATTAATAGTTTCTGTTATTTATACATTAATGTTAACATCCGTACTCTCGTAATGTTAGTTAGGAAAGTGATCAATGTAAAGATATTGGCAATGTGTATTCAGAAGCAACAAAGTTCTATATTTATATGAGTATGCATTTACATTAGGATCTACATACATAGGGATATTAGAATAGAGTTATTTAAATTCACTACAGTCGTGTAAAAAAATTTATGGTAATTAAACAAATCGAGTTAATTAGTTTCTAAGTGAATGTTTATTTCTTTTGAATAAAATATGAATTTGTGTTACATTAATAAAATGAACGCTTAAGTTCGTGGAGATTCTTGCGGAGGGGGTGATGTAAAATAAAGGTAATAGAATCAACTTAGGGGTCTTACAAAATATATTTTACGTCGTTAAGACTAGGAAGGGATCGGGTTTCGAGGCGGAGAACTCCATCAATATCTATAGTTCTCTATTTTGTCGATAACCTGACTGGTATTCTTTGTTTATCTTTATTTTTTTTTTTTGCTTTAATCTAGGCCGTACAGGGCAGTACAAGTTTTGGTCAGAACCTTGCCATCCAGAATAGTGTTTATGTTGGTTTCAGTTTTCGGGAGTCTATAATAATTGTTTATTTATGTTCTGGATTGTGACAATACTTATTCCAAACAGGACCGAACCTGCCCAACCCGACTGATAGCTAGCGTATCAATGGCTCCCACTGTCCGTTTGGTATTAAACAATATTCCACCGTGGTCTCCAAAGAAAAATAAATTACACCATATTGGGTTAATTCTTATGGCATGACTACTGCCTTTAACATTTAACGGAGAAGTTGGTTTTGAACATTACTATTGACTTCTACTAGGAGGCTCTGGTACCGACTTGACTAGTTTTTAATTTAGATTCAATTTATGGGTAAAACCCGAAAAATCCAAATTTCAATATTATCTTAAAATTGAGAATTTTCTCACATAAAGAGTTTGAACCCCTAGAGTGGTGGGATTTTCTCAAACTTTTACCACTTTATATTCAGGTCAAACTAAATCAATGTGCAATTTTTTATTCAAATGAACTGAGAAAGGAAAATGTTCTAGTGTCTACAAATTTACACCCAAAATGCGAAAACCTGTAAACGTTGACCGTAAGTCGGACCGACTTAGAATTATCCGAAAGGGCTCAAATTTTCACCGTTAGTGTTAGACCAAATGGCATAAGAATCAGCTTGGTATTTACCAGAAATCCGAAGTTGATTTTTCATTGCCACCCTAATATGTACGTATGTATGTCTCTTAGTTAAAAATTTGTCAAACTGTCAACTATAGCTCTGTTCCCGTACGTACTACAACTTACTACTTTTACGACTTTTACTCGTAAACGGAAAAAGGAAAAATGTTGTAATATCGGGAAATAAATTGTAAATAAAGTAAAACTAAAATTAATAATATACTTTAATATCGCTCTGAATTTAATGCGTTCCTCACTCAACTCGCTGCAGAACGGCTACTTCGGGCTCTGACACGCCTGGCAGCATCTCGTGTTGTGCCAGTCTCTTCGAGGCGAGCGGCTAAACGTCGCAGTGTTTCACCAGTAGGCGTTGGACGGCCAGGAAATCTGCGACGAAAGTCACGTTGTGCCAAAGTCGCCGACCGATTATTGGTCAAATAAATAGTCAGCAATATTCCGCGTTCTGGAGCAGTGTAGCGTAACATTGTTTATTAACGTGTATTTCGCATGTGTTTACTACACAAATGTCAAAACAGAACTGACTTAGGGGCCAATCGCAAAATTTATAGCATTTTCTGGTAGGAGGATTACTTTTGCGCCACCTTGTATAAACCTTATTATCTCCGCCCGAAACATTTCCACCAACACAAACAGCACAACCTCAATTACAAGAAGCAATTGTCTACCTAGTAAGATTACGCAGCTTATTGGTCAGCGAAATAGATTAAAAAGAAAGGAACAGCGGTCGAATAGCTCGCAACAAAAAGATTTTTTTTAGCAATTGCGTTAAATTTTTAAAAAATGCTATTGACATAATGGTTAAAAAGGTTATTAATAAGAAGTGGACCAACCTTTTACAAAGTTTAAAACCGGGCGACAAAAATTGGAAGATAAGTCGATCCTTAAGAAGCAAAGGTAAACGCAATATATCTCATCTGAAACTACATGGCTCAAACATCATCATGGACATTGAAAACTGTGACTAAACTCGCTGTTTGGATGCATTCCCGACCGTGCTCAGGGAAATTGGGAGGGTTTTCCGGACAGCTTGTTACACAATCAAGATAGAATTAGGAAAGAGAAAAGAGAAGAGGAGGAATCTAAGAGAATTGGGGTACGGAGTAGTTCACCTATTTAACCCATATTTCGTCTTCAATGAATTATCAACTTACACTTCCATTTTAAAATCGGTATAATTTATTTTTCAACCAAAAAGAATCAAGGATATTGTATATCTTCAAAGTTATGGAATATTAGTGTAATTATGTTCTAAAAAATTTAGATTAATATGAGTTTCAGAAGTATTATAGTAGATATGTGATATATTACAAGTGAAATATCTCTTAACAAAATACATTAAATATTTCTAGAAAATTGACTTACTTGTTTCCTTGCTGCCATGAAGCGATCGCTGCATCGAAGTCAGGAACATAAAGATGATTAAGGTATAATTGATTATTGGAACTTAGATTATATAAAAAAAATAGGTTATAAATTTGTACAGATCAAGCTTCAGGATAAGTGTGAATTAGAAGTAGTTAAAAAGAAACATGTAAGATAAGATTGAATTAGTGAAAGGTTAGATTAATTCATGCAATTTAAAATATATCTTGGCAAACTCTTATTTTTAAGAACGATGGCTCATGGCTCCAGCATAAAAATAAAAAAACTTTCGAAATTGCAATCGATCGTTGCACAGTTGATGTAGTAATTGGACTAACAATTTGGTAAATTTGTATGTATTTGATGTCGTCTTAGCATAGTTGATGTAATAGTTGGAATAACAATTTGCTAAATTGTTCCGTATTTGATGTCGTCATTTGGTATCTAGGATTTCACCTTTCTCCTGGTGCAGTAGGTAGTTGGGCTTTTTATTCGTCGAGTTCAGCGAGATATATAAATATTCAGATCAATTGCTATAGGCCGAACTATCGACGTTTTCCCAACGTTTCCTATGGAGTCGCTATTAGGTTCTTGAGCCTCAGGAGTCACTCTCCTTTCCCACGCACAATTTAATTCGTTCTTTTAAATTTTTTAACGTTTTCAGTTCAAATTTTAGTTTTCGAATCCGTCAAAATTTTTCCTTTCCGAAATTTTTCAAAACCAAATTCTCCCCGATAAATTGTTTAATATTAAAAAAAACTTTTCCCCTAGGTAAATCTTAGCAAAGTGCAAATTACACCACAAGTACAAAGACAAATACTGAAAGATGTCTTTTGCGCGATAACAAGCCACGTTCTTAGACTCAACACCCTGTAGTCGATAAATGCAATTTCCAACCTTTTCCAAAACACGGGCTTTTACAGCAACTGGAGCTAAATAGCCCCACCAGAATTAGTATTATTTTTTTTATTACAATTTGTTTACCGAAATATTAATTTTCTATTGATTTTACTAAATTTCTTAATTAAAAGTTACAATTTAATATCTGTGTTCTAAATATTTTTGTATGTACTTAAATAACACTTTACAAAGTTTTTTATATGTTTAACATGTACCCAGCAGATAATTTTTAAAATTTGGAAGCAGTAAATCCGTCTACTGCCTACTGCTGAAAAAAATACACAAAAATAAGGCAAACGACTTCTGTACATCAAACCGCTTTTTGCCTGCGCGTTAAATTGCGCTTACAAAACGCTAATAAATATGCAGAATTTTTTTTTTAATTTGGTTGCTTCCGCGGATGCTCAAGTATATGGGTTATCTTTTGAAATTAATTTAACGGCCATTCACGAATAGTAGGCTGTGAATAGATGATGCAATATAAAAAAAATACATTTTATTTGCTTTTGCTGGTGCATCCTGGCAGCACTTGTATAAGACAGATTTTTTTTACGGATTTTAACGATCTTTTACGAACAAGGTGCAATGAACATTTTGATTGCTTATACTAGTGCATCGTAGTAGCACGAATGTAAGGCAGTCTCTTTCAACTGGTTTAACGATCATTTACGAATAGTAGGCGATGAAGAAAAAACTTGGATGATGCAACAAAAAACAATTTAGTCGAAATTGAATTTTCAAAGCGTAAAGGCGTGTATACGGGACGTGTGTGAAAAAATTAAAGTAAATGAAAGTGAAAATGAAAAATAACATAAAAAGGTATGTAAATAATTATTATGATTTATTAAAGTTATGTATTTGTCATGATTTGTTTTTTATTGTATACAAAAATATTTGTGTTACAATATATTCTAGTCTGTTCATGAATTAAATCCCTTCATATACAATTAATTTTTTTTTATTAAATTGATTATAACACGCAAAATTTAATACTTTTTTTGTGTGTTTCTTACGTATTTAAAAATGGTAGGCAAAAGCTAGTTAAATAAATTAATAAAAAAAGACAAAATGAAAAATATCTTGGCCCTTCAATGTGATCGATCTTCTTCTGCAAGGGTTGAAGAAACGTCCATTCAGGAAAATTCTAATATTCTTGAACTCTCTGAGAATGATTCAACTAATGAATATACGGAAGAGATTTCTTTGAGAGATGAGATAAAAAATTGGTACATTACATACCACCCCTCTGTTGAATGCACGACCGTATTGCTAAGAGTTTTAAACGGAAAAACTACAGAAATTCCACGAAGCATAGCAACTTTAATTGGGCGCAGCAATTGGTTTCAAAAAGAACTGTTGCGCCTGTTGAAGTCAACTTACGTTAAATAACTGAAGTCATAAAAAATTACAATATTAAAGAAATCGTATTAGACATTGGTATCGATGGTCTGCCTCTGTTCAAGAGTAGCGAGGTGGGACTATGGCCTATATTGGGTCGAGTAGTAAACATGCTAATGACAAACATTTTTTTAATCGGTAGCTACGTAGGAAAAATGAAGCCGTTGGATGTAGATTTATATTTGCATGATTTTGTATATAAAATTTATTGGAATACGGCTTAGTTTTAGACGACTGTGTAATAGGAATAAAAATTCGTGCTTTCTTGTGTGACACCCCAGCTAGGACCTTTGTATGCAATGTAAGGGGGCATACTGCTTTAAATGGATGCAGCAAATGCGACCAAAAAGGAGTAAGTATCTCCAGGGTTACAACCTACAGTACTTGTTTAGGTCAATTACGTACTGATGAGGATTTCAAATTAAGGCGAGATACAAATTTTCATCAGCAAAAATATGCAAACATGCAAATGTCCCATGAAAGTTGAAATATTAAAATGGTAACACAATTCCCTTTGGACACTATGCATTTGGTAGATTTGGGAGTAATGAAGAGAATGCTATTATTACTTCTACATTCAAAGGCTAATAGAGATTTTCAGCTTATACCAAACAAGCGATGTCGTCGTTTGCACACTGTTTTGAATAAAACCATATATTTTTGAAAAGTGTGATTCTTATATGATTATTTTTCTTAATTACATATTATTTTAACTCCTTAACAATATTTTTTAAGCAATATGCCTCGCCCAAACAATCCATCAAATGATGATACCTCGTCATCAACACTAATGATGATGCTGTCAAAAATGGATAATTTAATAAAAAATATAGATGAGTTAAAACTAAAAGGTATTTTTTTATATGTTAAAAAAAATATATTCCACTATTGAAAATTAAATTCAATTGGAAATAGGGTACGAAATAGATTTTAATATTTTTGTTTTAAGAAGAGACATATGATAGACAAAACCTGCAGTTGATTCAAGAGGTTAAGCAATTAAAAGGTGAGTATGTTTCTATAAAAATAAGTGACACTATTTTTATTCTGTTGTTAGACCTTTTCCTTATCAATAAATAATCAATATTAATAAGTGACACTTTTACAACTTAATTATTTTTTTTTATTAGAAACCGTTTGTGATCAAAACAAATTTATTGTTAATTTAATTTCCGAAGCAAATGTAATGATAAAGTCCAATTTAGTCCCCGGTAAGGTTTCCACAAAGTACATCGATCAGTTTCCTATTAAATCTGATGCCGAACTGGAAGACATAGAATTAGAAATATCAGCTGAGACGAAGAATTCTATGGTAATATTAATTAACATGATTATTTGTATTTATGTATAAAATAAATTTCCCCCTTTTAGATTGCTACAATTAAAAACATAATAGGAAAAGAAAGAATTAAGAAAAGAATTACTGACATTTTTGATGAAAATCTTTTATTCGAGTATAATGTAGAGGGAAGATCAGGAAAAAAGAAACTCCAAAAATTCCCAAAGCTAATGGATATCTTATACCGTAAGTATATTTCACATATTGTATTTTGCCTAATTATTTATTAATTGACAAACTCTAAATAATATCCCACAAACAGTCCAAAAAATATTTTAAGTGTTAATACTTGACTATAAACTTTTGTTAAAAATATGTGATTAACAGTTTACTAATTTGATTGACTTTTCAAAACTAAGTTAAATTAAAATTAACTAAAAAATATATCAATATATATTCAAATTAAAATATTTGCTAGTAAATGTGATAGGTTTTTTTAATGAGCATCACTAAGATATTTTTTGGGTGTAATTAAATATGAGTTTATAATTCTTGTATTTACAGAGTCTGTTTATAAGGAGGAAGTAATTACAGAAACCCAGTTTTGGGAAGAAATGAAAAAAGCAATTCGTTTGCTTAAAAATCGGCACTATAGAGATGCATGCTTGAAGAGAAAAAATACATCTAGTTCATACCCGACCGAAGAACAAAATAATTCTTCCTTAAATAATGAAAGTGACAGCGGACATATAAATAATTGCGAAAAAGTATTAAAACCCAAGAATTTTAAATTTCTTTAATTGAGAAACAAAATATTTTTTTTATAGTGCATATTATGAATATTTCTGGTCAAAATATTTATTCGTGAATTTATTTAATTTATGTATTATTTTTTATCGTTTATTTTAATGTTACACAAACAAAAAATGACGGAACTTTAAATATCGTTTAGTACAAAAAATAAAATATTTTTTTTATCCTACATATATGATCAATATGGACTCTTGAATTACTTTTTGTTGGTCTCATCTAACAGTATTATTTTTTATGTATACATATATATAAATACAGCCATATTTTTTATTTTTTTGTTTATGGTTTTTTATGTTACTCAAAGAAAGAAATACAATTTTAATTTATATATGAAAAAAAATAATTTAACTGAATTTCCATTATAAAATTATATTAAGTTAAGCAAAGCAAAATTTGAGTGAAATAATGAAGAAAACAAAATTCAACATTTCCTGCATTCAAGTAAGCAAAATATTAAAGTCTCTATTCAGTAAGTAATACCTTTAAAAATGTTTTATTTTATCCAAACTGATACAATTTTGTAGAAATCAGTTACAACTAATATTGTAAATGATTTTTACTAACAAAATTGGTTCAGAATACAGGAAATTAGACACTTTATAAGGCAAGTGAGAGCTAAAAAAAAGACATGAATATTTCGCTTATTAGAATGCATGAAATATCAGCATTTTCTATGCATTATTATTTTGCTTACTAGATGACATGAATATTTCGCCTACTAGAATGCATGAAATATCCACATTGTGTATGCATTAATATTTCACCTACCAGAAGGCATGAATATTTTGCTTACCAGAATGCATGAAATATTATCATTTTCATTGCTAATATAAATGCAGTTATTAGATGCAATGAATTCAGCGCATTGCCAAAACAATAATATAACCGCTTTTCGGATCTCCAATGTATTGCTTATAAGCGGGAAATCTCACACAAATATAATGCCTCATTTCGTCACAAATATAAGCATTACCAAAAACTCGTTGCCTTACAAAGTTGCTTCCACCGAAGCAGTAATTTCTGCTGGGTAGTTAAAAGCTGCATTCACAATTTCAGCCACAATAGCAATAACCAATTACTTCGAAAAATTATGTGTGTGAGAACGATATAACTTGACAAGATGAATTGTCGCTAGCATTCCGACACATGGTATAATAACTATAAGGTAGAAGCACTAGAATAAGCACGCGTCAATAGTCAAAATCAGGTGATCACAGTGTAATTACTTTCAAGCAGCTGGATTGTATTTTGAATTGAAATATTTGTAAAAAAAAAGCTGTAGCGAAAAATATATAATTTGTATATGTCCGCCTTGTGCCTTTTAAAGCATTGCACCACACCATAAAATGGACACATGCTTCGAATTTAAAATAAATAAAATAAATGGTTTCCCATTACATTCCATGAAGGGACCGGGGAGAACTTCTCACAATCACTGAGCTGTGCGCTCTCCAGTTTTCACTCACTGATTGGGACCTACAGTTTTACACCGATTCCCAACGGTATTTTGAGAAGCTTTTTCATGGCTATATACTCGATAGTGTCGCCGTCGCTAAGCGAGGTGACCGTCGTCGAAAGAAATTTTAAGGTGGTTGGAGCAGGGATCGAACCCAGGATCTCCTGTACAAGAGGCGCGCACACTACCCATTGCACCACCGACTGTCACATAGTCTTACGTTTCTCGAGGTTTTTGAATAATTCAGGTACTCCAAAAGCTAGGATAATAAAACAAATTAATCTTGTCCACAAGCGAGGCTATGTCAATTGATATGAAGACATAACATAGCATTAGAGGGGACAAACAAAATTAACTGTTCTTGTGGTTCTACTATTTACATGGTTGTACAATGATGCTGACAAATAGAACTAAACTAACTAAGAACACGTCTAAACCTCGTGTATGTGTCAGAATGCAAGAGACAATTTATCGTTTCATATTATCTCGTTCTCACACACATAAGTAATTTATTTTGTTGTTTTGTCATTGTGAATGATGCTTACAGTCTAATTAACAGCTGATTCGACATATTGTCGTAAACAAAACGTAACAACCAAACAAAACGCAGAAATAATGTTTGGCAGCTATTAAACAAGTGTACAGTTTTTTTTAAATTAATTTCAAGAAGAAAGTTAATAAACGTCAGCAGGCAATTGCATATACATACTAAAGCTAAAGTATTGGCATGTTTCATGTGGTTTAATCATGTTAAATGCATTAAGAAGTTCTTTTTTATAGTTATGAAGAAAATTATAGATATACGATCATTATTCAAACCAAAACAAAGTACAAGTGCTAGGGCTGCGACATCGACATCGAGGTTTTGAAAACATCGATGTTTTTGAAAAACATCGAGTACTTTTTACATCGATGTTTTTCCAACATCGATGGTTTATATCGATGTTTGCATCGATGTTTTCTGTGTGACGATTGTGACAAATTGCCTTAATATGAGGAAATATAAACCATAAAATGTTAATACATATAAACTCGAATTGTTTATATTTGCCCATTTATTCGCCGCCAGACGCCAACCACCACCATTATGGGTAGCTGGTTATACATGGGATGTAATGGGAAACTATTTATTTTAATCAAGTTTTGTAGGTTTTCGCCTTTATATCGTGGAAAGGGTGATTTATATGTTGATAACACATATCAAAAAGAGAATTGCAGCAAAAACAAAACATCGGCAAAAGCATTGATGATCGAAGAAACATCGATGTTTCTGCCTGACTCAGATTGTGACAGTGGTGTAAATTACCTCTACTGTTTCAATTTTTGTACCTCAATTTCTAAAAAAAGTCACCAAAAATTAAACATTCCCAAAAACATCGATGTTGGAAAACATACTTGTTGGAAAACATCGATGTTTTGAAGTCGATGTCGCAGCACTAGCAAGTGCTACTGATATTGCTGAAACTGAAGAAGTAAGCGAAAGATATGCTGAATCCACAACTGTTGAAGAGGAGCTTCCTCAAGCATCAACAAAATATTTGAATGTTAATGATGTATCTGACTTAGGAACAAAAGAAAGTGGACCACAACATCCTAAATCGACTATTAAAAAGACATTTGTTGATGGACAAAATCGATCGTTTTCTTCTAAGTATTATGATACAAATGACTGGCTTGAGTATAGTTTGGAAAAGCAAAAAGCTTTTTGTTTTGTCTGCCGCAATTTTGGTTCAAAAGAATGTCGATAACAAAATGAGAAATTTGTAGTTTCAGGTTTCGAAAAATGGAAGAAACTGAATGATGCCCTTAAAACGCATGACATTCATGAATTAATCCTAAATCAACATTCCAAACATATAGATGCAACTCGTGAGGATCTGAAAAAGATAATTGATTTAATTTTGGTATTAGCTCGGCAGGGCCTTCCACTCCGTTGGCACAGAGATGACATAAACTCACAAAACAGAGGAATTATATTGCAAGATATTATGAGAAGATTATATTGCAAGATATTATGAGAAGTTCAAATTCAAATTAGCAAAACCAAAAAATTATTGCAGCCAAACTATACAAAATGAAATCATTGAAATTTCAGCAAATGTTGCATATAATATTATCGTACAAAAAGTCAAAAAATGTGGTTTTTATTCCCTGATACTAGATGAAGAAAGGTGTTTTAAAGAAGAACAGTTGTCGATTGTGATTAGATACGTAAATGACCTGGAAGTTGAAGAGGGATTTGTAGATTGTTCTTCAGATAGAGACTCTAATTCTTTACAGAACTTACTGGTAGAATTTTTTGAGAAAAGAGGTTTGACTGATATACCTATTATTTGGCAATCCTATGACGGCGCCAATGTTATGTCTGGCTACAAAAACGGACTACAGGCCAAAATTAAAGCATCAAATCCCCAAGCAGTTTTAATTCACTGTTTAGCTCATAGACTAAATTTAGTGGTTGTGGATTCCTGTTCAAACCAAAGATCAGCGACATCACTTTTTAATACACTTGAGGCACTAAATATCCACTTCTCGAAACCCGGAAATAACAGTGAATTGAAAAAAGTTTGTCAGTCTCTTCAACTAAATAATATTTCAGTTAAAAGTCTCAGTACTACTAGATGGAGCTGTCGTTACGAAAATTGCAAATCCATCATTAATAATTTTGTTCTTCTTAAAGATGCCTTGGAAAAGGAAATAAACGAATCTAGAGATAAAAATTCAATCGAGGCTCTTGGTATTCTAACTGCAATAACAAAACCTGATTTTATAGTCAATTTACATATTTTTCATTTTGCACTTCAAACCATCAATATTAAGCAAATTTTTTCAAACAAAAGTTGCTAACCTTGGGCAAGCTTATAATTCCATTCTGGCAGTTATAGACACGTTTAAAGAAAGCCGAAGTAACTTTTTACAAATTTTCAATCGAAAATGATATTTCACTAGAACCTCTTAGAATATCGAAAAGTAAAAAAGGCACCTCTTTAGACAAAGATTTCTACGTTGATTCCACTTTGGGTAAAGATCAGTTTCTGGATTTACCAAACAATATTTCTGAAGCAGAATATTTGAAAATTAATATTTTCTATCCTGTGATTGATAACATAACATCTAACTTAGAATACAGATTTGAAAGTATTCCACTTGCTAAGTCTGTTTATGCATTTTTCAAATTAGATCTAAAAGAATCCGCTGAATTTATTCAGAATTATAAACATGTATTAAAAATTGACTGCGAATCGCTTAAGCAGAAGTCATGGTTTTTAAAAATTTGGTCAAGAATACAAATTGTGATATAAAATAATAAAATCTAAAATAGATAAAAGCATCTATCCAAACTTATTCAAACTTCTACAAGTGGCTATGAGTCTATCAATAAGCTCAGCTGGATGTGAAAGAAGTTTTTCGGCTATGAGGAAAATTAAAACCTGGTTGTGTTCAACAATGAATCAGGATAGATTTTCAAACATGGCTATTTTAAACATTGAAAATGAACTAGTCAAAAACGATATTTTGGCAGATGATATTCTTAATATATTTTGCAAAAAAAATAGAAAACTGATTTTCGACTGATCCTTAATATTTTTTATTCATACGTAAATTAATACAAATTTATTGATGTAATATTGAACTAAATGAACTGTTTTTATGTTTATTAAATGAGTGAAGTTAAGTTTTTAATGAACAATGTGATGATAAAAAAAACCTTAACTATGATATTTTTATTTAGTTTTAAACGTTTGTTAAAATAACCATGTTTCTGTCTATGTTTTATTGAATAATAAATAAAATATAAAAATAAAATATAAAAATGTATAAAACTTTTTAACCTTTTTCAAAATAAAAATAAAAAATCACCAAAAAAAATTTTTTCTTTTCTATAAGGGCTATCGCATTGCACAATAAACTTTCTCCCATAATTTGGGTGTATTAAAAACGGTGCGGTAGACAATAATTGCTCCAGATTTTCAAACGCTTCTTGAGCGGCGACATTCCATAAAAATTGTTTCTTTTTGCATAATAACTCTGTAAGTGGGAAAGTGACGCTTGTGTAGTCCTCTACAAAGCGTCTATACCAACCCGTCATACCCAGGAACTGGCGTTGTTGTTTCACAGTCTTTGGAACCGGATATTCAGTAATTGCACGTACTTTATCGGAGTCCGCCATTAGGTTCCCATTACCCACAATGTATCCTAAAAATTTGGCCTGGTTCAACCCAAAATTACTTTTTTATATTAATTGTCAAAACCGCATTTTTTAATATCATACGGCGACTTCCATCAGATGAGAAAGGTGATCTTCAAATGATTTGGACACAATTAGCAAATCATCTAAATATACAAATATGTGTTTTTCAAGTCGTCCATTAGCCTACATAAAGTCTGTGGCGCGTTACAGAGGCCAACTGGCATGCGACAGAATTGATACATTGGGCGGTTGGGTATTGAAAAGGCAGTTTTCGGTCTGGATTCTGCAGACAACTCAACTTGCCAAAACGCGTCCTTGAGATCAATTTTCGATATTATCTGAAGAGGAAGTAAATGTGAGAGGAGACCGTCGACATTCGGCATAGGATATGCATCCTTTGCCATAACATTATTCAGCTTACGCGAATCCAAACAGAAGCGAACCTTGTCTGGTTTGAAACTAATACCCCCGGTGATGACCAAGGCGAATACTCACGCTCCCCTATAACTCCTAAGCTTATCATCCTATCAATTTCTCCACATAATAATTTTTCACGTGCAGGAGATATGGGATAACATCTCTGTTTTATCGGTTTAGCACCTCTGGTATTTATAATATGTTCTATCAGAGTCGTCTTGCCTAACCCTTCTTTTTCCGATGAAGGAAACAACGCATCCACTGCATAAAGTTGTTGTCGTTGCGACAAAGTGAGATAAAATTTATCGTCCGTAGGGGCATCATTTGCAGGTACCTCCGAAACATTCATAAAGATTTTCAAAACAAATAATTTAAAGAAATCCATCCCACAAATAATTTCTTGTTTCAAATCGGGTACAACCAAAATCCCGATAACTATTTTATTTTCTCCCAAAGTAATTTCCACTATGTGTCTGCCTGCTACTCTTTGCTTATGACAATCAGCGGTTTTAACGTTACCATTAAATTTTGATAAATTTGAATTTCCTTGGGATCTAATCTCCTTCGCCATTGAACCGTCGATGCAAGTTATAGCTGCTCCACAGTCCAAAAGTGATAAGAAAGTTTTACCGAACACCGTCACATTCACATACGGTCGATTTCTTTTGAAACGAGTCGATTTCGATTTGAAAGTCGATTTCTTTTGAAACGATAGATGACACACAGTGCTTCTTTAAATTTTTCCGATTTTTCCAATACGAGTGCATGCGGATGGACGACCGGTTTCGTGTTTTAACACTTAAATCGTTTTCCTTTGTTTCTTTCGTCTTCCTTAAACGATTGTGGTATAAGAAATTTAAATCTATAATGCCCGGTATTTCACTGTCCGCTTCTTTTACATCCGCTTCTTCTATACGGGTTTCTGTCATTAACGTATACTTTAATCGATTTATATTTATGGCGGATGTGGGCCCATTGCCGGACGCACATCCTTAAGTAGTTTACTAACTAATCCACGTACAAACAAAAAGAAAAATCTACACAACTCCACAACTTTTAAAGAAAGAAAAAAATGGATAGGGGCATCCATTTTATCTAGTCAATGGGTAAATATAGTAATAACCCGCACATATTCGTAATGGATGCCCACGTTGAGCGCCATTAATTATGTAACGAAACTCGCTGTTTGGATGCATTCCCGACCATGCTCAGGGAAATTGGGAGGGTTTTCCGGAGAGCTTGTTACACAATCAAGATAGAATTAGGAAAGAGAAGAGGAGGAATCTAAGAGAATTGGGGTACGAAGTAGTTCACCTATTTAACCCATGTTTCGTCTTCAATGAACTATCAATTTACACTTCCATTTTAAAATCGGTATAATTTATTTTCAACTAAAAAAAATCAAGGAAATTGTATATCTTCAAAGTTATAGAATATTAGTGCAATTATGTTCTAAATAATTTAGATTAATATGAGTTTCAGAAGTATTATGGTAGATATGTGATGTATTTCAAGTGAAATATCTCTTAAGAAAACACATTAAATATTTCTAGAAAATTGACTTACTTGTTTCCTTGCTGCCATAAAGCGATCGCTGCATCGCAGTCAGGAACATAAAGATAATTAAGGTATAATAATTGATTATTGGAACGTAGAATATATAAAAAAATAGGTTATAAATTTGTACAGATCAAGCTTCAGAATAAGTGTGAATTAGACATAGTTAAAAAGAAACATGAAAGATAAGATTGAATTAGTGAAAGGTTAGAGTAATTCATGCAATTTAAAATATATCTTGGCAAAAACTTATTTTTAAGAACGATGGCTCATTGCTCCAGCATAAAAATAAAAATTTGGTATCTAGGATTTCACCTTTCTCGTGGTGCAGTAGGTAGTTGGACTTTTTATTCGTCGAGTTCAGCGAGATATATAAATATTCATATCAATTGCTATAGGCCGGTCTATCGACGCTTTGCCAACGGTGTCGCTATTAGGTTCTTGAGCCTCAGGAGTCACTCTCCTTTCCCACGCACAATTTAATTCGTTCTTTTAAATTTTTTAATTTTTCGAATCCCTCATTTTTTATTTTTCGAATCCTTCAAAATTTTTCCTTTCCGAAGTTTTTCAAAACCAAATTCTCCCCGATAAATTGTTTAATGTTCAAAAAAAAACTTTTCCCCTAAGTAAATCTTAGCAAAGTGCTTCACAAAACGAAGAGATACTAGCTAATCCTATTAGCCTTTGCTAAATCAAACACCTCGACTGCAGAATACAAACACTCCATGGATTCGTTAGTGAATTCGACGGTTTCAAATCTTAACAGTGAATCCCCTAGTATGTACTCGCACTAGGGATGCTAAACGGGATTGATTTTTCGGGATCCCGGGATTCTATTTTTAAATTTTTTTCGGAACAGGTCTATTTTACGGCTAACTCTCGAAAAAACAACCCCAAGGGGGATAGAATTCGTTATTCTAAGCAAAAAAGTAAAATAACAAAATCGGGGCAAATGCATAGTTATGGAGTTATGGGCCCCGAAATTTCGGATATGTGAGAGGGTTAAGGCGTTAACTAACTTAGCGAGTAAAGCCATTGATAATAGTTTTTTGTATAAAACAATTCAAAACAAAATCATAAAATAATGTATCACTTTTTGATAAGTCGCTTAGTCATCGAGTTATCGGATGTTGACATTTAGAGAAATTATCGATTTTTGATGTGTTAACATCTATACGCGCGCCTCTAGGGCAGTAAACTATAAATTTAATACATTCGCAAGTGTTAGGTTTGTAAGAGTAAATCATCGTTTGTTTGTTCGTTGCTTGGCAGTCGGTAGTGAAAGTGATTATTAGGCGATTTTCATATAATTTTCCCACGCGATTTTCTCCGGAAATTCATAGCCGATTTTATTAATTTTTGGATTAAAAAGCTAGTGCGGGTTTCGACGAAGAGTTTAGGCCAAAAATTAAGGCGATCCGATATCGGCGAGCCGAGATTTAAGTGTTTTAATTTGGAGTATTAATTTGGAGTAATATTAAAAAAGTGTTTTGTTGATCTTCGGTTTTATCTTATCGTCGTTTGTTTGTTCGTTGCTTGGCAGTCTGTATTGAAAGTGATTATTGGACGAGTTTCATATAATTTTCCCACGCGATTTTCTCCGGAAATTCATAGCCGATTTTATTAATTTTTGGATTAAAAAGCTAGTGCGGGTTTCGACGAAGAGTTTAGGCCAAAAATTAAGGCGATCCGATATCGGCGAGCCGAGATTGAAGTGTTTTAATTTGGAGTATTAATATGGAGTAATATTAAAAAAGTATGTTATGTTGATCTTCGGTTATATCGTACGAATATAACAATGTATGTATGTATGTACAAGTGTCTGTTGCTTTGCATTCTTTGACTTTTGTGGGAATAAAAAAAAGTATTGAGCAAGAATATAATGACACATGTGCTTGCACTGGGTCTTTAAATAATTTTAAGTATTAATATTATTTAACTGTAACGTCATCATATGATTGAACGCTGTTTTTTATTTTCCAATGTAACATTTACGAATGTGTTCAAGGAAATCGAACAGGTACCGTGTAGCAAAAAGGTGTTAACACATCGCCCGTGAGTTCGAACACTCACTGGATTTTTTTTTTTACTTTTCTCAAACAAAAATTCTTTAATAACATCGCGGGATTTTTCGTATATTTTTTTTTCAAACAAAATCAAAAATTATTTTGAAAAAATTTTTAAATTTCGAAAAATTTTTGAGTTTGTTACGACTTGTTTTATACAGCATAGTGATATCAATGGCTTTACATGGTACGTTAGTGGAAAAGTATCCGAAATGTCGGGGTCCATAACTATGCATTTGCCCCGATTTTGTGTTTTTACTTTCTTTGCTTAAAATTACATGTTCTACCCGACGCAATAAATTTGTATTTTTTGGAGAGTAAGGCGTATAATATATATATGCCATATGCCAAAATTAACCTACATTAAGATGTGTTATTAAACCGTTTGTAGAGCCGCCATTGGTTTTTAAATCCTTTTTGCACAATTTGCATTTTGCTTGAGGTGCACATTTCGACTCTTCCAAAAAATAACACCACACTGAACTTCTGTCATTGTTTTTAGTTTTATGTTTTTCAAAATTAATGATAATCCCTAAAATCCCGGGATTTACTTACTAAAATCCCGGGATTTCCCGTTTGGCATCCTATCTCGCACTGACGGAAGTATTTTAATTAGTATCTTTCTTATTGTCAACCTTGAAGACGCCAAAAGCTCCAGGATTCGATGGTGTTCACAAGCCTTCTACTTCAAATTTCGGCGCTAAAATATCATTTCTAATATTCGTTGGTAAGCTATACTCCAGATGCACTAAAACATATGTTTATGAAAACACACGCACACTGTGTGTGCAATCCACTGTTATATCTTGAAATAAGTTGATAAAAGAAGCACGCGTTCATTTCCATTACTTTATTAGATCAGATAACTAGAATAAGAAGAAAGAATAATAGACACAAGAATGACAACTGCATTTTGATAATATAGCTGCCAAATATAATTGCAATAGGATACAACAATCTCCCACGCTTAATGAGATCAATTAATTTAACGTGATTCAAAATTCAAATATATGTATATGCGAAATAAATAAATCTTTAATCTATCTCATTCACGTAATCTCTCAGATATGAAGGTTAGTTACGGGAACGTTGCGATCTCCTTACAATTAGTTGTTGACCCTCTTGGCTGGTTTTCTGGAGGAGCTGTTTTTACTTCTTGAAGATTTTGCCTATTCCCTTGAAACTGCTGAGAAGGAGGAAGTTGAGATTGAGGAAGGTTCTTGAGTAATTTGAGATCCATGGCCAGTTTTATTTTGTGCAGCCTCTGGTACAAAATAATATTGATAATTTTCATCCGGTTGTTTTGTTGATCTATCCTCAATAGCTGGATCGAAATTAACTTTACGAGGTTGAACTCTGGTAGCCTTGAGTTGGTCAATATGACGTTTCAGCATATATCCATCATCGATTTTAACAAGGTAGTGGAGCTAACCATATTTTTGTAGAATTGAACCTGTTTTCCACACAGTTTTGTTGTTCTTCATGTGCAACACTTGGACCCTTTCTCCCACGCTTAATTGACGCACGCCCGGTGTTAGTTTTGTTGATTAAACTTTTATTGCTGGTTTGATTGCATCGAGACGGATTCGAATACGTCGATTATAATAAATTTCTGCAGGACTTTTTCCGCATGAAAGGGGTGTGGCGCGATATCTTTGCCAGATTTCGTTCACTGTACTCTGAAGAGGTCCTTGTTCTGCTGACATAGCTTTCAATTTCCGTTTAAGGGTTTGAATGTTGCGTTCTGCTAATCCATTTGTGCTAGGATTGCCTGGTGTTATTAGGTTTTGAAAAATTCCGTTCTTGCTGCAATATGTTTTAAAATCATCACTGGTAAAAATGGTTGCATTTTCGGATACCATTATAACCGGGAACCCATGACTGGAAAATATATCAGAGAGAAGCCTGATCGATATTCCCGTTATATTTAGGTGCATTACCGGTAATTCTTATTTCTGCCCAACTGAATTTTTCATCAACTACGATTAAGAAAAAGTGATTCTGGAAAGGGCCAGCGTAGTTGATGTGAATTCTATCCCAGTTCCCGGCTGGTTCCTCCCACTGATGAAGAGGTGCTTTTGCCGGTTTTGATTGAAGTTGTACGCAAGCTTCACATGACCTCACTCATTTTTTAATATCGCCGTCGATACCTTTCCAGTAACAATATCTTCTCGCAAGATGCTTCATTTTGGTTATGCCAGAATGTGTATGGTGAAGTTCTTGTAATATTGAGACTGTAGACTTCTCGGAACCAACACGCGTTGACCTTTAAATTGTATACCGTTATTTAAAGTGTAAATCTCCATTACCAAAAAGTAGCACTTGTAAAAGGCTGGATAGATCTGGATCTTTTGCTGTTTCTGACGCTGTTCGCGCACACAATGCCCCACATTAGCCCACCACAGAAATTCGTCCATCTCCGTGGTTGCTCTCATGTATGCGCGAACAGATTAGTTCCCTTGCCTGCGTCGTCGTCGCTCTCTCGATTGTAGCCCTTATGGCTGAATAACTACTACTCGCTGGTAGGCTGCCAGCACTTACTATCGAACAGCGACAAAGGGCTAGTTAGTTATTGTGGACAAACCGATAGATAGAGACGACGACAGCAGACATACCCAGTTAAAACGCAAAGCAAATGTGAACTTAAATATTTTAAATTAAACAAAACAAACAATTATACATAATAGTGAAATAAAACATAAATAAAATTATAATTTAAGCGGCCGTTGAAAGTGCCAACCAAAACAAAAAGTGTATGTGTGATTTATTTGCGCCAGGTCTCAATAGAAACCACAAGAGTGAGCTGCCGTTTGTATTGGCTTGGGACAGACGGAAAATAAAGAGAGTAGGAGGGTAGCGGTGGCAGTCAAAGATACGAGGGGTGCCACTAAAGTTCCAGTTGCCTTGGAATTCAACATTTGGTCCTTCGCCTTAAAACAACAAACCAGTGATTCAGGAGCAGACGTTAGTATGTACAGTGTACTTTAGTGAATATATGCGAGTGTACTTTACTGAATCTGACCCGTTATACGGATAATTTTCCCCTCTGTCAATTTGTTTTTGTGTTCGGCCGATGAAGTGCTAGAAAAAACAAATTGTTTTTCAACAACTTAAAGAAAGAAATCTTATTTTTTAAATTCTTGACCCTTTGAAAAAGAATAGAAAACTTTTGTGAATTTGCTGCACAAAATTTTTAGTTACAAAATTTCCCGTTGTCCCTAGGACAGCAAATTGTTTTAATACGCCAACAACGAATCGGTCCCTAGTGCAATTTGTTTTTGTATTCGGCCGTTGAAGTGCCGGGAAAAAGCAAACTGTTTTGATAATCCGCTACTCGTTGGTTCTAAACGAAGTTGTTATTGGACAAATAATCATAAATCATTATTTTGCAACTGTCCCGTACCTTTGTGTGTAGTCACAATTGGTAATATTTTGTTTTTTATTACGGTTTCGTATTATCGGATTCTGTCTCTTAATCGAAGATGCTTGTTCAGTTTTCGGTACAGTGGATCAGAAAAATCGTTTGCTTGGACAAAATATAATATTGCTGAAGTCAACGAATCTGACCCAGTTGAAGAAGATTAGTGCCACTGTTATTAATCTGATCCAGAAAGTTTTGTGTATTTTCTGTACAGTGGATCAGAAAAGTTATTTTCCAACATTATTGATGTGTAAACATCTATACGCTGGGGGTAAAAATCTTTTTCACAATACAATCACAAATTTAGAGTAAGATGTGCGATGTAATCGTTAACCAATCGTAAAGCGTTATCAAATCGGTGTGAGCTATGTATGAGTGAATTAGTGTACTCATACGCTGCATACAATATACTCAACACCATCTAGTGTGCAATAGTAGCGACTAATTTTCACTAATTGTCGTACATTATGTTATCGTAGGCAAATGAAAACAAATAAATAAAATGAATACAAAAACATTTAATTTTAATAACTTTTAAAAAAATGTTTTGCACTTTTAATAAAAAATTTACTAAAACAAAGCAAAATGAGGAAAACTAAAAACTAAACTTGTCAAATATAAGGAAAACTAAAAACTAAAAGTTTTCTTCATCTTTGAGATTGTCATTCATACTTAACAGCTGCATATAAGCACCATCTAGTGTGCAATATTAGCTACTAATTTTCGAAAACCATTGCTGTAAAATAACATTACATTTCAGTAAACAGCTGATTAATAACTTGTCAACCGCAACAAATACAAAATAATAAAATATTTTACAAAACACCAAAAAAATTATAACTCAGAACATAAAACAACACAAAGTGTAACCAAGCTGAATGGAGGTAATGTTAATTCTAATAAAATTTCTATTAGATTCCAATATAAATTAAGATTATAACATATCTTCATTACGTACTGTTGCCTTACACTGAAACTGGTGCTCGACAATTGGGTAACAATCTCCATCTCATGCCAATTATTATGGGTGGAGATTTTAATACAAATTGTGCAAACCCACAGTCGCAAGCTTTATCAAAATTTTTATTTAACGTTTTCCACTTGCATATGAGCAATTCTCCACAAACCCCCACAACTAACAATTCCACTATTATAGATGCAGTTTTCCATAGATTTTTAAATACAATCGAATCAAAAATTTTTACATCTTATTTCAGTTACCATAAGCCAATATTAACTATTTGTACTTAAGGCATTTACAATAGATGGGCACTTTGCAGTACTACTACAATTTCAGTAAAAATAATTCTTTAACTAGTAAATTTTTACTGATTACTAAAATTTTTTTCAGCAATTTTTATAAAGTGCCTACATGATTACGATGAGGTGCATTGAATTTTCAGTAATCAGTAATGCCCGATTACTGATTATTATCAATACGGCCCTATGATTTGACTGGTAATGCAAATTAAATTTCATTATCAGTAAAAATTTACTGAATTTTTTCAGTAATCAGTAAATTTACTGCTTATTGTAATTTTTAATGCAGTACATATATACTGCAGTGTGCCCATTTACTAACCAAATAAGTTAAATAAAACAAACAAAAACCAGCAAATTCCTATGTATTTACAATATTGAAAGTTTTGATGCTTTTAATTGATTAATTAAAAAAATATACTAAAAGCATAAGTACTTCCAACTTCATTACTAGATGTTTACACATCTCCCCTGTGATCGGACTCACATTAATTTTTTTTTTGTTGGAAATCTTGCCCGTTTACAAAAGAACGAATAAATTTTAAAAATTTTCCTGCACACTGGCTCAGAAATATTATATTTCGAGAAAACATTTTTGGAACTTTAGCAAGTTTTTCGTACAGGGGTCAAGCAATTATTTTGCAATTTCAAATCTTGACCCTTTGTCAAAAAATTGAATTTTGTGAATTTTTCAGTACAGTGGCTCAGAAAAATTATTTTTCGATAGAAAATTTTTTGGAAAAAAAATATTTTTCGGTACAAATATTTGGAAAATCTTGTTCCTATAAGAAAAAAAATAAATTTTGTGAATTGGTCAGGAAATACAAATTTGTACAAAATTGATACAAAATTTGTTGATCATTGTTCCTTTGACAAAAAATAAAATTTTGTGAATTTATCTGCACAGTGAGTCAGAAAAGATATTTTCGAGACAAAATTTGTTAAAAAATTCACATTGGCACAAACTACCTTCACTGGTGCAATTAAGCAAATACTGTCTCAATCTGGATATTGGTTCAATTGTGGAAAATTTAGAGATCTTTGACCGAAAATTATTTCAAAGAAAAAATTTAAGAGAAGAATAAAATATATAATAATTATGTTTATCACAAATTTTTATCTGGTTTTTGTGGATAACAATTTAAGCTGTTGTTTTTAACTCTTTTGCCTCAAACGGATTAGAGCGTCAGTGTGACAATTTGAAAATATTTTTTTAAAAAATATTTTCGACTCCTCATTCTCAACGCAAACCTGAATTTGAGTGGGAGTGGTGAATATTTGATAAGGTATCGATACTTATTGTAAAGTTTTTTTTTTTATTTTCTATGTCAAGATAAATTCTTTCTCACTACATTTCGATTCATACAATGAGTGTTGAAGGGTTTTTAGTCCAGTGCGATGAGATCATCTGCTATACGAAGCAATTAAAAGAAGTTGATTTAAGAACGTACAATAATCTTGCCCTAGAAGCTGGAAAGCATGAAATTCAAAGTGCATGGACTGAATTTAAGGACAATTACTGGAAATGTTTATCTGACCCGGAATGTATGAAAAAGGATAAGGAGGCGATCCGAAATAGGAAAAGGGGAGCGCATGATTGCTATATCAATTGCGTAAAAATAATAGGTGAATTTAGGGAAAATTTGAAAATTTCTCAGGCACCTCATAGAGAAACTGAGTTCATCTATTTCGGTCCCACAATGCGATACAGAAGTTTTTCACGGCGATTACGTGGACTGGTCCAGTTTCAGAGACTTGTTTACGGCCATTTACTTAAATAATAAAAAAAACTTAGCCCAGTGGAAAAATGATACCACATGTTTCAAAAAACTAGTTGAGAGGCGAGAGAAATAAACCTGCATATTCCATTAATAGCGGAAGGATTCGATATTACATGGTCAAATTTGAAAAGTCAATACGTGAATAAATGTATTCTCATTAATAATCAGTTAAAATCACTGTTCAACTTGACCCAGTCAATTTCCAAGAAAACCGAACTTTCAAAATGAGATGATTTAAATAAATTTCTGACTGAAAGGTTTCATGCGTTGGAAAGTGTCTTTGACGTATTTATTTCCAAGGGAGGTAGCTCACCTCAAACCCCTCGCCTAAACTATAACAATGACGACAATTCAAAGTCCACCACACAAAAGTAAATAGCTAGAAATGTACTTTGTGTAAGGAACCTCACCATTTGAGATCATGCCCAACATTTGTTAATGCCCCAATTGTTGTTAAACTAGGCTCTCCGTGGTAAAGAGGAATAATCATTGTTTAAACTGCCTGTCCCAATGTCATATGGCTGTTGATTGCTCTAGCAAGAATACGTTCTCAAAGTGCACCTCGAAGCATTACACGCTATTTCACAAAAATAAAGTAGCTCAGCAAAGTGAGTCGAGTTCGGAAGAGTCTCGGAGTATGCCCCAAAATCAAATACAGTCCACTGATTCACCTTCGACATCTTCTAATGTTAGGACATTTAATACGTCGGTCTCGTACAAAACAATGCTAGCTACAGCGTGGGTAAAAATTGTAGGAAATGGCGTGTCCCATAAAATAAGGGCGTTCGGATGCTCGGATGAAACTTTTATATCATCGAGAGTACAAAGGTTATTAAGATTACACACAAAATCTATTTCATCAGATATCACCGGCCTTGACGGTGAATATCTAACAAAATGCTCGAAAATGGACACTGATGCGCTGGAGATCCCAGATGTTACGGGAAATATCCCAACTCACTTGTTCGAAAATGTGAATATAGATCAGCTTCCACAATTAGATTTCGCTGATCCTTACTTCTTCAAAAGTGGTCCAGTGGATATTCTCCTAGGGGGAATTTGTATCAGCAAATTCTACTCAGTGGAGTGGAACAGGCCATTTTAGGCTCGCTTATGGCCCAGGAGACAGTTTTTGGATGGATTGTTACTGGCCCAACGAACAAAAACAATTCGAAATGTTTAGTTCGTGTCCCTCACTGCACAAGAGTGTCGATTGACGAGCAGATGGCCAAATTTTGGGAAGTCGAAGAAGTTCCCACAAAACGAAAAATCTCGGAAGATGAGATTTGCGAAAACATCTATAAAACGACAACAGTTCGTACAGATGAAGGGAGATATGTAGTTGATCTACCCTTTAAGCCTGATCTGCAAGTAGGATCGGCGAATGGCCAAAACAGATATATTGCCCTTAGTCAATTCCTCAGGAATGAGAACTATGGCTCGAAAGCCAGAATTGAAGATAATATATGACGAGGTTCATACATTCCGGGTCAGATAAACGAGGTGAAAATCTGACACTTAACCATATCGAGAGTATAATCACTCCAACGGGCAGACCAGATAATTGGTTTTATCTGCCCCATCACGAACTTGGGGGTGTTTTTAACACCGTCATCGACTGGTAAAAGTCTTAGAGACTGTCTTTTCGGGCTCACAAAAAGATATAGTATCTCTGGTATTGAATTGGCGTCTGTACAAGTTTGTATTCAACGCGGACATAACGAAAATGTACACGCAGATTTTGATTAATCCCAAACATGCTCCATTTCAACGAATACTGTTCAGACCTGACCCAAATGAGGAAATACAGGATTTTCAATTGAAACAGTCACATTTGGCGTCAATTGCACTCCGTACTTGGCCTTGTGTACATTACTGCAATTGGCAGACGATGAGGAACACCGGTTTCCCATTGGCGCTCAAATATTAAGAGAAAGCATGTATGTTTATTATGTGCTAGTAGGAGCGCATCCGGTCCCAGATGCTATAACATCGTCAAATCAGTTAATTTCAATTATATTATCAGCTGGGTTCGATCTGAGAAAATGGACCTCGAACAGCAAAGACATCCTCGAGGATTTGCCCAAAGATCATGTGTGATAAAAGTAAAGCCAAACCCTTAGGCATTAGATGGATGTCATAGCAAGGCTATTTGACCCTTTGGGCTGGCTGGCGCCAGTTGTAGTAACGGCAAAAATTAAGCAGTTATGGATTCATGACATCGTTTGCGATGAAGCCACTGACTCTCATAAAATGGAAAGCATTCGTTAAAACTTACTCCGAAATTGGGAAAATTCATATACCACGTTGGGGACAATACTCTCCGCAATGAAACTGCAGATTCATGGGTTTTGCGACTCGTCGGAGTTGGCTTATTCGGCGGTTTTGTACGCTAGAGTCGAGATAGAAGGCATCGTTCACACAAATGTACTCGTTTCTAAATCAAAAGTCGCACCCATTAAAAAAATCTCTCTCCCAAGGTTGGAGTTGTGCGAAGCACTCTTGTTGTCAAACTTGATCAATGTATTTCTGCCTCAGATGAAAATTCCTCAAAACTCGATTGCCTTGTGGTCTGACTCGTCAATCGTTTTGGCCTGGTTGAATAAGCCTTCGCATAATAGGACCACATTTGTGGCGAATAGGGTAGCAAAAATACACGATAAATCTGGTGGTTTCTGGAAGCACGTACCAACGGACGAAAATCCCACTGGCCTAGCAACCCCGGTTGTGACTCCTCTGGAGGTAATGGACAAGGACCTTTGGTGGTCTGGGCCATCCTGACTGGAAGAAAAAATGGAATGTTGACCCGAGTCTTTAGAAATATTAGATACGAATCCAGAAGCCAACTCGGTACGGAAACATTTATCTAAATCAGCGGAAATAGAGAACATCTTAGATCGTTTTTCATGCCTCTCGAAAGCCATGCATGTTGTAGCTTATATTCTTCGCTTCATTCACCCAGCTTTAAAGATAGAAAATCGGTGCATTAGAGTCAAACTATCGGCTCAAGAGTTAATGGCAGCACGTAATCGACTGATGATTCTTGCCCAAAAAATCCACTTTTCAAGCGAGTACCATTGTCTGTCTCAGAAAAACCAAATAGAATCGAAAAGTTCCATCCTAAGCCTTACTCCATTTTTAGGTAAGGATATGATAATTCGAGCCAATGGACGTTTGGGGTCCACTATGTCCTTGTCTTATAGTGAACGGCATTCGGTAATTGTCGCTTATCAAAGTCGTTTTGCAAAGCTTTACGTAGACTTCATCCATAAATTGACCCTTCACGGGGGAATTGGATTTCTGCTCGCTACCGTGCGACTCGAGTGCTGGATAGTAAAAGCGAAAAACTTGATTAAAGCACATATAAACCGCTGTAAGGAATGTGTTATGGCCCGTAAAAATTTTCAAGGCCGGATGATGGCAGCTCTTCCGCATGAAAGGACAACTTTGAGCCGTCCATTTAGTAACACGGGTGTTGATTTTGCTGGCCCAATCGAAATTAAAACATTTTCTGGCCGAGGTTGTCGTATCACGAAGGGGTTTAGTTGCTTATTCATTTGTTTTGCCACCTGAGCAATCCACTTGGAAGCAGTAAGTCCTCTCTAGCCAAGCGTTTATAGCAGCTCTGACTCGTTTTGTTACTCGCCGTGGTTGTCCCCATAAAATATACTCTGATAATGGTCGAAACTTTGTCGGAGCGGCTAGGGAGATAAAAACGAATTTCATAAAGCTGTCTCTGAACTCAAAGATGAGGCTGTGACACGATACGGACACCAGAGATTAGAATGATACTTTATACCTGCCGCTGCGTCTCATATGGGTGGCCTGTGGGAGGCAGGAGTCAAGAGTTGTAAAACCCATCTGAAAAATGTACCCGGTCAATTCCGACATACATTTGAAGACCTTAATACCATCCTCGCTTGAATAGAGTCATGCTTTAATTCGCGTCCACTTGCACCTCTTCTAGGCAATATTGAAGACTTTAGCGTTCTGACTCCTGGACATTTTCTAGTTGGATCTTCCCTAATGACCCCAGCAGAGCCTGAAACTATTCCCTCTCGAACGGCCCTCTTAAATCGATGGGTGCGTCTCAAGGTCATTCAACACGATTTTTGTACTCGTTGGAAATCCGAGTATCTGAAAGAACTACACAAAAGAACGAATTGGAAGCGCCTTCAAAGGGATCTGCAAAAAAAGACATGGTAGTCTTACGTCAAGACGCTGGGGGCCCTAATGATTGTCGATTAGGAAGAGTCCTTAAAATATACTCCGGAACGGATAATCGAGTTAGAGTCGTAGATTTGAGAACTCAGTTAGGGTTGATTACGCGACCTGTCCACAAGCTCGTTCTTTTGCCAACAGATACCTAACCCAGACACAGTGTATAAATATTTTGGTTCCTTACGTAATCTTACTAACCCTACTTCACCACATCAGCTAACCCAACATCTAACTATCTTCATAATTTCTCTCTTCTCGCAGACATGGACTACCACGAGGAGTATCGGTGCCCGCTCTGTACGACACGCCATCCGTTCCGGTCGTGCCGCCGTTTCCTGATATTGGACCCACTAGAACGGACACTGGTGGTCGACCGATACTACGCTTGCCAGAACTGCCTGGGACTCTCTCACTCAGTCAAAAAATGCCAGAGCAAACACCGCATCGATGGAGAGAAACGATTGGTGCGCGCTCTTTTGGACCCGAACATCAAGGTGAGCCAGGCAACTGTCACCTCTCTTCTGTTTCCATATCCGACGAAAGAGGTGTAAGGTAAAAAGATTAATCTCCAGCTCACGGATCGCCAGTCGGAGGTACGAACACTCACAATAACGATGGACGTCATAACTGGTCAGTCGCCTTTCATTCCTCATCGGCGCTGCGATCCCTGTAACGTGAGTGGACACTTTGACCCGTAAGAATTGGCGGATTCTCGCTTCCATATTCCGTATGGTTGCTGTCTAGTGTTGGCTGAGGATGCGGCGAATCAATTTTATCTGGGGCTTCAACAATTGGAGGAAGGCTGTTCGTATTCCCAGAAAACCATTTTTGGTTGGGCTTTTTTGGTGCGATCCCACTATAGCAGAAGGGCGAAAAATAATCTATTAAGAACAAGAAGGCGCCACATGAACTGAAACTGCCTCTGTTTTGTTTGCCTAGAGGTGATTTGTTTGCACATATCGTGCAAAGGGGGCCAGTATGTTCGCCCACACATTGACCCACCACAGAAATTCGTACCATCTCCCTTGCCTGCGTCGTCGTCGCTCTCTCGATTGTAGCCCTTATGGCTAAATAACTACTACTCGCTGGTAGGCTGCCTGCACTTACTACCGAACAGCGACAAAGGGCTAGTTAGATATTGTGGACAAACCGATAGATAGAGACTACGGCAGCAGACATATCCAGTTAAAACGTAAAGCAAATGTGAACTTAAATATTTGAAATTAAACAAAACAAACATTTATGCATAAAAGTGACATAAAAAATAAATAAAATTACAATTTAAGCGGCCGTTGAAAGTGCCAACCAAAACAAAAAGTGTGTGTGTGTTTTATTTGCGCCGGTTTCAACATAAACCACAAGAGTGAGCTGCCGTTTGCATTGGCTTGGGACAGACAGAAAATAAAGAGAGTAGGAGGCTAGCGGTGACAGTCAAAGATACTAGGGGTGCTACAAAAGTTCCAGTCATAACTGGCCAGTCGGAATTCAACAGACGCTAATACAGCAGCATTGATGACTTCATTTGAAATTTAAAAAATCGACAAAAGACATTATAGATTTACGTCATCATTTACTATTTGATCTATAGATGGCTTTCCCAATATTTGTGTCGCTCGTGAGAGACAGTCAACATGTATCTTTTCGGATCCCTTTTTGTAAACAATTTCATATTCAAAATTCGAGAGGAACTCGGCGTAGCGTAACAACCTAGCTGATGTAATTTATTGTGCTGATGAAAAATCCGGGTTAAAGGACGATTGTCTGTCAGGAGTTTGAATTTTCGACCATATAGGTACATGAACAAATGATTTATGGCAAAAATGATTGTCAAAGCTTCACGGTCCAATTGGCTCTAATTTTGTTCCGCAGATGTTAACGATCGGGACGCAAAGGCAAGTGGGCGCTCCTTCCCCTCAACTATATGCAACCGTTGATGGACGTGGAATGGTATTAATTGCTTTAATTTTTGATGGAGACTTTGAAATGTTATTATGCTGAATTACATGACCCAAATATTCAATTCGAGTTTGAAAAAATTAGCATTTGTTTAAATTGAGATGCAGATCGTGTTCCTTTAATCGTTGTAGGCATTCATTTAAAATATACAATTTGAAATTTTCTTTGCTGGAATCGAAGTTCTCAAGTGGTGGTATCATTTCTTGTAATGGCGGTGCATTTTGTAGTTGTTATTGCTGTGGCTGCTGCGATGTATTTTCAGCAACTTGATTTTATAGATCAGGCTGATTTTTATTGAAAACCTCCAAAAGCTATTGAAATTGGTCAGCATTAAATATTTATCAATTATTTATTAATTACTTTTTTTCTTTTGATCCTATCCTCGTCACCAAATTGTTATACCTTGAAATAAGTTGAATAAAAGAAGCACGCGTTGATTTCCATTACATATTAGATCAGATAATTAGAATAAGAAGAAAGAATAGTAGACACAAGAATGACAACTGCATTTTGATAATATAGTTGCCAAATCTAATTGCAATAGGATACCACAGTAACGATTGGGGAATTGGGGTTGAACTGCAAATTGCGATTATAACAAATGATTTAAATGATTTTGATTCTGTGGAGGAAAAACTAACTTTTGTTTGTAAAAATAGATTTCTTTTTAAACTTTGACGTGGATGCGAACGAGTTAACATTATCCGATTGAGCTGGAACTTTTTCAATCATATTTTCTAGCCAATTGGTACGATAGAAATTCGAAAATAAATATTTCTATAAAAGTTTTTACTTATTACAAAGAAAAAACCTGGCTATTGTCGTATACTGCAGCACCACAAATAGGGCAGTTGTATGTAAGAAATGAAACCACAATAGTATTAGATTTTTTGTTATAACAAAGCGTGCATTGAGCATTTTATATTATGTATTCATTTCGTTTTTCATTTTTTTTATGAATTAAATATGTTTCTGTGTTTTAAGACAAGATATAAAAAATTGTTTTTAAATCTGAAATGTTTTACTCTATAGAGTCTAGTAAATCTTCGTCCGGATCCATGTGTGGGCATATAGTATTCTTGGGAAATACCATTTGGTTCAAAAATATTGATGCTGTCATTTTACCCGTCCGTACCGCTGCTCTATTTTTGCAATTCGGCCGACAATGTGCCTTTTACGTTTGGACTTTACACAACCTGCTCCACTGTTTGCAAGCAAAGAACTCTCTGCTATTAGCGAGTTATTCAATCTGAGGAACTCTTACAAATTAAAAACAAATCCATTCATTCTCCCCAAAACGCCATTGAACGCCTCCAATGCAGAAATCATCCGGGTACATGTTCCAAAGTCGGAAATTCTTACTGCTCCAATATACCAAAAATCCAGTCAACAACTTAACAATAAACAAATTAATTTGAATTTCTGAGCAACGAAATACCTTTTTCAAAAGCTGATTTTCAAAATATTGCTGGAACTTTTAAAATTTAAATTCCTGGGAGAACTTTTTTATATCACGTTTTGTGTGTGTGTGTGTGCTACTCCAAGGAAGAGACCACTAAAAATCGACTATCCTCACCCCAAATAGTGGCTAAATTTCAGCTTCCAATTGTAAAACGCAAAGGAAACATTAAGTGGAACATCCTACAAAAAAACCCCAATTCACGTGTGAATATAAACTGGGAAGATTAACTATTGCGAAAAAGCACATGGCGTGGACTGAAAATTTGCAAAAAATTATTTTTTCTGACGAAAAAATTTTTAATATGGATGGACCGGACGGTTTTAGTTTTTATTGACACGATCTTCGGACAAATTACCCCCCAGGACTAAGTCGCAACTTCGGAGGCTTCGTCACTATATGGGGTGTTTTCTTACAAATGATAACTGAAATTATGCTTGGTTCCCCAAAGATTGACTCTGAGACATACATTAAAATGTTAGACGATGTATTAATTTCATATTTGGAAAAGAAGGACCATATGGAATTTATATTTCATCAATACAATGCCAGGATTCACGAGTCTAAGGAATCTAAAGAGTGTTTTTCATCCCGATCGATACCCTTACTTGACCGGCCAGATTTAGGCCCTGACTTGAACCCAATCGAAAATATTTTGGAGATTATTGCAAGAGCTGTATACAATAATGGGAGACAATATTCAACGGTTCTGAAACTAAAAACACCCGTGTTACAAGCTTGGACAGATTTGGACATTAATTTGCTTCGAAACTAATTGAAACTCATTCTGCTCGGACTTTTTTAACAATAAACAGAAATGGGGCGCCAGCCAAATATAAATAACTTAATTTTTATGTTTTACTAATATTAATACTGTGCAGCTAAACAAATTTCGCATAAAAAATGGAATAATTGCGATTATTTTTACTAAATTTATAGCTTAAGCCTGAAACCCTAGTTTTCTGTAATAAAAATGAAATACAAATCAACCTATGTTCATACTTACTATTAAAATAATTTTTTTATCATACCCGAAAAAATTGTGGCTTAGCAAATTTCACTCACTGTACTAATGTACTGAAGCCCACGTTGAACTTTCAAAAAGGCCGTGCTGTTTACTGCCTGCCTGATTGCAATGCTCGTGCTCTACAAAATGAAGACATTTCACACATACACGTTGCTCCATGATTTACATTTGTTGCTAGCATATATAATAAATTTTATTTTCATAGGAAGATTTTTTAGCGTATAATTGGGTTTTCATTAAAGAATATTACAAATTGCTGTTTCTTTTGTTTTCAATTACTTGAATTGTCAAAATCATAAACAACTTCCCAAAAATGTTTATGGAATCGAAATAACGCGCAACAAAACCGAAATTACGTCTTAACTTTATAATATGAAATATCACCCAAATTACAAACAAATTTAAATAACCTCCGAATTTAAAAAATCGTTGGGTTTTATTTATTCGAGCTTTAAACTGTCCCAACACATTTAACTTATAAAGACCCTAAATTATTTACGTATCTCCATTAGGGTGTCCCAAAAAATTTTTCTTTTTCGATTTTCATGGTTGGTCAAGCTTTATTCGAAAGCTTATAGGGTAAAGTATTTTTGAGATTTTTCGGAAGAGATTTAGAGGTCGCAAACTCGAACTTCTCCCAAACATCGGGTATTCCGGACGTTATTTGAATTTTACTTAAAACTCGGTCAATAACAATGACTTTCTTAGTTTGTAAGTCAACATTTTTAAAGCAAAAAGTCCAAACCTTTATTGTGTATGCATAAACCACAAGTTTTGGCTCAATAAGGTACCACGTGTTACATTTTTTCGAAAATTTTGGATAAATTTTGTAAATAGCGCTTAAGAACTTTTAAACTTTGTTAATAAATTTACGAGTTTAATGATGGACTTGTTAACTTCTGTCAATGAACAGGTCTTTGCCTATGCCGATGATATTGCTATCATATGTACGGGTAGAAACCTCAATTTAATTAGCATTCGTAAAACCAGCCTACTTAGTCTGATTTCGAACTGGACCGCTAACAACGGACTATCACTTAACACACTGAAAACCGATCTTATCTTGTTCTCTCGGAAATATAAAATACCCGCATTTGAACTGCCGTCAGTTAATGGGGTGGAATTACAGTTGACGGAAAAGGTCAAGTATCTGGGGATAATTCTTGACAGAAAATTACAAGCATTTATTGTTTATTGATGGGACACCCTAATCCACATATATAATTATAAACAATACTTCATATTGATATTCTTATCCTTTTTATATATTATGTCAAAGAAACTGCGAAATTTAAAACAGTTTCCATGAGAAAAAACATTAGTTTAGTTACGGATTTGTAGTTGGCAAAAAAAGACTGCGACATCTTGTCACCAGGTTCAATCCTGTGAGTGCACGTATAGCCACAATCCGCATTAAAGCGAATTTCCCTAATTTGTGTGCATGCCCCGACAGAAGAGACAGATGATGGCGCCAAAGACACAATCTCTGAGTTCCTAGAGGAAACGTATGACCGCTGCGGTGGCCATGAAACTTCCTTGTGACAATGTCCTAGAATAAAGAATCGTCTGGGTTGCACCATTTCTGGATAGATCAGGGGTTGTTCCATGTCATGTGCAAATTTTGTTGTGGTTGCTTCAATATTTTCCGGGAAAAGCAAAATTTTCGCAGCAGGTTACAAATTAATTTCATCCTAACCATTCACAATAATCAAAATGGTTTGTGTCTTTGCTAGTTATAAACGTTTATAACTTCACTCACTTCTTATTTTATGATATTTTTGAAGTGTAACTCGATTTTGACTCAACTGAAATTACAGCGTGTTCGACTCATAATAATTGTTAGAAGTTCGCTTCTATTTGGACTGCTGAACTATCAACAACTGATAGGTATACCCAAAAGTGTTACGGTGGTGTTTTACTGAGAAAGGAAACTAAAGTTCAATGCAAATGCACATTAGAAATCGGTGTATTTTCTTAGCTTGAGCTTTGGTTTTGAGAATTACATACTTATAAGTTAACGATCATAGAATACAATATGTGACCTGAGTAAATAAAGTAAGCAACTCGTTTCGTCAGTTTCTCATTATCTCGTTAATTGTTCTCCGCGCCGGACGTCCAGTAAGTGTTGTTGTTGGTCCAGTAAGTGTTGTTGTTGGTCGGAATATTATTATAGTTCATCGTGTAAGTTGCTAGTGTGGAACATTTAAAAAAGTAACACTGAAGAAGTGACGTTTACTGTTTCTGTTGATTATCGTCTCCGCATTTCGCATGAAATGAAACATGAGTGTTGATGAGGAGTTCAGTGCCGTATACGGACAATATTTCCATGAAAAGGATGATGAAAACGATGATGAAAACTATGAAGAGAGCGATGATGATGAAGACGAAGCATGTGTATCTCAGGCAGAAGATGATACCGAACAAACTTTTGTTAACATGGACCTGTATGTTGTTGATGTAAAGGAGCAGGAGCTGGTAACAAAATTTCTGTCAAAAGATTGTTGTAATAATGAATGCCATACACTGAAACCACGGGAAATGATCGAGAGTACGCGGAACAATTGTTTAGAGATGTCGAAAAATGAACTTGATTTAGTGATACTAAGTCACATCGAAGCTGGAATTATGAGTAACGAAAAGCTAGAAAGTGTATACGCAAAGCTTGCTGGGCGGAAGAAATATGGACAGAGACAGGATACAGAAGTTATGAGGCATAGAATTCAAGTTGCCTTCTACAGAGTACCTGTTTGTCGTTCGTTTTTCCTTTTTGTACATGCCTGTACGACGAAGCGTTACGAAAATTTAGTACGTCATTTTCACGCACAGGGTGTAACAGTGTGCCAACACGGACAGGCAAATAAACCGAGTACACATCCAAAGCCATTTAAACCGGCTGACATCGAAAAAGCTGTTAAATTCATCGAGTCTATAGCCGATTCAATGGCTCTTCCACTGTCCGGACGACTCCCAAAATTTAAGGATTTTCGGATAATGAAACTGCCATCCAGCGAGACGAAGTCCTCAATTTATCGAAAATACATTTCATCACTCAGTGATGACGAATTGAAGATGAGTAATTGCAGTTTTCGACGGATATGGTCCAAATACATACCACATGTTACAGTTATGAAACCAGCGGATGATCTCTGCGATGTCTGCCGTGGTAAGTAGCTCATCATTTTCTCATTTTATAGTTGTATCAAACGTTGAGAGTAAATTCAGTATGTTTTCTTTTAATAGGAAACACAATATCGATTGCGCAAGGCAAAGTTGTTACTGACATTGAACGCGAACAGAAGCTTAATCAATTTCTTGATCACCTCCATTTTTATATTTTTACTCTTCTTTCTCTACATTTTTAGTACACTTCTAAGCAAGTTAGTATTTTCTGCTTTTCACCACGTGAAAAACCATCCCATCTTCCATCCGAATCAACCAAAAAGTGAAAATTGATTTTTTGACACCTAAGCCCCCTTTCCGTAGACCAGGTCACATATAGTCAACGAAACTCAATCCATCGACAATATAGCCGCACCGAGCACCACATTCCAACATAAGCAAGTAGTCATGAGAACCGTGCTGGTATTTGCGTAAGTTAAATTAAGAAATATTATTGCTATTGTTGTTATTATTGATAATTAGAGAAACCAAGAAAAGTGTCTGCCCGAATGTCTAACGAGGAGAACGAACTTGTGGATAGGATTAATAAACTAACCGTATCTGGTCAATCCGATCTAACTAACTTCAGTTCTCGTTTAACCCCTCTTACCACGAATCCACCTAAGATGACATTTTTTACGGACAACCAAATTAAAGAGTTGAAGAAGATTATAACTGAGACGGTTTCGGGTATCCTTACCCCAGAGTCGACTAGCGACAACGTTGAAGAAAGGGTAGATTTCACACAAAACGTTTCCGATTCAGAAAAAATACCGGACATCGTTAAGACCCTTCGAGAATTTGCGGGTAAACCGGGGGAGTTCAACTCCTGGCGGAGAGCCGTTGAGCGAATTCTCACACTATACGCACAATATAGGGGGACACCTAAATATTTTTCAATTTTGCACGCAATTAGACACAAAATTGTCGGAGAGGCCGATACGGCTCTCGAATCTTACCGAACACCCTTATAGTGGTCCGCGATACGAAAATGTTTAATCCTTCATTATTCCGATAAGAGGGATATTTCCACGCTGGAATATCAAATGTCGATTCTTACACAGCGTAATCTGACTGTCACAGAATTTTATCAACGGGTTAATCGCCATTTGTCTCTGATTTCGGACAAAATCGACTGTTTGGAAATGGGAGAAGAATCGTTGGGAATATTGATTAGACTTATAGAGAATAGGCACTCGACACGTTTATTCGTGGCCTAAACGGCAACTTGCCAAGCCTGGTCAGCGTGACTAGTCCCACAAGTTTACCCCAAGCACTCCATACCTGTTTGAAATTGGGAAATCTCGGTGGTAGGAACAGCCAACATCCCGAGGACAAAGGCCAACGTAATAACGGACAGACACGACATATGTGAACTCCACAATTTTACCCCGAATTAACGTATTCATCGAAGGAGCACGTTAGACCACAAGCACTTCACGGACAATCATTCGGAAGGAATAATACTGCGGACAACCGACCACCTACTACCAGAATCGACCGCGCAAAAATCAACCATATACCGGAGGACAAACGATCCATAAACGCCAACTTTCGAGCAATTCCCATCAACCGCAAAAACACCAAAGAATATTCAACACAGAAGCAGTCGTTCACCAGGAACCAGATCCGTTAGAAGAGCCGGAGACACTTGACAACGAGATGTACCAAGACGAGTATAACGAGGCCAACAAGGATGACGAACAGGAGTACACCAACGATATTAATTTTTTAGACTAAGCTCAACGTTGCCCTATTTCCTGTTCCGCATGAGAAACGGCAACGAGCTCAAATTCTTAATAGACACCGGTTCTGATAGGAATTACGTTCAACCTACTTATATTAGAAATCCCATAAAAAACGAGTCAGCCTTCTGCGCGAATTCCGTCGGAGGAAAGATTATAATTTATCATCATACCTTTTTCGATATTTTTTGTTGTGGAATCGAAAAGCAACAATTTTATATTCTCCCAAATCTGAAAACTTTGGACGGCATGATAGGAAACGACACGCTGAAAAGACTTAACGCAGTAATTTATACCGAAGACTCCTACTTTACTCTTCTCAATCGTTTTAAATTCCCCTTGAAGCAATTAAAATTGTCTACAATCAACAACATTAGCCTGCGCCTCCATCATTTACCACACGAGGACGTTAATACTATTCGCCAACTCACCTACGATTACCCAAACCTCTTCGCAGATCCCGACAGGAAACTAACTTTCACAACAGTCGAACAAGCTACGATAAATACAATTAACGACAATCCCGTCTATTGTAAGACATATCCCTACCCTATGTCCTTAAACCCGGAAATTGACCGACAAGTCGAAGAACTTTTAAGAGATGGCATTATTCGACCATCCAGATCAGCGTACAATGCACCAGTCTGGACAGTTCCTAAGAAACAAAATGCCTCAGGAAAGCTTTATAGACTACCGAAAACTCAACAAGGTTACCAAACCGGATAAATACCCAATGCCGGAAATTATGGACATTCTAGCTAATTTGGGACAAAATAAATACTTCTCTACCTTGGATTTAAAAAGCGACTTCCACAAAATTTCTCTGAGGGAGACCAACATGGAAAAACAGCATTCTCCGTTAATAACGGAAAGTACGAGTTTACTCGACTTCCGTTTGGTATGAGAAACGCCCCAGCCATATTCCAGAGAACTTTGGACGATGTTTTACGGGAGCACATCTGAACAAGATGCTATGTTTACATAGACGATACCCTAATTTTGGGAAATCAAAAGCGGAACACTTGAAGAATTTAAAAATAATATTCGACACGTTGGATAAAGCAACTTTCAAAGTACAGATGGATAAGTATGAATTTATGAAAGACGAATTGGACTTTTTGGGCTTCATTGTAGGGAAAGACGGAATTCGCACCAAAGCTGACAAAGTAGAGACTATCGTCGATTTTCCTCAACCAAAGTCAATACACGACCTAGGGTAATTTTTGGGCTTAACGGAACATTTTGGAAGGTTTATTCGCGACTACGCGCAAATAGCCAAACCACTTACATCCATTTTAAGAGGCGATCTCGGAAGAATCTCCAGAACCCAATCTAAGGCAACAGCTATTCAACTAAACCCAGACCAGATAAAAAGCTTCAACCAACTTAAAAACTGTCTGATATCAGACGAAGTCGTGCTCCATTACCCTGAGTTTAACAAGCCTTTCGAGCTAACGACCGATGCATCGAACTATGATTTAGGAGCAGTTCTCGACCGATCTCAACCGACCAATCTCATTTCTTTCCAGAACTCTCAGTAAAACGGAAGAGAGCTATGCAACCAATGAGAAAGAGATGCTGGCTAATTTGGGCGCTGAAGTCATTACAATGTTTCGTGTACGGTGCAAAACACATCAAGATTTTCACTGACCACCAGCCAGCGAATGTTAATCGCCTTGAGCAACAAAAACACCAACGTTAAGATGGAAAGCACAGCTCGAGGAGTATAATCATGAACTTATCTATAAACCGGGAACCACTAACGTAGTCGCAGACGCACTATCTAGGCAAACTCTGAAAAAATCCCTAACGCCTACAATACACAGTACTAGCAGCTCTTCGGAAGGCCTTATACCGTCCGTGGAACTACGTCTTAATATGTTTAAGAATCAAATAATTATGGAAATCGGAGACTTACCGTTTTACGAATTTAAGGTAATATTCCCATCATACCATCGTCATGTTGTGCAGGAACCTGTTTACAGCCCAGAACTACTCCTGGAGAAACTCAAGATGTACCTCAATCTTTCGGTTGCTAACTGCATTAAGGCACCGGAGTCAGTCATGCTGAAAATACAATCAATCTACACCGCGCATTTAAGCATCTATAACACCAGATTTACGCAGATAATAGTCGAGGACGTGGTCGATGAAGCAACGCAAAAGGAAATTATAATATCCACACACAACAGAGCACATAGGAATCCGTTGGAAAACAAAATAGAGATCCTCGAAAAATATTGTTTCCCGTCCAGTAAAATTAAAAATATTGTGAAAGTTTGTAAAATTTGCAAGGAAAATAAATATGAGAGGCATCCTAATCATACGAAAGTAAATAGTAGACCGATGCCCACTTTTCCTGGTCATACCATTCACGTAGACATCTTTTCGATAGATAAGCATAAAGTTCTAACGGCGATAGACAAGTTTTCGAAATTAGCGGTGACCAATGCACTGGAAGGTAAAAGCATCGAAAATATTAGGAAACCATTAAGGGAAGTTATTTTCTATTTTGGCGTTCCAAAATGAATTATATTCGATAACGAGAAGTCACTTAATTCACAAACCATACGATTTATGCTAGAGAACGAACTTAACATTCAAATACTTACAGCACCACCCTACAAGAGCGAAGTGAACGGACTTTGACGTACGACATTCTGTTTCTGTCTGTCTGCCGTCCGTACGACCGTGTTTCTGTTTAATTCCGCGTCCAATAGTGTTTTAAATTCTTATCCGTGTCAATCCGTGTGCAAATCCGTGTTAAACTGAATAGGAAAGATAAATAGATAAAATTTTATAAATAACCGTCAACAAACCAAACTAAATAACTTTACAAAATCGAGACAATAAAATTGTTAAATACCTAAACGATAATACAAACAATAAACAAAACAACAAAATGTGCAAAGCGAAAAGAAGGAAACAATAACAACATCAACTAAGGCTGTTTACGTCAACCGCACGAAGGGCTTTTATGCCCCTCTCTGTGTGGTGCATTTGTTGTCCCCCGCTCCCTCTCCTATACAGTACAGAATAGACTGTGTTTTCTTCGTCTTCTCGTTGCTGCTCAGTGCTTAAGGCATAACACTAAGCATTGTGTGGATATCAGCGGGAAGGCGGGGGACTCACTGTTTGTGTTTACTGCTGTGAATTTGTTCTGTGTGTTTGTATGTCGCAATGGTGTGTAATTTTGTTATACATTATGGTAACATACGAGGGTTGAGAACGAATTTTTTCGGTGTGTACTCTCATATTAATATTCATCGGCCTGATGTTCTTGCTCTATGTGAAACCCAGGTGCGCGAGGATTCTGATCCACAGGATTTTCACGTTCCTGGGTACCACACTCTATCCCTTTTTATTTCCCACAGAGGCCTTGTGGTTTATGTAAAAAATAGCATAGTGTTTCAGAGTCAGCGACATTTCGACTCACAAGATCCAGAATTTAACTCTCTTTGGGTAAAATTCAAGATTGGAACACATGTCCTACATTTCGGATTTCTTTATAGTAGTCCTAATGCGGGAAGGGAGGCATCCTTTAATGGCTTTGACACCCTTTCCGATTCCATTTCTGAGATATTGGGGAATTATCCAGACAGTGAAATCGTTGTTGCTGGTGATTTCAATGTCCATAATTCCTCCTGGTTAATGCATTCGAGCCATACAACTACGGAGGGCCAATACGCTGAGCTCTTCGCCGCTCATAATAACTTAACGCAATTGGTGAATGAACCGACGCACATTCCGTGTGTTCAAGGGCACAACCAAAATTTACTTGACCTCTTCTTAACTTCGCACCCTGAAAAGTACGAAGTTAACACGCTTGCACCTCTGGGTAATTCGGATCACTGTATCATTTCAGCGTCCTTTTCGTATTCAGCTCTTCGTCTCGCTTCAAACACAGTCCCGAAGCGAACAATTTTTATCTACGAAGAGGCAGAGGAGCATTTTAACTGGAAGCTTTGTTTTCTGGACAATGACATAGATGCTGCTGCTGAAATGATCGAGAAGATAATTTTGATTGGTATGAATTCATTCATTCCGACGAAAATTATTTCGGTTAAACCATCGGAAAAAAGTTGGTGTAACCAGACATGCAAGAATGCTGTCAGATCCAAAGAGGACGCGTTCAGAGACTGGCGTTCTAATAAAAACGTTGATACTGAACTGCTACGCAAACAGGCAAGATCCAAGTGTGCCAAAGTACTTCGACGCGAAAAGTTTCTTCACGAACAGCGTATTCGTACTAAAGTTCTTTCTTTCCCTAGTGGAAGTAAGAACTTTTGGTCATTTGCAAGAAGAATAAAGGATAGTTCTTGCAAGAAGAATAAAGGATAGTTCTTGCAAGAAGAATAAAGGATAGTCCCAACTCTTCTTAAAGATGACATAACATTCACTGAACCGGTTGATAAAGCTAACCTCTTGGCTGAAATGTTTGCAAGGAACTCTTCCTTGCCGGATAGCAATCAACCACTCCCCGTGATCAATTACGTATCTTGTTCCATGCCCAAGATATTTTTTCGAACGCGAGGAGTTAAAAAGGTTCTTGCGAATCTCGTCGTAGGTAAATCCCCGGGCCCGGATGGCATATCTGCACTGGTCTTGAGTAGGTGCTCTTCGACACTGGCGTGTCCACTGCGCAATCTTTTCAACCTTGCATACCGTGCCGGAGTCTTCCCGGCGCGTTGGAAGATTGCTAATGTCCAGCCAATCCCTAAAAAAGGTGATGCAAGTAACCCTGCAAATTACCGCCCAATTGCAATTTGTTCTGCGCTCTTGAAGGTTATGGAGAGCATGGTTAACCACCATCTAGTGAAGTATCTTGAGTCCAATGACCTTCTTAATGATCGGCAGTATGGCTTCCGTAGAATGAGATCTACTGGAGACCTGATGGCGTTCCTTTCGGAACAGTGGAGTCGATCCATCCACCGGCTTGGTGAGAGTAAGGTAGTGGCTCTTGATATTTCCAAGGCCTTTGACAGAGTATGGCACGATGCACTCTTGTCAAAGCTCGCTGCTTTTGGTGTCGGTGATAACTTCACTCGATTTATATCGAGTTTTCTCAGAGATCGCACTATACGAGTTGTTGTAGATGGGGTTTCATCCGACGAGCATAAATTGACTGCAGGTGTACCACAGGGCTCTGTTCTTTCTCCTTCTCTTTTTCTTATTTTCATTGACGATCTCCTGGGTCAGACTGTGAATCCAATCTACTCTTTTGCCGATGACAGTAATCTCTGCCATTCTTATTCATTCGATCGTAGGCCAAGTCTTCAAGAGATTGAAGTCAAACGCCGGACAATGAATGAAACACTCGACCGCGATCTGGTGTCCATTGTTGAATGGGGTCGAAGGAATAGAGTAGATTTTAATGCGAGTAAGACCCAGTGTTGTTTGTTGTCGCATAAACGTATTGCTGACCCAGGTGTGTCGTCATTGTCTATGGACGGTGTGGATATTGATGAATCAGACGCTCTTGATGTTCTGGGCATGAAAATACAATGTGATGTCCGTTGGGCAAAACATGTATTTGAAGTGTCGAAAGATGCATTCAAGTGTCTAGGCTTTTTGAAGCGGTGCAAGAAATACTTCACTCCATCTGATCTTCTCAATATCTACACCACCTACATCAGGCCAAAGATGGAGTATAACTCCCATATATGGGCAGGTGCTCCTAGGACTTCTTTGGAGCTTCTCGACCGTGTCCAGAGGAGAGCGACTGTGTTAATAGGGGACAGTAGGGTATCCAACTCTATTGCCTCCCTTGAGCATCGTCGAAATGTGGGTTGCGTGTCACTGTTCTATCGATATTTCCACGGTATGTGTTCCTCGGACATCCGTCAACTTATGCCGGACGTGAGGATATTTAGCCGAAGTACGAGGCTTTCCAGGAACTCTCATCCGTTTTTTATCGAGTGGCCGATTGACCGCACTACACACTATAGAGAAAATTCGTTCTTCAGCCGTACAGTCCGTATGTGGAATAAACTTCCGGCTAGTGTATTTCCCACCAATTGTGACATACAAACATTCAAGGCAAATATCAACAGACACTACTCCCTCTTTCCACCCTCTACTACCTCAATTTTCCTTCGCCAACACAATGCACTGCATTTATAGGGGGGCATCCCCTGAGTGTTGGTTTGATAAAAAAAAAAAAAAAAAAAAAAATTGTAGAAAACATTTTTCCTGTTCTTTTGGAACAAAATTTTAAATTTTTTATATGCTCCATTGTGTAAATATAATGAAAGGTCAAAAATTATGTTCAGAAGACATATAGCTACATCGATTACACTAGAAGAGTGCCTGCCATCTATTACCAAGTGATCAATCTAGTTCTTCGTTCTCGGACCAAGAGATAACCAGGTCGCCTTATGTATTTTCTTATGCTGGAATCGCGTGCAACTAACTACAATGTTCTTTGCAGCGGCGAAGTCTATCAGTCTAATTCCATTATCGGAGGTGGTATCATGTAAATTGTGATTACCGATGGTTGGTCGAAAGACATTTTCCTTTCCCAATTTTACATTAAAATCGCCTAGGATAATCCTAACGTCGTGGTCAGGGGAGCGTTTGTATAGACGCCCATAGAATGATTCTTTGACTTCATCGTCTTTATCCTCTGTCGGCGCATGCACACAAATTACCGAGATGTTGATATATTTCGCTTTGATGACAATTGTGGCTATGCGTTCACTCACTGGGTTGAACCTTGAAACTAGGTGTCGCAGTCTCTTGTCAACTATAAATCCGCACCCGAATTCGTGCTTTCTCTCATGGCAGCTGTAGCAAATATCGCAGTTTTTCTTTCTGTAGCAACCATATCCTGCACGGGGTTGCTTACCCTCGTGTTTTTCGTATAAAATAATATTTCAGTACAGAGAGATTATTTGTGTAAAATTTGGTATACATCGTAGATCATTAGATGTCCATCCGAAGTCATTAGCCAATTATATAATTAAGCAGATATAAGCCAATTATATATATAATATAATATAATATAAGCCAATTTCCATATAATTTGATCTGGATCGGAAGTATTTTATTTACAAATTAAACGTAGTGATCAACATGAAATAACAAATAAACTATTATCTTGTATACTGGAATCTGAAAATGCCTGTTTATATCCACTGTGGCCCGTACTCTTGTCAAAGCCTCATTTACCAATCTAAACAAAACTAATTTTGATTTTGTAGTATTCGGGATACTGTATGATCTCGTAAAGAGTGTAACTCTATTTCGGCAGATGATTCCGTGATATGTTCCTCTAGTAGATAACACTGTTTATTGACCTCCAACACTTTATGATAAGATGGTAATGCATTTGGTAATTGTGAATTGATAAACCCTTTAGTACTAATACTGTTTTGTTAATTATGCCTCGTTTATTACTGATAATACTTCGTTAGCACTAAGTTCCACACAAGTGGTGTTAGATCGGCTGGAATCACTCAACAAATAGTTTATCGCGGAATCATCTACCTCAACTAACTTAGCTAACCTGCGGCGTTTTGGTATCTTACTGCAGTCCATGAACTGATTTCTATGTAGTACACTTGTGGAAGGAAGGGTTACTGTCTGCAGGCTTCAGAGTATGTTCGCTGACTACCGCAGACAGTTCACAAACTTCGATTTCTCCAAGCCAGTACCTATATTTAGTCACCATACGCAAACGTGATCGCTCAACTTGTTTCCAGTAGGTAACCAATCTTCTACAAAGGTTGGTTATTTTAATTTTTAAACTGCCAATGTTTAAATGATCCGCATCTGGCGGTAACTGCGTTAAACTTTGAACAACACGATTACACCGCTCACTTTCTGTCGAACTTTCTTTATCAAGTATCACGTGCAAGCATTCTTGTGAAAGAACACTTAATAACAGCACCTTAAATATGTATAATATGTTTTGCTCCTCAAAAAAAGTAAAAAAACAACATAATAACGGTACATACCATCTACTTGAATATCCATTGTCTATAGATTTCTATAGATTAACTTTAAATTTTCAAAGAAAAAACATCACTATGATCAACTGTTCGTTGAGTTGCGATTTTATGCAGATATCAATGCGGTTGTTGACAAACGTCGGAAAGAACTGGGTAGCCAAATCTATTTCTGCCTACTACTAGTTAAGATAGTTAATATTTCATGTGGAAAAATGTGTGTTTTACAGCGAGTTGGCAACTCTGCAATTGAAATAAATAAATAAATGGTTTCCCGTTACATTCCACGAGGGGATTAGGGAGAGCTTCTCACAACCAGTGAGCTGTGCATGTTATAGTTTTACACTCACTGATTGGGATCTACAGCTTTACACCGGTTCCGAACGGTATTTTGAGAAGCTTTTTCATGGCTAAATACTCGATAGCGTTGCCGTCACTAAGCGAGGTGACCGCCGTCGAAAGAAATTTAATGTGGTCAGAGTAGGGATCGAACCCACGTCCTCATGCACAAGATCCGCGCACACTACCATTGCTCCACCGACGGCAATTGAAATGCTTTGACAAACTTGCGGAGAAATAAAACAACAACGCAAGTCTTAAACATGAACTGTGCAGTGGGCAAATGTGTGAAAACCAAAGGTAAAATATATGTGTTACGAAGACGTAGACCCACTGTACCATGCACTTTCGGTAAGAATCGTAGATAATTTATTTTTAAATTAAAAGTGGAGATATAGACTAACATTTTGATATATAACTGAAACGCGTCATAAAACGTCAACATAGTTAAAAGTTTCAGTAAAAAAACGTTAAATATATATGTGAAACTTTATTTGGCATAAAAACCACTTTCAGCAAAATATGTTTTGCTTAAAAAATTAATAAATACATAATAATAACGGTACACGCCTTCAACTTGAATATCCATTGTAAAACAATAAGTCACAAATTATTTTTTCTTTGAGAAGATAAAGGAAAGATAAGGAAAGTTGTTTTGATCTGATCATTTCCAATGCACAAAAGTTAATGTAAAAAACGACTGATTGCATATCTTTTTGCATGTTTTAGTAGTACCACTAATAGTGAGTATTTGAGTGAACTAACGGTGAAAAACGACATCGTGATTGGACCACTATGTCCTACTACTGAACCACTCTGCTTAGGCGTGATGGAACTAGCTAGTACATACTGTATAGCGACTGGGTTCCAACTGGGTGTCCCCTGACACCGCATGTAATTTTGTTAAGCAAACAAATGAGTATTATGTTATAAAATGTTTCTATATTAAACATATTTGTATGGAATAAGTTGGAGTTTATTATAAATGTAATGCAGCTTTAGTTATTTATAATAAAATAATATTTTTTTTACATACGTCAAGATATCTTAATTTTTTAATTCAAAATTATCATATATTTTGTATTACGGTATCATAACTAATTAAGTTTTTAGCAAAAGTGGATATATAAGAAAATGCCTCCATAATATCTCCATAATACGTGATAGGGACATGGGAATTAAACAGATCGTAGGTCTAAAAAAAATTATCCCAGGAAATAGTCGTATCTAATTTTTTTTGATTTTGTGATATACGCGAAGATTACTTCGAGACGTAAGTGAATGTGAATCCGTTTTATTTACAAAAAATAACCCAAAACGGATTCGAATTTGAAGTACATGCGAATTCGAGAGGAATTCAAATACAAAATCCATTTCGAATCCGCAAAAATTTATAATAGCGGATCCGTCTTGAATTCATTTTATTTACAAAAACTGTTATTTACAAAGTCCGTTACGAGTTCGAGACGAATCCGAATTTCACACGAAAACGAATTTGTTATGAGTCTGCAACGGATGTCCGTTTGGGCCAAAAAGTCCCAAGGAAAAGATCTGTCTCGAATTTGTAACGGATTCATATGGTACACTGGGTCATTTGTGGATTCATAAAATTAGTGGACACACTGAAAGAATAACGTTTCGTCGTATGGATGACACATGTTCGTTAATGTGTTTACGTTGCTACAATGAAAAGTTTCGTATATCAGACAATTTGGTAGTCGCTGCAACGCAAACTTTCATAGATGAATTCTTTGACAATTTTTCATTTCGTTGCTGCAAGAACTTACTGGGTTAGAAATTAAAAAAAGAAGGAAGTGCATGAGATTTAAACTGTTGCTATTTGGTGTATCTCTGACTTTTTATTCATTATTTTTATTATTTATTTATTTTGGAGTTTTGCCAACATTTACAGTATTGCAATGAAACTAAGTTTTATGAAGATAAAGAGAGAAAAACAGACAAAAAAATGAGTGAGGGTAAAAAAGAGGCCATCAAGAGGAAATGTTGAGCGTGAGTGCTGGGTCACGTACAGATCTTAAATCAGTTCATTTGCAACAACCGAAAGTGGTAGACATATTTCTCTGCCGGAATAATTTAAATAAATTTTTTAAAACAGACTAATTAGTTCAACTTAGTAAAGTAATAATACTTTATTCAGAAAAATAAATTGTGTGAATTTATGTGTTTGCTGTGATCGTTTATGTAAATTGTGTATCTATAAATGAAATAGATACACAAACAGAATGCAAGGAGCAACACTCCGAAATATCCCAATAAACATTATAAACTTACTATAAATTGATTATAAACTTACATTAGTAAACGTAAGCTTGGAAATTCTTTATGGTAATCATTGTAACATGTTGATTTCCAATTATCGGATAAACAAAAAGGGTCCCTTAATCTACAATTGTATCCATGCTTGGAAAACAATTGGGAATCAATTTGTGAAAACAATATTTAATAAATCATGTGGAAAGTTTATTGTAATTTTATATATCTCTTATTCTACAATTGTATCCAAGCTTGGAAAACAATTGGAAATCAATTTGAAAAAACAATATTTAATATATCATGTGGAAAGTTTGTTGTAAATGTGTATATTTGTTTGTTTGAAAATTGGATGTAAATACTTTTCCAAAGTAAAACAAATTTAAATTTATATTTTTAAATATATTTACATATTTATTAATTAATATATTTAATGATTTAAGAATAAGTGAATGAATATAAATGAATAAGTGATACATTAAAAATAAATTTTACTTCAAATATATGTACATATTAATGATTTATGAATTTCTACATTGAATGATTTATGAATTTGTACTTCAAAACACAACAAAACAAAAGATGCAAAAGAAAACAGTTAAGAGGTAGTTAAGTTTTTGTCAATTGACCTAGATTGCATAAGTCTACTCTATACAACTATATACAGCCATAACGAGAAAATGTTAATTAAAAAATAAGAAATATTATATTAATATTCATTGTCAGATGGTATTGATTTGTGTTTATATTTTGCTCTTTGTTTTTGCCTATTTTTGGCAAATTGAAAAAACCTTTTTGACTCTTGAATAAAGTGGCCCTCGTCAAAACCACGCTTTACTGCAGCATCTGTTCAAAACAAAAAACATATTATTTTTACATTTGCTATAAATGTGCTGAAACTACTTACTCTTTACTACTTTAAAAAAACTAGAACAATTAGAATTACAATTTCCGACTTCAATAAATATTTTTGATATTGATTTTATAAGGGATTTGATATTTAGAATCTCTTTAAAATCAAAAAACCGCGTATTAAAAACCGTATCATTGTAATTCAAGCAGGCCAGTATACTTACGAAAGTATTGTAAATTTCTATTTTAGTACATCTTTTACAAAATACATTACAATAAATTTGTGAATTTTAATTTTCGTAAACTAGTTTGGAAATAGTGTTTGGAAAACAATTGTTAATAAACTAGTTTACGTCAATGATTATTGGGATGTAACTGAACATTTGTATGTGTGTATGAGCGCGATGGTACAAATCGTAACAAAATGTTCGTGTTTTCGTGTTTTAACCATAACTCGGTTGCGCCTGTTTTGCTTCATTGGTATTTGGGTTCGAAGTTAATGAAAACGAAGAAGTGAAATGAACAAAGGGTTTCAAGTAAGACGGTCATAAAAAGTACCAATTTAACGTACAATGTAATAAATTCAATCGAAATTTTAACAAATTTGGGTAAAATAAATAAAAGAGCAGTTGAAGAAAATGAAAAGATCAGTGCCTTAATTACGGGGAGATGTGGCGCTATAATTGAATGACAGAACCTTCAACACAACAGCAATTGCATAATTTAAGAAACAATGATGTGGTTCTATGTAAAAAAAATTTTGAACATAGATCAATTTCTGTGAGGAAATCCACATGGGAGTAGAGCTTATGATCATGGTAAGTACAGACATACGTAGATATGTGCAAATCTTAAATAGAAATCTTAGTAATAAATTCCTCATATTTATTTTTAATTGCAGGACCTGAGTACAATGACCAAAATAACAGTCAACCCCTCGACTACCATAATCTTTCTCCAGACGAGTGGAATGGATATAATATATTTAGCAAATTCAGATCATTTTCGAAACAAAAATTCAATATTTTTTAATCACAACACCTGCAATGTAATACTAGCAGTGTATTTATATACAATAAATAATTTCAAACACACTTTAACACATTCATTACAACAATGAAACAAAATCATTGCAGCAACAAAACAAATTCGTTGCAATAATGAATGAAATTCAGTCCAGCAGCAACCATACGTACTTCGCAGTGACGAACAATTTGCTGTTGATGAACACATTTTCGTACCGGGAATGAAACTGTACGTTAGCTCACTTTCGATGACGAAAGTTGTTGGGGTGGTGAACATTTTTATCCCTGTGACGATGCTTTTCCGTTCAGTATACACAAATTTCGTGCGCGTTCATAAATGGTTTTGATAGTTCAGTTCATAGAGAAAATTATAGAATAGTACCAGATAGAGTGCAAAATACATTTAAATTTCACAGTTTGATAGCAAAACGACATTAAACAGTTCAGTCAACAATTCTTGTAACTCCACGTGGTGTAAGTTAACTTTCGTCGATCATCTCTCATTTACACAAACCTAGGACGAAGAGTGTGAAATGAAACGTCAGATGAGACAAATTGTGTTTCTTTTCTACTCTGGTTTATGGTTCAGATGAATATTCAATATGTTTTAATTCGCAAGCTGTGTTTTAAGTTAAATTAAATAAAATTGTTTTATTGTTTCTGCTTTATTGGTGAGAATTATTTAATTTTTTGATTTCTTCCATGAATTAGTGGGTGGAGCGTCGCTAAACAATACCAAAGATTCAGCTTTCATTCCGAACCCCAAATCAAAAGCGAAAAGACGAAAGTATGTAAAAACGGTCGAGCATGATTGGTCTCCTGACGAAATCATGCGATTGATAGCGGCGGTGGAAGAGCGGCGAGTGTTGTGGGATTTCAGCCTGCCAGAACAAATATTACCAAAAACTGGCGCCTTGAAGGAGGTGGCTAAATGCCAAAGCCAAGTGGACGAATCTGGCGAATGATTACAATTTTTCAAAGTATCGTTCGCAGAAGTCGTAGCAGGGCATAGCGGAATCGGTCGTCATTTAATGGCACTATTTACAATCGATGATTTTGGAGGCGAGTGCCGTCCAGCAATGAAATGAATAGAAGTCTTTATTTGCACTGTTGGTATTTGCTCTGAAATATTTCGATTTTTGTATTGTGTATTGATTTTCTTGTTTTGTGTATTGTCCAGGCTTCCACTAATACCGATGAGTCGGCTTTGATGGAGATGCGCTTCCGCCACTGTCCGTCAATGTACCTACGAAACGCAACTCCATGACCTACGCCATTGCCATCACTTACACCTAGCAATAATACGATAAGTGAGGTGGCGTTCAATGAAAATTCAAATTTTATATTCTTCTATGTTCTTAAAATAAAGAGAAACAAACACAAATTCACATGAAAGAATTTTATTGCAGAGAAGGTAAAAACTCTACGCGATAAATATTCAAATGTTTTCAAATGTTGTTTCTCCTCGACAAAGTAGTCGACGAACCCTTTCTGCACCTTTCTAGCGTCGATTGTGGCCTCTGTTCCTGTAGCGATAGTCTAGAGAGGATATAGCTTTGGATCAATTGTATTGCCTCGCCAATCGGCCTCAACCAGGTTTCCATTGCTGTCAAATGAATGGGCTGGTGAATACGTGCCTTTATTTGTGGTCAATAAGTAATTGTGAAGCTCACAACGCGCGAGCACCACATTCGTCGGTTTTTCTGCGTCCAAATTGATAGGCTTTCGCAGAACGCGAAACCGTGCCCACATAATGCGAAAGACGTTTTTGATTATGCGACGTGCACGGCTAAGGCGATAATTGAATACGGGCTGCATCATTGTGAGACCACGTTGGGTGTACGGATTCAAGATGTTCGAACGAATAGCAAACAGAATAGTACGGGACAGGTGTTTCACGACCAATGCAAATAAAGCTGATGGCTGTGTATCGCTTATGCAAAAGTGCATCGATTGAATGCGTCGCCTTCAGACAACCGACCGTTGCGACCAACGTCCGCGTAAAGCAATTTATAATTACAATACCCATTAATAGGATGCTATTCGTGCCTTTATAAATCTAAAATGTGTGCCATTACGATGTGCTTACCGTCGACTGCACCGATGTAGTTGGGGAATTGCTATAACTCGTTGAATTTGAAAGTTTAATAATGTCATGAATTTGAAAAGTGAAATGCTGATGTAAACACTTGTCTGCAGATAGTCGTCTACAAAACAGTATAAATCGCCTCCACCACTTTCGGAATAATGGTGGAACTGGAGGCCAGAAAGCGCATTGTCAAGACCAGACCTACCGATGTCGGAATGCTAGGGCACATAATTGTCTCGGCTTTCTGAATATAAGGCGTTACCAAATCAAGCATAAGATCGAATCGTGTGACCGAAATTGTGATATAATTCTGGCTCTTCGCCACGCAATTCAGTGATAAATTTTCCACAAAATACCTCCACCTCACGGCGGCCAAGCCATTGCTTTCCGTTATAATTCAAGAATACGTTGAAAAATGTATATTTATTCAATTAATTTCGTTGGATATAATACACAAGGTCTCATAGACAAATTTATTAAAAGGTCAAACTGGCTAGACGACTAGTCACTAGTTGTTATGGAGGAAACTGAAGGTATCACAATGGGCTTCTTTAGCCTAAGTGTGCTAGACAGCGTGCTGTCTTGTAGCCTTTTAAACCAACCAACCAATACAATATGCAAGGACTATGTGCCCAAAATACACAATCTGTCAGAACCATCAATATTTATGGCATGCACAAATCGCATTTTATACAAATTTCTGTTTATTTTGTATATATATATCATATATTTGATTTTCTGTGTATGAAGATTTTTTTAGCGATAAAAATGTTTTGCTCCCAACCCCCCTGTTTTGTTTCCATCTTAGACATTATTATTAAATATAAGTACAGAGAGATTATGTGAGTAAAATGTAAGTAGCAGCAAACTAGGGGGCAATCGAGGTAAAATACTGGTAATTCGATTGTCAATGGTGTAGCCAATATATGGCTTTGGACGATGGCGCCATGGTACCCCGTATGATAAGCAACCAACCAACCATCACAAAATAAATAGAAGTATCTCTTTCAAATTATACGTGTTTGGTTTTGTATATCGTTAAAATAGGTAGTTTATAGAATTTTTTCTTTACTATGCTTACGAGTTCGGAACAAGAACCCAGCCACTAATGGCCAGTTTTTAAGTGGGTAGTTAACTATCGGATTACCTAAACGCAATTGAAAAATAATTAGAAGTTAACTTTGCATTTTGATTTTCAGTGGCAAGTTAAAGTAAACCGTCATATTGTTAATGATTAAGGCAACCGTCAGGGGCGGACTAAGGCCTAGGCAACCTAGGCATGTGCCTAGGGCCCGTAATTATTGGGGCCCGAAAATTAGGTTTTACTTTTTTATAATTAATTTTTATTATTATTATTCGATCTTAAAGATGTTATTTTCTTTAATAATTTTTCCGGTTGGAGATCAATTTCTATGAAAAAGTACTTTTATAACAAAAAGTACATTTTCATAGAATGTATTATTAAAGAAATAATTTGAAATTGATTATTATGGTGGATGGTTGGGGATATAGCTATTTCAATGCCCGCCAAGGCATATCATCCGCTCCCTTCTCACACACATTATAGGGATAAACAAATCTCAAGTAAGCGAGAATTGTCTAAAACTCGTACTTGTGCGAAAACATCCACAACAATACTTTGCCATAACCATCAATATTCACAACATTTCTTTCCTACGCAGGCTTTCATCGAAAGCCATTGCATATACATATGTTGTTGTTTCAAAAATAGAAACAACAATTGCCGTGTTATTATTCGATCTGTAAGATGTTATTTTTAATATTTTTCCGGTTCAAGATCAATTTCTATGAAAACGTAATTTTGGTATAAAAGAAAAGTGGCGTAAAAGATAGTTTTTTTTGGGATTTTTACCTATATTTTCTAATACGTGTGAAAACTTGGAGAAAGTTATTTTAGAATTTTTAAATAAAATTGATTTAGACATCACTAACAGTCGGGGACAGAGTAATGATAATACGTTTAATATGTCAGGCAAAATATAAGGAATTCCAATCCAGAATAAAACAACATATGTTTTCTGCCCATTTTATAACATGCAGAAATCATTCATTAAATTTAATTGGAAACGCTGCTGCCGAAAGTCGCACGGAAGTTACCACTTTTTTCAATATCGTTCAGGAATGGTACGTATTTTTTTCAAGTTCTACACATAGGTGTAATGCATTACAAAAATTTTGTAAGGGCAAACACTTGAGTATTAAACCTATTTGTGACACCAGGTGGTCTGCTCGTTTCGATGCTGTGAAATCCTTAAAGGAAACTTATGAAGAAATTAAACATGGTTTATGTAATTTTTCCTCAAACAAATATGAAAAACCTTGATACATTTGAGTAGGTACTGTTACTTACTATATGGGAAAAATTTTAGGGGGAATGAATGCTTCAAACAAGACCCTTTAACAAAAAGTCGAATCCCTAAATACTGCAGAGTTAATATATGATTCATTGATAGATTTCAAACAAAGTGTCACCAGTTGGCAATACCAAGTGTACGCAGGGATTCGTCAACCTGGTCCCTCCAGCGGAGTCTTGGTCTTCCTATTTTTCGTCTTCCTTCGAGTTCGATTTCGAAAACCCTTCGTACTGGTTCGTCTTCATCCATTCTACTGACAACGCCTAGCCAGCGCAATTGCGTTATCAGGATAAAGCTCATGCAACTCATGATTCATGCGTCGCCGATACTCGCCTTTGTGCACTATAGGGCCGTAAATTTTTCGGAGTATTTTCCTCTCGAAGACTCCTTCAGATGTTTCGTCTGCTTGCGATAGGACCCAGGATTCTGCGCCATAAAGCAAGACAGGTTGAATGAGAGTCTGGTACAGCTGGACTTTTGTTACTCGAGAGAGGGCTTTATCTCTAAAGTGCTTGCTTAGCCCAAAATAACATCTATTCACAAGCACAATTCTCCGCTTGATCTCAAGGCTGACGTTGTTGTTTTTGTTTACGGCAGATCCGAGGTATATAAATTCGTCCACTACCTCGAAGTTATAACGGTTATCAACGTTCACGCTTTGGTCTAATCGCGTGGAGGCCCTGTTCGTTGAAACCATTAATTTTGTATTGTCCTCATTTACCGTCAGACCCGCGTTTGCTGACTCTTTCTCAATTCTCGAAAAAACCGCAGTACATGTGACTTTTGCTGCTGATGGTTTTATTCAAGTTGACTACAGCTTTTCCCATAATGATCTCCATTAAGATGTTAAAGAGATCGCACGATAGGATGTCGCCTTGCCTGAGGCCTCGCTTAGTTTCGAAAGGTTCGGTAAGATCCTTACCAACTTCACTGCGGATTTGGTGTTCGTCAAGGTCATCCTGCAAAGGCGTATGAGTTTTGCAGGAATACCAAGCTCAGACATTGCTTCATAGAGTTTCTCCCGTATCGGACTATCGAAGGCCGACTTATAATCGATAAATAGATGATAGGTGTCGATTTGATTTTCGTGTGTATTCTCCAGGATTTGGCGTAGCGTGAAAATCTGGTCAGTTGTCGATTTTCCAGGCCTGAAGCCACACTGGTATGGTCCAATCAGGTCAGCGATAATTGGTTTTAGACTTTCGCACATTATGCTTGATAAAACCTTGTATGCTATGGATAAAAGGCTTATTCCACGGTAGTTGGCACAGATACTCGGGTCACCTTTTTTAAATATGGGACATAGTACACTGAGACTCCAATCGCCGGGCATGCATTCATCTAACCAGCCTTAAACAGCTCCGCCGGTTATCCATCGGCTCCTGGGGCTTTGTTGTTCTTAAGCCGGACAATAGCTGTTCCGACCTCGTCTTGGTTAGGAAGTGAGCACTCGACGTCGTCGTCCATATTTTGATCGATTGTCCTATCGTCATTGGATGTCTCAGATACCAGTAGCGCGGAAAAATTATCTGTCCATATTCCCAACATGCTCTGCACATCTGCGACGAGATTTCCGTCTTTGTCTTTACAGAAGGGGGTCCCTGAACCATGTCCATTAGTTCCGTTTATAAATAATTCTACTAATTATGACAAAGTAATTGACGAGTGTGCAGAATTGAAAGTGAGAAAAAAGGCAATACAACTAATCAATCGGGGTGTACGAGTATTTGTTTAAGCATTATTGGTTGTTTTAATAAATTATGTTCATGTTTGTTTGTTTTAATAAAATATGATTATTTAATTTTTGTATACGTATATTATTATTTTTTTCTTGGAATCCGATAATTTAATAGAATTACATACTATATGCTTTAAAACCAAACTACTAAACGCAAAGTATGTGTCATGATTGAAAAATAGGCCCGAAATTACAATGTTGTCAAGGGCCCGCTTTAGCCTTAGTCCGCCACTGGCAACCGTTATATTCTTATTGGACAAAACATCTGAGTTGGGCTAAATACCAAAACAACAAAGGGGAGCAACCAAATGGAATTATGTAAAATAAGAAGTAAATGCATAAAATCGAAGTCATTTTATCAAAAATGTGTAAAATATAATATTGCCGCACCAATTTAACGATCTAGACTCAAAGTATACGTACAAATAATCAAAACAGAAGCATGTATTTTATGCAATCTTACATATCTCATTTTGACAGTCAGTAATGTGATTGTCAAAATCATATGGGTCTGACTACAAGTTAACCAACCAACATTGGGTGGTTAAATCATTGATAACCACTGACTGAAAAACAAAATTCGATGTTTACCCACAATTTAACTAAGAAACGAAGATCACCACTGACTGAAAAACTGGCCATAAGTGTAGCCCAGATCGTAGTTTTATACCGTTGACTGTGAATATTTCTTTCGAATTTCTTAGATAATTTCCTAACTAAAACTGATTTTTAAATGCCTTTGAAGTCGCGCGTACCAAACTTGTTACTTCAAACCCAACATCAGATTAAATGAATCATTTAGAACCTTCAAATGAACCTTAATTTTATGTTTTGTACTCAACTATTCGTTTACCAGTTATGAATACAGTTGTTGGCGAAATATATGCATAGCTCTCTAGTGAGAAACACCGTACTAAATAAGTTTAAATATATAAATCCTTAGTAATGATTGTCTGACAGTATGAATTTAATGCAAGGTTTGCCTAATATATTGATGATATAGTATAGTAAATGCCCCGATTCGTATAGATAATTAGTCAGAAATGTCCTTAGGGTTACGACAACAAACTTGCATTTGCATGAAATTGTAAAACCTATGCATGTACAACATTGGCATATACAAGGTGGCGCAAAAGTAAACTTCCGATGTTTTTTGGCTGTAATTTAAAAAAAAATGAAAAACTTTGATTCTTCTTGTGGATTATTTTTATTTGGTCTTTTAATTTTTTTTACATCAAGTCGAGAATATGATGTCATGTAAATGACCGCCGCCACAGTTGATTGTCATTTGAGCCCTTTTTAGGGCATTTTCCATCACTTTGGCTAAAACTTCCGGCGATAGGTCCTCACGTTCTTGACGGATATTGTCTTTAAGAGCTGCAAGAGTCTGAGGCTTGTTGACATAAACCCGCGACTTCAAAAAGGCCCACAAAAAGAAGTCTGGAGCGGTCAAATCAGGCGATCTTGCTGGCCAGTGCTAATCGCCAAAACGGGAGATTAGGCGCCCGGGAAATGCATCCTTCAGCATATCGGTTATGGTACGTGCAGTGTGTGCCGTTGCACCGTCCAATTCATCAAGTTGCGGCAAAAAGAACTCGTTGATCATTGCTCTGTAGCGTGGCACGTCGTCTGGTCGATGTCGACGGCGCTTCCATGACATCCTCGGCTACAGCAGCAATATTCTCTGCAGAACGGCTACTCCGGGGTCTGCCACGCCTGGCAGCATCTCGTGTTGTGCCAGTCTCTTCGAGGCGGGCGGCTAAACGTCGCAGTGTTTCACCAGTAGGCGTTGGACGGCCAGGAAGTCTGCGACGAAATTCACGTTGTGCCAAAGTCACCGACCGATTATTGGTCAAATAAATAGTCAGCAATATTCCGCGTTCTGGAGCAGTGTAGAGTAACATTGTTTATTAACGTGTATTTCGCATGTGTTTACTACACAAATGTCAAAACAGAACTGACATTAGGGGCCAATCGCAAAATTTATAGCATTTTCTGGTAGGAGGATTACTTTTGCGCCACCTTGTATAAAAGCCAATAGTGAAAGCGTAAATTTATGGAAAGGGAATGATAAATAAGGTGTAAATAATAGTTTCCACTTATTTTGCTTTTATTGTTTTTACGCTGTAATCACTTTTGATTAATAACCCAATAATTTGTAAAATTGTGTAAAATTAACTGAGACTACAAGGGACCAGTGTTTACATGGTGTTTGAATACATTTATTCATAAGAGACCGTCACTTGTATATACACAGAGTAAATTTTTTTTTTTTTTTTTTTTTCTTTTTTTGTTACGTCTTTATTTACAATCTATCTGTTACAGACAATAAGCAAATGTGATTACTTAAATACTAAGTACAAGCATTATGCAGTTCCAGTGAACTGCATAATTTTAAAGAAAATATATTTTTTTTTACATATTTACAATATTTAGGACAATGAAAGATTTGACAATAAATCTAGAACATGTCTTCTCTTGAGTCTTCTTGTTTCATTACTGCAGTCTAGGAGTGAGACAGCTAAAGGGTTTGGGTGGTTGTGTAGTCGTTGTAAGTAGCTTTCGCTAAGTTTTCTAATTTCTTGTTTGACGGTCAGCATGTTTACATCTTTGCAAATGTTCTTGTTGGTGACAAACCATGGCGCATTAGTAATTAATCGTAGTGTTTTGGATTGATACCTTTCGAGGATATCAATGTTGGAGTTTTTTGCTGTGCCCCATAGTTGGATGCCATAAGTCCAGATTGGTTTAAGAATTGCTTTGTAAATTCTAAGCTTATTGTTTAAGTTTAATTGAGATCTTGGCCCTAACAACCAGTATAATTTTCGACTTTTAATTTTTAGTTGCTTTTGTTTTGCCTTGATGTGTGGTTTCCACGTGAGTCGCCTGTCTAACGTCATGCCCAGGTATTTGACGGTTTTCTGCTGTGGAACAGTTGTACCATGTATGCTTACTGGAGGACAATCTTTTCTTCTTGTTGAAAATGTTGTGTGACTAGATTTGTCAGAATTCACTTTAATTTTCCATTTTAGTAGCCATTTCTCGAGATGCTGGATTTGTTTTTGTATGGATGCGGATGCTTTTGTTGGACAGTCGCTAGTTGCAAATAATGCTGTATCATCAGCATATGTTGCTACAGCTACATTGTCAGTAGTTGGCATATCTGATGTAAATATTGTGTACAATATAGGCCCTAGCACACTCCCCTGCGGAATACCAGCTTTTATTTCGAAAATGTCTGATGTTTCATTTTTAACTTTGACATAGAAGTGCCGTTGAGAGAGATAACTTTTGAAGAAAAGGTAGAATTGTGATGGTAGGACCTTTTTTATCTTAAAAAGTAAGCCGTCGTGCCAGACTCTGTCAAAAGCTTGTTGAATATCCAAAAATATCGCTGAGCAGTATCGCTTTTTCTCTAAAGTATCAGTTATGATGTTGACTATTCTATGGCATTGTTCAGGGGTGCCATGTTTGTGTCTGAACCCAAACTGATACTCAGGAATGATATTTTGCTTCTCCATTATGGGCAATAATCTCGTCAGAAATATTTTTTCAAATATTTTAGAGAATACTGATAAAAGGCTTATTGGTCTAAACGATGATAGCAAATTTTCCGGTTTGTTCGGCTTTGGCACCATGATGACTTCTGCGCATTTCCACTGTGTGGGAAAATGATCAAGTCTCAATATGGAGTTAAAAATTAATGTTACGAAAGTAATACTCTTTCGAGTTATACTTTTAACCACTTTAGCAGTAATTTGGTCGTATCCAGGAGATTTACCATTCGACAATTTTCTGATTTCATTTTGCACTTCATTGGGTGAGAAGTGTCTGAGGGGTAAATCCATTTGACACGGCGAGTCTAAAAAGCTAGATATTTCATGTTTTTCTACATCTGTATTGAAGTCAAACGGCTGAAATATATTTTGCAAGTATTGAGCATACGCATCTGAGGTGCTTTTGTCTGTTCTACACCATGAACCATCTGGCTTACGTATTAGAAACTTTCTTTTTATTGGCCGCTTTAAGTATTTCGTTGCTTTCCACAAAAGATATTCATCATACTTGGAATTATTTATTTTTTCTATGAACTTCGCTGTTGAATTGTTTTTGAACTCCTTTAACATCTTTTTTAGATACCTACATGCCCTATTGAATATTTTTCTGTCATGTGGATTTCGGGTAGTCTGCCATCTTTTCCTAAGTTTTCGCTTATTTCTTATGAGATTTCTTATTTCGGCAGATGCCTGTAGGTTACCGTTCTGTGTCGCGGGAGATGTGGGGGTAGATAAGGCGGCAGCTTCGTGTATTAGATTCGTAAAGTATTCTACGGCATCATCCAACTCCTGTCCATTCTGTATCCGTCTATTTAGGTTCAAATTGGTATCAAGGTAATATTTAAAGAATTGGATGTCAGTTTTAGATGTAAACATATATTGAGTTTTAGACTCAGTGATGACAGAAGTACGATAGTCAATCAGTATTGGTGTATGATCGGAGCTTAAGTCATTACAACTTCGTATGTCCAATTGATGATTCGCAATACCATTGTATCCTGCAAAGTCTAAAAGATCTGGTGTTTTCAATGGATCTGTAGGCCAATAAGTTGCACTACCAGTGGATAAAATAGAATATTTTTTATTCAAAATGCATTTATGCAGCTCTCTTCCCTTGGGGTTTATGAGTCTGGAGCCCCACCAAGGGTGTTTCGCGTTAAAATCGCCGCCAACTATGAATCGATTACCCATTGTTGCAAATAATTCAGTGTAGTCTTGGCATTGAACGCTGTGGCGAGGTGGAAAATAAACAGAAGAAATGGTAAGGTCGCCGTCTGTCTTCTTCACTTTTATGCAAGTTGCCTGTACATAAGCTTCTTGAATTCCATCTAAAATTTCGTATTTTATGGTATCTTTTATTAAGATGCAGGAACCTGCGTGTGCGCGGTTACTCGGATGATTGGTGCTGATTAAGTCATATCCTTTAATACTAAAATAAGTTCTGCTTGTGAAATGCGTTTCCGAAACAAGAAGTATGTTAATAAAGTTTGTGTTGAGAAAAATTTCAATTTCATTTTTATGATTTGGAAGCCCGTTTGCATTCCATATAGCTATTCTTAGGTTTACTTGCATAATTTAGATACAAGTAATGACATCATGTTGATTAAATTGTTTGTTAACTCGATTTGCTTATTTAATAAAGCTTCAATTTTATCGAAGGGGTTAGTTTGGCTATTGCTGGAGTTTAAAACTTCAGCAAAGGAAAATTGTTTTGAATTATTGTGTGTGGCATTGTTTCTGCAGATACTTGGGAAGTTATGAGCGTTTATATCAAACGCAGTCTGATTGTCTTCATTATTTTGTCTTTTATTGAACTGCTTCTTTTGAACAAGTTCTTTGTATATTCTGCAGCCTCTATAACTGGCAGTATGATTTTCCAGACAATTACTACATTGTGGCGGGACATTACAATCTTTTGTGCACTGAGAGGATGGATGATTTAATCCGCATTTAACACACCTATATATTTTTCTGCAGTAGGTTTTACTGTGACCAAATTGTTGGCATCTATGACACTGTACAACATCTTCCACTTTCTTTGGGGGTTCAATTTTAATCACTGCGTTGTAAATATATCGTATGTTGAATACGTTCTTGTTATTAGAGCCTGGCTCGAGATCAACAAAGAACATGGAAAGTGGTTCTTTTGTGAATCTGCTTTTAATATTTACAATATTTCTCACTTTATGTCCTTCTTTTTCAATAGTATCTTTAATAACATCGATTGGAGTTGTAAAGTGCAAATTTTTTACTACGATACGATATGCCCTTTCCTGTTTCAACTGATATGTGTGGAATCTGATTTGTTTTTCATCAAGATATTTAACGATGGTTCTATATGAACTGATTGATTTGGTCATTAATCGTACTTGACCATCTCTAAATGATTTATAAGTAAATTCACTGGCATTGATTACCTTAGAAATATTGGACGTCATTGTTTTAATGTCTGAAACGTCGGGCATTATAATTGGTGGTGGTTTGGGTTCAGCAGTATCGTTGTTGTTGATGATTTCACTGTCCTCTATGTCGTCGCTTTGCAGCTCCGCGAACATATTTCGGCTTGTGCTGGGCCTTTCTTGCGTTACTGCTCGTTTGCGTTGATGTATATTTGGTGATTCTGGATTTTGCCGTTTACTTGCAGTTCTCACTAACTGCCAAGAGGTTTCATTGCAATCGGTAGTGTCGACAGAGTTAACACCATCGGTGCCGCTGGCCTCGCCACCGTCCATACTGCTGCGCTAGCAGTGGACTAGCGGATGGGTATTGTTGTAATTCTACGTCTGTTTTCTTACAAACAAACAAAGGGTTTAGAGTTGTTGTCGTTTTCAGCACACAGTGTATGCACAACTTCACTAACAAATGTATTAGCGATTTGTCGTTGTTCTGAAGCAAAGATTTTACAGTTTCCTGAACGCAGATTATTTATGACCGATCAGAATCACTGTCAAAGCAAGACTGACAGAGTAAATAAAAAAGATTTTATGCTCTGTATTCGATTTGATTGTGTTGGATGTTAATCAAGTTAATTGTTAATTAAAAAATACCACAATACAACCATTACAAGTATATCTAGGGCTGCCAGACGGTAGGGATTCGTCGGGATTTCCCGACTTTTCGCGTATATAAAGAGTCCCGATTATTGCAGTATTTAGGTGCAAAATCCCGACTTTTTGAAATGTACTCTCTCAAAAAATATTTTGACCAAAAGTAGTACTATTTTTTATATGTAAAATAAATAAATGGCTTCCCATTACATCCCATGGAGGGACAGGGGAGAGCTTCTCACAATCACTGAGCTGTGCGCTTTCCAGTTTTCACTCACTGATTGGGACCTACAGTTTTACAGCCATTCCGGACGGTATTTTGAGAAGCCTTTTCATGCCTAAATACTCGATAGTGTCGCCGTCACTATGCGAGGTGACCGCCGCCGAAAGAAATTTTAAGGAGCTCATGTGCAAGCGGCGCGCACACTATCATTGCACCACCGACGGCCACATTCTTATGTACAGTCGCATATTTACCGTCACTGGTGTTTGGCACTTTCCCATCACTGGTAAATACCTAACAGCTGGCATTTTCACGCTGTTCACAACAATAACATACGAATATACATAGAATATTTCCATCAGTGGCTCGTATTTAAACACTAAATATTGGATCGAAATTCCTTATCGCACGTTGCGGGATGGGAGCGAAATAAAAAAAAATAAACAAATTTTTTTAACACTATTATCAACTATATAGGGTACTTTTGCTTTGGATTGTGTCTAGACTAACATGTGTTGGGGAATTTATTGTTTAATTGGAAGTTTTCTAGGTGGAGCCTATAACCAATATTTAATATATATTGCAGTTTTGAACACAATACAAAGTAAATTTAGAAAAGGCAAAGTGAAAGAAGTTTAAAAAAATAAAATTTTTTAAATAAGTGCCTTTTCTTAAAAAAAGTAAATTTTCTCAAAACAAAATACCTATTCATAGTCTTAAACAAATTACCTTTTCTTAAAAAAAGATCTTATCTTAAAGAAGTATCGTTGCTTAGAGAGTGCCTTTTAGTGAAACAAAATAACTTTTCATGAGATAAGTACCTACTCTTAAAAATGTACTTATTCTTGAAAAAAGAACCAATTCTAAAAAATTACTAAAACCTTTTCTTCAATCAATACCTTCTCTTAAAAAAATATATTTTGCTTTTCAGTTGTTTCGGCTTAAGGTCATAAGAATTAAAAGAAAACACTTCAAGTATTTCATTTTACAATTCCCTCAATATTTCGATATGCCAGAAAGTATATATTGGTACTAAGATAGACAAATTGGGGACTAGAGTGTCTGCACATAAGTCGGACTGAAAAGCTCACTATAAGCAAATGGGATACCAATCGCAGCCCACTGTACTTTAACTGGACGCAAACCTAATTTTGACGAAGTGGAAATTCTGACTGAAGGGGAAAAGTACTCAGGACGCCTCTTCCGGGAATTTCAAACGAGATACAAGTCAATGTTCACAAATGTATAGGCACACAATTGACAAATTCAGGGGGGGGGGGAACTCAGTTGACATAAGCCTGCGGAAAAACTTGGACGAGCTCTGTGTTATCTCAAAATGTGGTTAAAATTAATCGTTCTCCCCCTGGGGAAGATAATATATTTGTTAATGTTGATTCTTGTTTGAACTGTTCGATAATGTTTATGAATACTTTGTGTTTAGTCTTGTTTTATCGGATGCTTGAAAATGATCACCGGAGTTGGTCGAAATGTTGGAAAATATTAATGGGATTGTAAAAAGAAATACTTGAAGTGTTTTCTTTTTAATCTTATGTCCTTAAGCCGAAACAACTGAAAACCAATATATCTACAACTAACATAAACATAAATTTTCTTACAAAAATTTCTTTTCTTAAAAATAAAATAATACCTTGCCTTTTCTTTTCTTGAGATAAATAGCCTTTCAGAAAATAAGTAAATTTTCTTACAAAAATAACTGTTTCCTATAAAGAGAACCACTTCTTCTGTTCTACCTGTTCTTAAAAAAATTACTTTTTTGTAAAAAAAAAGTCATTCTCTTATGGCTTTTTCTTACAGGAAGTACTTCTCCTTAAAAATAGTTAATTTTCATAAAAAAAAAATTTGCGTTTAACAAGAAAAATTTCCCTCTTTAAAAAATCACCTTTTCGGGAAAATGTAATACATATTCTTACAAAAGGACCTAAAAATATACTTTTTATTAAAAATTACATTCTATAAAAAAAATCTTCAAAAAGTTTATCATTTTACAAAAGGTATATTTTCTTAAAGATCCATTTAAATTATCGTATTTGTCAACGGGCGCCTTATACGTGTTGGAACTAACTAGTACATAATAAATATATAGCGAAAGGAACTACGTTTCAATCGGGTGTTCCCTGACACCTCATGCAATTGTTTAATAACAGAATAATTTCCTGAAAATTGGATTCTCAGTTGGAAATATCCTAAAGACATCATCAGTGACTAAGAAGTGACATGTCAGAGTCCCTGCTGACTTGCCGAATAATATATATATTATTATTTGGTAAAAAGTCAGCAGGAATTTTCCGCAGTTTGTCAGTAGTGGCGATTACCTTATGACATGTACACAAGTCGTCTTTAAGTCACAATTCATCAGAGAGTCAGTTGACCACGACGTCTTCAAATGTGGTGTCCTTGTGTCATTTCCTATATATATAATTATTATATTAGAGTCTTTGGTATGGATGAGTGATGGATAATATTGAAAAATATAGATAATAAGAAATGAGTACATTCATACATATAATTCCCTGAAAATGTACATATTCTTGAATAAATTTTCAAATATTTATGAAATTATTTCTAAAAATTTATGACATACAATTCGAATATAAATTTTTCAGTTTTATGTTTTCTGAATAACTTGAAATTTTATACACATGACTTGCTGTTGACAAAAGGTAAAGACTTCCTCTATTGATATTCAGTATTGACATTAGTAACAGTCAGTCCTGACCAGTGATGCCAACTCTGCAGGAACGAAACGCGCCGTCGAAGTACCTAAAAAGTGCTAAAACACGCTATATAATGAAAACGGCACAAAAACCAAAAGTGCTAAGAGCTTAATAAATATGAGTATTTCCAAGTTCCAGTGTCGAGCAACACGTGCGAACGTTAAAACTTTATTATCAAAATGGGTATTGTCTGCTGGCAACGCTGCGCGAGTAACATTAGCAGAAAAACAAAAAGACTTAAAAGATTTAATTTTCGGTCTTTATTGTTTGCTTTGAATCTTAAGACTGACTTAACTAGTTGTTAATTATTACTGAGTGGCCAATTATGCTTATAAATAAATAAATGGTTTCCCATTACATCCCATGAAGGGACTGGGGAGAACTTCTCACAATCACTGAGCTGTGCGCTTTCCAGTTTTCACTCACTGATTGGGACCTACAGTTTTACACCGATTCCGAACGGTAATTTGAGAAGCTTTTTCATGGCTAGATACTCGATAGTGTCGCCGTCACTATGCGAGGTGACCGCCGCCGAAAGAAAATTTGAAGGTGGTCAGAGCCGGGTTCGAACCCAGGATCTCATGTACAAGAGCCGCGCACACTAACCATTGCACCACCGACGGCCAATTATGCTTATTAAACATAATTCGCCACTCAACTATAAGCTAATTATTGCTCACAACATATAAGCAACGTAAACAGTTTCAGTAGTTATCGTCTGTTTCAGAATCGTGAGAAATAAATAAAATACATAGTTTATACATCGTATTTTCTAATTATTTCTTCTACATTCTTCTGAGATGGAGACACAACATTTTTATCTCTATTTTGGACATGATTTTCCTTAATATTTATTTTTATATTATTTCTTTTTATTATCCAGAGGAGTAAAATTAACATTATAACAACAAAAATTGCTAATGTTAGGTTTATACCATATGATACTCTTTTGTGGAACTTAAGCTCTTTTATTTCTTTAATATTTTCAAAGTGTTCGGATACAATATTATTAAATTTTGGATTTACGTTTGGTGTGTTTAATTTTCTGCTGTCTGGGTAAACGAATTTTTCCTTAAATACAAATTTTCTATTTGAAAAAGATTCATTATCAAAAGTTAAATAACAATCATTGAATACTACTAGAAAATTACCAGTTAAGTTAAATTTTCTGTCATCACAATTTTGTGTTAAAGTTTCTTTCAAAGCATTTTTATAATTAACGATTCGTCGTCAATACTTAGTACAGCTGTAATATTATTATAAATAAACTTACAACTACTATAAAAAGTACAGTGTTTACTTTTCTTTAGTTTTTCAAGAGGTAAATTTTCTTGATATTTAAGGGCCATACTATTAATGTTTACAATGTATTCATCGTCAGAAACTATTTCAAAATTATTGCTATTGGGAATTGGAACTATCATTTTCAAATCCGTTCTGAAATAACTCTCCGGTATTATAACGGCAATAATTATAGATTCATCCCTATAAGTCATGATTCCTACTTTCAACATCTTTAACTTGTAGAAGTCAATCTCAAATTTTATTATTTCCTGTGTTGTCAGTATACTAGGATGAATGATATTATTTTCTGCCGATACTATATTGTCCTGAATTTGATCAATTTTAATGTTCTAGAGTTTTAAGCTTTGCAAGCTGGTCTAGATAAAATAACCGTTTTATAAATTCATTATTGCTTTTCTTTATTTCGGCAAAAGACGTTTCTATTTCCTTTCTATCATTTTCCACTGCGTTCTTTAGGTGTTCAAGCGATTTGTGTCAATAGAATTGTGTGAATTTTAAATGCTCGAGTATTCCCTGTCTGTCATCGTCGTCCATCGTACCAAACAACAATTTATAGAGCTTTCCACCAGCATTTATAAGGCCTCATTTACTCCTATGTTCTTTCGGCGTTAAAGTTTGAAGTTTTGATCTTATAAGATCGATTTCGTTTCGAAGGACTTGAATACTTTGTATATATAAATTTTCTATATTTTCGCCTAGACTATTTAAAATATTTTCGACTTCTTTAATATTTATTATATGTAACAATGTGTTTGTGCCATTGACTATTTCCACTTCACCAGTCCTTATTTCAACAAATCCGTTATTTGACTAACTTGTAATGTTGCCTGGGTCTGCCATATTATTGTTGTCATCAGTATTATCATTAGAGTAGCCTGAAAATTTGAAAGGTCGTTTAATGTTGGTTTCATGTACATTAGCTAGTGGCTGTTTACGATATTTAGGCACTTCTTTATGCCTAACATTTCTATAATTTTTTATAAATCCCTCTTGTCTAGTTTCTGTATATCTTTCTCTCTTCTCATTTAGTTTTGTTATTTTTACTCGTTTTTGCTCCATTAAACGGTCCTTTATTAATATTTTGTCCACACTACCATTATGAGTCCTAAGTGGTGTATCTTTTAAAGTTGAGTGGTATGTATTATTATAAAGTTCTATAGCTTTTGAAATTTGTTCCCTTATTGGTAGCTTTTCCTCAATGTTAAGAGTTCTAATTTTTTCTGTAATTGTGTTGTTAAGTCTATCCACGTCAGAATTCCGAGTGTGGCTATTGTGGCTAGTGAATATTTATTTCTTCATTTCTGCAAAATTGTTTTACGTTGACATTATTGAACTCGTTGTCACAGACTAGTTTCTTCATTTTCCCATTAATTGAAATGTATAATTTTAACTTTTCTACTAGTGTTAAGCTATTTTTGTCCTCTAAATAGAAACAAAGAGTATGTTTGGAAAACTTGTCAATGAACGTAATGAAATTTTGTTTCGAATTGACATATGTATCCACGTGAACGATCTCGTTGATGTCCGTTGGGGTTTCTGTATATTCAAACTTTTTCTTTATAGGATTTCTGTCGTACTTTCCGGCTGAACAAACTTCGCAGTTATTGACAACTTTTTGTATTAAAAGCCTTAAATTTGGAAAAAAAAAAAAGTTATTCTTCATTGCCTCATAATTGGCGATAATACCAGCATGACCGGACTCTTTTACATGAAATAAAGATATCTGTTTTATGGCTTCTTCGTCTGAAGTAATATCTTTTGAGAAAAAACTGCATCATACGAAGGATATATTGTTGTAGTGTGAATACAATTCTATTAACTTTACCTGAAGTTGGTTGTACATTACCTGAAGTTGGTTGTACATAATCGCATTGGGAATGTATTGTTGCCGCTGTTGAATCATTACAGTTATTGCAATCTTCAATGTTCCTAATCTCATTAAAATCCACATCAATACGACTCAAAAAATCGGCTATTCTATTCTCCTTGCCCTTAATGTAATCGATTTTCCCGTCATATTCGCCCAATTGAATAAGCCATCTTTGAAGTCTTGGATTAGTGTTCCTTGCACAATTTTTGATCTACAACCACTTCAGTGGCTGGTGATCAGTGTGTAAGTCAAATTCTCTGCCATATAAATATGGTCTAAAGTATTTCACACCCCAGACTACAGCAAGAAGTTCTTTTTCAATGGTTGAATAATTTTTCTCCTGTTCGTTTAGTGTTCTTGAAGCAAAGCTAATGGGGTGTCCCTCTTGAGAGAGAACTGCGCCCAAAGCGTAATTGCTAGCATCAGTAGTTAGCTTGAACCTTTTTTCAAAATCAGGAAACCTTAGAATAGGATGTTCCGTAATTAATTGTTTTAACTTTTCAAACGACATTATATAATTGGTATTAACCACTTTATCCTTTTTCAGATAAGAAATCATTGGGTATGCTATTTTTGCATAGCTCCTTATAAATTTTCTATAGTACCCCGTTAGTCCCAAAAATGATTTAATTTGTTTTTGGTCAGTAAGCAGTTTTAAATTGACTATGACATCGATTTTGCTCTTGTTTGGCATAAGTCCATCAGGAGTTAATTTATGTCCAAAATACGCAGTTTCTTTCGCAAAAAAATTACATTTGTCCACCTGGATCTTAAGATCCGTCTTTTCAAGGGTGGAGAAAATTTTATTCAAACTGTCTATATGTTCCTGCAGTGATGTGCTACTACACATATTCTGTTAATGTATTCCCTTAAAACTGAATTCATTAGACGTTGAAAAGTGGCAGGAGCATTTTTTAATCCAAATGGCATTCTGACAAATTCGAAGTGACCGAAAGGTGTGGAAAAGGCAGTTTTTTGTCTATGTTCAGGTTTTACCAGGATTTGATGAAAACCTTTGGCTAAGTCGACCGTAGAGAAATACTGAGCTTTCCCCAATTTGTCCAATATAGAGTCTATACATGGTGGCGCAAAAGTAATCCTCCTATCAGAAAATGCTATAAATTTTGCGATTGGCCCCTAATGTCAGTTCTGTTTTGACATTTGTGTAGTAAACACATGCTAAATACACGTTAATAAACAATGTTACGCTACACTGCTCCAGAACGCGGAATATTGCTGACTATTTATTTGACCAATAATCGGTCGGTGACTTTGGCACAACGTGAATTTCGTCGCAGATTTCCTGGCCGTCCAACGCCTATTGGTGAAACACTGCGACGTTTAGCCGCTCGCCTCGAAGAGACTGGCACAACACGAGATGCTGTCAGGCGTGGCAAACCCCGGAGTAGCCGTTCTGCAGAGAATATTGCTGCTGTAGCCGAGGATGTCATGGAAGCGACGTCGATGTCATGGAAGCGCCGTGAGCGGTACAGAGCAATGATCAACGAGATCTTTTTGCCGCAACTTGATGAAATGGGATTGGAAAAGATGTGGTTCCAACAGGACGGTGCAACGACACACACTGCACGTGCCACAACCGATATGCTGAAGGATGCATTTCCCGGACGCCTAATCTCCCGTTTTGGCGATTTGCACTGGCCAGCAAGATCGCCTGATTTGACCGCTCCAGACTTCTTTTTGTGGGGCTTTTTGAAGTCGCGGGTTTATGTCAACAAGCCTCAGACTCTTTCAGCTCTTAAAGACAATATCCGTCAAGAATGTGAGGACGTATCGCCGGAAGTTTTGGCCAAAGTGATGGAAAATGCCATAAAAAGGGCTCAAATGACAATCAACTGTGGCGGCGGCCATTTACATGACATCATATTCTCGACTTGATGTAAAAAAAATTAAAAGACCAAATAAAAATAATCCACAAGAAGAATCAAAGTTTTTCATTTTTTTTTTAAATTACAGCCAAAAAACATCGGAAGTTTACTTTTGCGCCACCTTGTATTAGGAATTGGATACTTATCAGCGATGGTGTTATCATTCCTATAATCAATAACGATGCGCCACTTTTTATTTCCGGAATTATCTTCCTTTTTCGGAACAATCCAAAGTGGGCTGTTATAAGGAGAGGAACTTTCAGTTATTATTCCCTGTTTCAACATCTCGTTAACCTGGCGTTCAATTTCCTGTTCATGAACTTTAGGGTACCTACAAATTTTAGTGTATATTGGTCTATCAGTTTTTGTCGCTATTTCACGTTGGACTTCATGGGTGAAGGTTAAGTTATCACCTTCTTCGTAAAAAAGTTTACTATATCGGTGTAATAATTTTAAAATCCTACCATTTTCCTCTTTATTCAAATTAGAGTGGTTAACTAGATCTAAAAATGGACTTGGTGATGATTCTAGTGTACATATATTGCAAATATCGAAGGGATACGTATTAAAATGTATCTTCTCATCATTGACCAACATAAAATTGCCTTCAAAATCTATTTTCACTTTCATTGGACGTAAAATATCCTGGCCAATTATTGCATCATATTTTCTTCCCACTAAATCATTTACCATCCATTTAATGTAGCCATTTGTCCTGAATTCATCCGGGTATGGAGTCAACATCTGTTTATTTATTTCTGTAATACCGTTTAAGGTTCTAAAGTATAATTTATTTTCCATTTCCTTAACCTGAAAATTCCTAAGTTAATTTGGGGATATTATGCTCGTTGTGGAGCCAGTATCAATTAGACCATTTATTCTCTGATTTATAATATTCAGAGAAACTATCGGCAATTGTGAATTATAAAATTTTCATCCTGTTGAATATTGTCTGTTTCCATAGCATATTGACCTGAGTTTGGGATAGTCTCTGTCGACATTTTACTCTGTCGCAACTTTTCAGTATCATATGAATATTTCTTATTGTTCTGTTGGAAATGCCGCCCTTGTTGATTCGTTCGATAATAATCTTGTCGGCTTTTATTCTGACATGATCCTTCATTCCCATAATATTCATTTTGCTTGGAATATTTTTGAGGGTTGGAATTATTTGTTTCCGAATTCATTTGATACGTTTTTTAAAATTTGGATGGGGACTATTATTTTAAAAATTTCCCTGACCTTTTTTATCTACATGTTTTCGGTGCCTGTACTCTATAGCTCGTTTATCGTCTAATAGTCTGAGTTTCGTATACTTTGTAATTATATCTTGAAGAGTTTCGTCTTCCGAAATGTGGGCCCTAACATGTCCGTCTATTTTCTCGAGCAATAAATCTACTAAGTCTCTATCAACATTGGATGGGTCATAAATACCAGGCTTTCTTATATCAACCTTATAAATCTCATTTATTTCATATTTAGCTTTCATAAACAACTAAACAATTCATTTAAATTACTAACCTTTACTTCACTACAATAATTAAAAATTTCCGCATAAGTCTTCTGTGGCTGGTTTCCGATCATTAACTTCGCCTTTATTTGTAACCAGGATGCTTCGTAATCCAACTCTCGAACACTGCGAATTTTTTCGTTTATAATTATTTGTAGGCCATACTTCAAGAGTTGCTCATTATTCCCCCATAGTGCTATAGTTGATTCCACAGGTCGTATGAAAGATCTAGTATTGTGCTTTTGGTCTAGAGGCCTCAATCGACGGAACTGCTCGATGACATCTTTTGGTTCTACCAATAACCAAAATTGAAGAGGCTGTTGTTGCTGTTGTATCTGTTGTTGTTGCTGTTGTATCTGTTGTTGTTGCCGTTGCATCTGTTGTTGTCGCATTATTTGTTGCTCTTGCCGAAGTATCACAGCCTCCAACTGCTGCATTCTTCTGTTTAAAGTTTCCAAATCGTTTTCATCCCCTATTTGGCGATTGGCATCAAAGAATTCTTGTCTTTGCATTTTGATTATTTTTGTTTTTTTTTCTTTTTCACTTTTGCTTCTTTTTTTTGGTTCAATATTTATCTTAAATATTTGGTCCCTCTTTGCCTTTACCGTTTTTGATTGAGTTTTTAGAAGTTAATATTTTTGTGATTATTAACTTTTCACAAATGTACATAGAAAAACTTAAGTTTTTTTTCACTTTAATTTAATAAAACTTTGGTTTAATATTGGTTTTCTGGTTCGTTAGACCGACTGCGCCAGTAATATTAGGAGAAAAACAAAAAGACTTAAAAGATTTAATTTTCGGTCTTTATTGTTTGCTTTGAATCTTAGGACTGACTTAACTAGTTGTTCATTATTACTGAGTGGCCAATTATGCTTATTAAACATAATGCGTCACTCAACTATAATCCATTTATTGCTCACAACACAAAAGCAACGTAAACAGTTTCAGTTGTTATCGTCTGCTTCAGAATCGTGAGACAGAATGTGTTTGTTATTTGATCTTCTTAATTATGTTGTTGATAGGTGTGGAGTATGAACACATAACTCAGGTATGGAGTATGAACACAACAAATATCCTTTCAGATGTTAACCTGAATAAAACGATGTTTGTAGTGCAGATTTGACAAGTGCATTGCCTGACATTTTTGTGTCCTGACCTGTCTCTGGTTGTACCACCCTAATTCCATAGAAAGTCTCCATGTTAGAATGAAATCATACACTTGCAATAAATACATATTGCCTTGGATTCGTCTGTGGGGGGTTTAACCACTTCTTTGAAGAGGGGTCTGCTTTCCATACCTTCTGATATTTTTGGGTGTCTCTCCACCTAAAATGTATAATTATTAAGCGTATTAACCAATACAAAATCAGAAGATGCAGTCAACGGTGTTAAATGGTAGAGGCATGGTAAAATAAGGAAGGTAAACTCGTTAGAACAGATGTTTTAAATTTTTTCATTGTGGTTGATCGTTTCAGCTGTCAAACTGAATGTACTTTGTTTTTGTACTTTTTTGTATTTCTGTATTGGTGGTATACTTACGTGTATAGTTTGACAACTTAAGCGACTGATACAAAAACAAAATGCCTGTTGTTTCTGCCTACAACAACAACAACGTCTAGTGCTACTACTTCGTTATTTTACTATGGGTAGAAGCAACAAATTTAACATTCTTTAGCAAATTGATGTTGTATAGAAAACGAGCTAAAGGGCTAAATCAAAACTCAAAACGAGTGCATATTACTCGTTTTTGCAAAAAAGCTCCAATGGCAATTCTTTCGGGTTTTGCAAGGCCGACAAGTGCTAAATCTAGCCCCAAAAGAGCTAAGTTGGCATCACTGGTCCTGACATAATGCTGACGAGTCAATAGGACGGTCTTGCATAGATTATCAGCCCGTTCACAATTTATGTCACCCAAGGCAATGACATGTCATGAACATGTCTTTTACAAAGTGTCAGCACCTGCTGACATTGTCCTAAGGAAATTCTACTGACAATGTCTTAAAGGCAAATTTTCCAACTGGGTGTAATTCTTCAGTAAATTACAAATAACAAAAATGAGCGACAGCGAGGAAGCCACTTCTTCAAAAGAAAGAAGTATACAGAATTTAGCGAAATATGTTATCATGTACCAGAATATTCGAAATGTATTGAAAATAAAGGATGCATATAGGGCTGAATGCAAATTTTGCCTCAGTGAATTTTCAATTAAATACGAAGAAAGTCGAGCAATTACAGACATATGAAAACTCAGAGGCACATAAATATTGACAAATCGGGAACTATGTCTATTACAATTTTAAAATTCACGGTTCACAAGGAATCGAGTAAAGAATCTGTTGTTTCCAGAGCAGAGTTTTCCATAATCTTATCCACAGCTTAAGTTACAATATTCTTGACTGTCAGGTGAAGTTATACTCGGGAATTTTCTCTGATAGCAACATTTCTATAAATATGAGTTTAGGACAAATAAAAGCAGCAGCAAAAATTGGGAAAAAATTAGTATCTGATTTACAATTTATGTGGTAATTTCCAATTACACTGTAAGTAAAATTTGAAGTTTTGAAATGACACACAAAAATACCGAGACACCCCAACAACTAATTTTTGGGTCGTATAATCCAGTGGTATACTCCGTTTTAAAAAGTTAGCTCAAAATAACGAGATATTTCGATTTTAAATTTGTAGTAGATTTAAGGTGATTTTTGATTTTATTTGAGGGAAAAACCTGCAGAAGCTCTTGTTAAATCAATTTATATATTTTTTTTCGACAAAATATAACCATCGAAATAATAGACATCTATTTGGAAGCAGAATTAGTTTACCTCTTACAATTTGGGGCCATAATAATTATAATAATTTTGGAATTCGGGATTTTGCGACTCGGGATTTTGGGATTGGCATCCCTATTACAAACAGATGCTACAACATATGTATCAAAGTGTTCACCCGCCGCTATAGATGTTAACACATCAAAAATATAAACATTTTAATGACCATTTTGAAAAAATAGAAAAATTATCACATTGCGAAAAATTAAATATGTTTTGTTTTGTGTGTGGAAAATTTACACCGAAAAATCATCGACGACATTTGGCTGAAGATGCCCTCAAAGATTACAATCAGTATTTTTTGGTTACCCCCGCTGAAGAAATGCGAAATGTTGATCATGCACCTGAATTTACGTGCATGACATGCTTTCGTGCATTAAACAAATGGTGGAACTTACGCCGATATTCGATGCCATTTGGACTTCCAATGATATGGACCGATCCAGAGGAACATGATACAGAAAATTGCTACGCGTGCAAGAACGATGTAAATGGTCTCCATCGAAACAGTAAGTTCACTTAGATAGACTATATATGGAATGCACAATAATTTATTCTTATAGAACGATCCGGTTTTATATACAAAGGTGTGCCAAGTGCACACGTACCAGTTCCACACAGTGATGAATTGCCTGTCCCAGTACATCCATCGACATACCAATATTATACTGCGTCCTATGAAGTACAATCACAAACTTCAGTAACATCACGCTGATTCTGATTACCTTCAGCCAGTTATACAATATCCATCATTAATTTCGTAGGAACATTTAGATAGAATCGTTCGAAATCTGAAGCTATCTCCAAATAATGCAATGTCTTTGGCTTCGTAACTAAGAAGCGTCAACGTGCTGGCATCAGGTGTAAAAGTTACATCTTACAAAGACCGGCAAGAACCATATATGCCATATTTCATGCTTTCCGAGGATGCAGCTTATGCATATTGTCAACATATTCCCGGTGTAATGAATGAAATGGGAATCTGCAACTATAATCCATCTTTATGGCGTCTTTTCATAGACTCTTTAACCAGAAGCTTAAAAGTAGTCTTGCTATTTGAAAACAGCAGCGTTAAACCAGTGCCATTGATGTATACTCTTGGAATGCATGAGTCGTATGATACCATGAAATTAATTCTGGAACGCATCAGTTATGGTTCTCTCACTATTAGCTGGAATGCAAACTGGCTATACAAAGTACATGTGTATTTTTTGTAAATGGGACAGCCGTGAAAAGCGAGATTGGCCAAAACGTGATTCGCAAGTTGTTGGCGAATTTAATGTAATTCGTCCACCATTGATCCCCCTTCAAAAAATAATGCTTCCGGATCTTCATATCAAGGTGGAGTTGTAAAGAATTTTTTAAAGCGTTTAGTTCGCGTTAACGAAAGTGCATTACCATACTTGAAAAGCAACGCTTTTCCAAAATTATCAATTGGAAAATTAAAAGAGTGTAATTTTGTGTAACTAAAAGTGTGTGACTGCAATATATTTTATATAAATTTTTTTAACAGGTATAGTTAACGGTCCAGATATACAGAAACTTTTAAGGGATACGAGTTTTTCTGAAATGTTAGCTGAAACTTAACTAAACGCATGGAACTCAATTCGTGCGGTAATTGAAAACGTTCTTTGCAAAAATCACTCATCAGAGTACCGTGATTATATTGACCACATGATGCAGTCTTTCGACAAACTTGGCGTTACTATGTCGTTGAAAATCCACATGTTACATGCACATTTCGATTTTTACGAACGACAATTGTTCACAGAAACAGACGAAACTGGCGAAAGATTTCATCAAACTATAATGGCATTCGAAGACCGTTTCGCTCGAAAAAGAATAGACTCAATGCTTGCTGATTTCTGCTGGTCGATTGCAAACAAAGAGTAAAAATTTAATAAATCCAAAAAAATGTATATAATCATCAAAATAAGAGCAAATATAGTTCCATGTCCGCTTGAAAATGGACGTCCATTGTTTCTAGATATAAATTTTGACAAATAAATAATAAACAAATTGATTTAAACAAGTTTTTAAAGTTTTTTCATTCAAATAAAATCAAAAATCGCCTTAAACCTACTACAAATTTAAATTCGAAATATCTCGTGATTTCGTGTTAACTTTTCAAAACGGGGTACACTACTGGATTCTACAACCCAAAATTAGGTTGACGTGTCTCGGCGTTTTGGTGTGTCATTTTTACCTACTTACAGTGTTAGAAATGACGCTTCAAATATTGGAAATGTGCTTAATATTGGAAATGTACGTATAGTGATTGGGACCTACAGTTTTACACCGGTTCCGAACTGTATTTTGATATGGTTTTTCATGGCTAAGTACTCGACAGTGTCGACATCACTATGCGAGCTGACCGTCGTCAAAAGGAATGTAAGGTGCTCTGAGCAGGGATTGAACCCACGTGCAGGAACCATTGCACCACCGACGGCCACACACAAATAAAATATTTATCCCATTTAATATTGTTCTTAGAGAACACTCTAAAAAATAAATACGGAAATTAATATACATTTTAACGCTAACAAATGTATAATCATAACATTTTGCAGCGTATGACTGAGAAGACATAAGAAAATATACATAAGGAAAACTGTAACTCAAATAATTTGTCTGTTCAATCAAATAAATGGTAAATTTATATTGGCCAGAACCAGTTGTTATTATTTTAAATTATTTAATTACAATTTCTATTTGAACACCGCACAGTGGGGCCGATTCCAAAAATCACGGTAATAAAATCACACCTTTTAAAGTATTTTTCTGATCATTTTGGTATATAGAACACATTTCATAATATTGCATTCAAAGGTACCCTGCACTGGAAGAAAAATGCATCGTCGCATGGATGAAACATTTCGTTAATGGTTTTACGTTGTTGTAGTGAAATGTGTCGTATATCCGACAATTTGGTAGTCGCTGCAACGATAAATTTCGTACTTGACTTCTTTGACAATTTTTCATTTCGTTGCTGAACAACTTACTTTTCGTTCCTGCAACAATTTTATTTAAATTGAATTTTGTAGGAAAATGGGTTAAAAATTAAAAAAGTAAAGGCATGCGATTTAAGCTACTGATATTTGGTTTATCTCTTACTTTTTATAGTATATAGTATATATTTATTGTAGCGAAACTAATTTTTATGAAGATAATGAGCGAAAAGCAGTCGACAAAATGAGCGAGCGTAAAAAAGAGACCAGCCAGAGAAAACGTACATATACGCACGGACGTATTATGACAGTATTTTAGCTCTTCTAGTCAGCAACATTAGCCTCAAAAAAAGTTATTTGTTAAAATTAATGTTTTAGAAAATAATGAGGAAAATATAAATATTTATTATTTTATTTTCTAAAATATTAATTTTAGCAGAATCTTTCTTTGAGGCTAATGTTGTTGACTAGAATAGCTAAAATATTGCCATACATCATATTCTTGTAAAATGTTTTTTTCAAAAGATACTCATATACAAACAAATTACATTTGAATAAATTGGCTTGAAGGCCAACTTTTTTGTATATTTTTTTACATAAAACTGTAGCGATGTGGCGGGAGAGAATATAAAAAATCAAAAAAAATCTCCATACAACTAACGGCAACGCTAATGTACATACATATATAAAACTTTTAGCTAACACATCTTTGAGCTTTTGCAAAACCAAGAAAAAAGTATTACCGAAGCCGAAGATCGTATTTCAGTCAAAGAAAAATCATTGTCGTGTTTTTTCTGTCGAGGCACAGACAACGCAAATCCAGTTTGGACATAACAATTTCCATTATTAAATAAAAACTAAATTACAATTTTCCAAAAATATTTTCCGAGGGTCAAAGTCAAGTGTAAGGTTTGCGCGTGGTACATATACTTGTTGTAATACCGCACATATTGTGTACCCTTGGAAAGGTAAATTCCTGTTCTATAAAAGTATGTTCAGAAGTATACCACATTACAACAATTTCTGTAACACTTTCGGAAAAAATTCGAAAACAAATTCAACATATTTTTTAAAAGTTTGATATAGCGTATATAAGTATAATTACATATTGATCCTATCTTACTAATATTCTTATATGTTGATGCACGGCCAATTAAATCCACTTATGGTTTTTCCAAATATTAACAAACACTTAAAGATTTGTAATCCCAAATTCGACTTTGTTTACATATTAATCTCTCCTGATCTAATTTATGCGTAGGATCTATGTCTTATTTTTATGGTTGAAAGTTTCAGCAGCAACAAAGTGGTAAATTTTGACACCTTGTAACACCAACTGTGTCGACACAGGTTGCCACTTAACACAATATTCTCAAAGCCTTACTCCTCCTATATAAATTTCAAGTACATTCAAAACTGATCAGAACAATACTTTAAAAGTTGTAATTTTATTAAATGTTTTCAATTAATATTTTCATTTAATTTTTTTAATTAATATGATATATTGATTGAATTTAAATGGCAGCTGCAGCTCCGATTTGCAATTTCGTCATTCAATATTACCAATTTTATTACTGGCGGAAAATCAGTAAACAAAACTTAATTGGATCACCCAGGCCCCTAAATAGGAAGGATACCATAAGAGACATTCCCCTCTTGTATAGTGGTGGACAAGACTTGCAAAGGAGTTTAGTGGAGTCTTCCTCATCGTCACAGCTTCTACAGAAGTCATTTACATTTACATTTCCCGCTCCGACCATTGAGACAGTTGTATTAACTGACAGTAATGAAAAAGGCAACCGAACTAATGCACTATGGGGCCAATGAACAGATTTTGAGGCACAAAATCACAGGAAGCAGGTACAGCTCTGAAAATTGGTACATATAACTATGGAGATTACAAAAGAATTCATGAAAAATTTCAAGTTGATCTGCCTACTACCACGCCCACTTTCAATGAGAGAAATATATTTTTAAGAGGTAAATAATTTTTTAAATCTAATAGTGAAAGTTTTTTTAAAACTAAGTTCAGAAAATAACTAAAATAATATCCTTGTTTTGTCAATGTTTATTTTCTGACAACACCATAAAGATTTAATTCAACTGCAAAAAATAAATTCTGATAAATTCCATTGCTCTGTTAAAAACATCCGTTATATTGTGTTCTCTAGAATCCTTTCGAGCATTCTCAATGCGGTCCTTTTTATAGAATTTGTTTCTTGCTTCAGAAGCCTTTTCTCCAGCACATCCCAGAGGTACACTTGAGGCTTGCAGTATTTGCGCAGAATGGGCTAACATTTTATGCAAGGTCACTGACATTGGATACCATTCGAAATTTTTAAAATATATTTCGCCAGTTGCATAACAAAAGTCCTTTAAATTTTCAACACTTACTTCAAACTCAGTGGAAATTGCAATAAGTATGATATGCAAGCGTTTTATAAACTCGATATCAACGTTTGTTATAGATGCAAACAGTTCTGGACTTGAAAATGCTTTTCCGCAGTCTTGCTGTCATTCGTTGATCCGCTGCCATTACTTTTCGGTTTATGGACATGAAGACCCATTTTCTGCCAGAATTGTTCTTGAAACTCCTTTTTCCTCTGTTGCATCAGTACTTTATCCTCAGCACTTCGCATTTGCCATTTTTTTAATACTCTCATATTTCGGTGTGTACTCTCATATTAATATTCATCGGCCTGATGTTCTTGCTCTATGTGAAACCCAGGTGCGCGAGGATTCTGATCCACAGGATTTTCACGTTCCTGGGTACCACACTCTATCCCTTTTTATTTCCCACAGAGGCCTTGTGGTTTATGTAAAAAATGGCATAGTGTTTCAGAGTCAGCGACATTTCGACTCACAAGATCCAGAATTTAACTCTCTTTGGTTAAAATTCAAGATTGGAACACATGTCCTACATTTCGGATTTCTTTATAGAAGTCCTAATGCGGGAAGGGAGACATCCCTTAATGGCTTTGACACCCTTTCCGATTCCATTTCTGAGATATTGGGGAATTATCCAGACAGTGAAATCGTTGTTGCTGGTGATTTCAATGTCCATAATTCCTCCTGGTTAACGCATTCGAGCCATACAACTACGGAGGGCCAATACGCTGAGCTCTTCGCCGCTCATAACAACTTAACGCAATTGGTGAATGAACCGACGCACATTCCGTGTGTTCAAGGGCACAACCAAAATTTACTTGACCTCTTCTTAACTTCGCACCCTGAAAAGTACGAAGTTAACACGCTTGCACCTCTGGGTAATTCGGATCACTGTATCATTTCAGCGTCCTTTTCGTATTCAGCTCTTCGTCTCGCTTCAAACACAGTCCCGAAGCGAAAAATTTTTATCTACGAAGAGGCACGTTGGGCAGAGCTCAACAACTTTTATCAGCATTTTAACTGGAAGCTTTGTTTTCTGGACAATGACATAGATGCTGCTGCTGAAATGATCGAGAAGATAATTTTGATTGGTATGAATTCATTCATTCCGACGAAAATTATTTCGGTTAAACCATCGGAAAAAAGTTGGTGTAACCAGACATGCAAGAATGCTGTCAGATCCAAAGAGGACGCGTCCAGAGACTGGCGTTCTAATAAAAACGTTGATACTGAACTGCTACGCAAACAGGCAAGATCCAAGTGTGCCAAAGTACTTCGACGCGAAAAGTTTCTTCACGAACAGCGTATTCGTGCTAAAGTCCTTTCTTTCCCTAGAGGAAGTAAGAACTTTTGGTCATTTGCAAGAAGAATAAAGGATAGTTCTTCCTCTATCCCAACTCTTCTTAAAGATGACATAACATTCACTGAACCGGTTGATAAAGCTAACCTCTTGGCTGAAATGTTTGCAAGGAACTCTTCCTTGCCGGATAGCAATCAACCACTCCCCGTGATCAATCACGTATCTTGTTCCATGCCCAAGATATTTTTTCGAACGCGAGGAGTTAAAAAGGTTCTTGCGAATCTCGTCGTAGGTAAATCCCCGGGCCCGGATGGCATATCTGCACTGGTCTTGAGTAGGTGCTCTTCGACACTGGCGTGTCCACTGCGCAATCTTTTCAACCTTGCATACCGTGCCGGAGTCTTCCCGGCGCGTTGGAAGGTTGCTAATGTCCAGCCAATCCCTAAAAAAGGTGATTCAAGTAACCCTGCAAATTACCGCCCAATTGCAATTTGTTCTGCGCTCTCGAAGGTTATGGAGAGCATGGTTAACCACCATCTAGTGAAGTATCTTGAGTCCAATGACCTTCTTAACGATCGGCAGTATGGTTTCCGTAGAATGAGATCTACTGGAGACCTGATGGCGTTCCTTTCGGAACAGTGGAGTCGATCCATCCACCGGCTTGGTGAGAGTAAGGTAGTGGCTCTTGATATTTCCAAGGCCTTTGACAGAGTATGGCACGATGCACTCTTGTCAAAGCTCGCTGCTTTTGGTGTCGGTGATAACTTCACTCGATTTATATCGAGTTTTCTCAGAGATCGCACTATACGAGTTGTTGTAGATGGGGTTTCATCCGACGAGCATAAATTGACTGCAGGTGTACCACAGGGCTCTGTTCTTTCTCCTTCTCTTTTTCTTATTTTCATTGACGATCTCCTGGGTCAGACTGTGAATCCAATCTACTCTTTTGCCGATGACAGTAATCTCTGCCATTCTTATTCATTCGATCGTAGGCCAAGTCTTCAAGAGATTGAAGTCAAACGCCGGACGATGAATGAAACACTCGACCGCGATCTGGTATCCATTGTTGAATGGGGTCGAAAGAATAGAGTAGATTTTAATGCGGGTAAGACCCAGTGTTGTTTGTTGTCGCATAAACGTATTGCTGACCCAGGTGTGTCGTCATTGTCTATGGACGGTGTGGATATTGATGAATCAGACGCTCTTGATGTTCTGGGCATGAAAATACAATGTGATGTCCGTTGGGCAAAACATGTATTTGAAGTGTCGAAAGATGCATTCAAGTGTCTAGGCTTTTTAAAGCGGTGCAAGAAATACTTCACTCCCTCTGATCTTCTCAATATCTACACCACCTACATCAGGCCAAAGATGGAGTATAACTCCCATATATGGGCAGGTGCTCCTAGGACTTCTTTGGAGCTTCTCGACCGTGTCCAGAAGAGAGCGACGGTGTTAATAGGGGACAGTAGGGTATCCAACTCTATTGCCTCCCTTGAGCATCGTCGAAATGTGGGTTGCGTGTCACTTTTCTATCGATATTTCCACGGTATGTGTTCCTCGGACATCCGTCAACTTATGCCGGACGTGAGGATATTTAGCCGAAGTACGCGGCTTTCCAGGAACTCTCATCCGTTTTTTATCGAATGGCCGATTGACCGCACTACACACTATAGAGAAAATTCGTTCTTCAGCCGTACAGTCCGTATGTGGAATAAACTTCCGGCTAGTGTATTTCCCACCAATTGTGACATACAAACATTCAAGGCAAATGTCAACAGTCACTACTCCCTCTTTTCACCCTCTACTACCTCAATTTTCCTTCGCCAACACAATGCACTGCATTTATAGGGGGCATCCCCTGAGTGTTGGTTTGATAAAAAAAAAAAAAAAAAAAAAGTCGATATGAAAGATTAAGAACGAATTCAAGGCATCGAATCCAGGCATGTAATGGGCTTATACCATATTGTAATGAATTTACTTTTGGCTGAAATACTACTGAACTTAAATCCTTTATTGATAAAAACTGCTTCGGATTTGCGCCACATATTGGACACGACTGGGAAGACTTTGGTTCTGTTAGCACGTTAAGCACTGTCCCATCAATTAAAGTCATACTTTACTGAAAGCTTTCTACCATTTACCAAAAAATATTCAAAGGGCATAAGATTTGATATCTGATGTCCAGATTGCTTTTTTCTTTCAAAATATGGTCCTTGGTTTCCTTTATATATTAAATTTTTAGTGGTCGGCAAAAACGGACATATTGAGGAGTACGGAGTACGGTTATAACTACGGTTACAAAGAGCGAGCTATCTAAACTTTCTGGCGAATTGCTGTTAAATATTTGCTTAAACGAACTTTGTTCCGTGGAACCGTCAAAACCATAACTACACTGAAATCAGTCATTAGCATCAACACTTCTTCATGCTATGATAAAATTCTCTTCGCTGTATGATCAGCCAGCTGTTGTAGAGGAATTTGTGCGAATGATTCCGGTATCGTGAGTCCTTCAGTTCGGCTTTGCAGCTTGTAATCTTGAATTTGTTTTGTAACTGAGATAAATATTACAGTTGTGTGAGTTGTTTAGTTCCCTCAGGTTAACATACCGTTGTTTTGTTAAATTATTGTCTATCAAAAATATAATGCTTCTGCAGGAGAGAGTGGTAATGGCATTTTGTCATCAGAAGTAAGTAATTTTCTCATTTTATTTGGCCTTGATGGAGATAAAGCAGCTTCCCTTAAGACAAAATTCAAGTCAGCATGAACCAATAACCAATAACAATAAATATTGTTATTTATGACAAATTGAAAGTACACATCATTACCTTTCCACACATATACATTTTTCCACCAATACGCGCCAATAAACAAAGTACTGCTCCAAGAAACACAGGGACGATTACTAAAATTATATACAAGAGACGACACACTTTGACACACACAATTAAATACTACAACAACATTTTTATAAAATTTCTTAATAATATTCTAATTTACATACCTGCACGAGTATTTTCCATTTTACAGCATTTGTATTCAATTTTGTAATTTTGGCTCATATGTCAGAAAATGGAACACAACAAAGAATTTCAACTTTGACAGCTTGGCTTTAAATTATGAGTTGCCACCTTACTCAAATCTTTTTTTTTTTGTATTCCAAAATGTCAGTTACAAATTGCTATCACTATTTTTTGAAAATAGTTCACATCAAAAATGGACTTTTTGACTCAAAATCTGGTCATTGGCCCCATAGTGCAATGCACCGGGCTCTGTAAATGGCATTCGATTCTCGCAATGACTCCATTTTTGTAGGCAGTGTTGGTAGGAGTTCCATCACAATTTATAGAAATTAAGTCATCCTCATGGGTTGCAGTGAAGATCGCCTCCTCGCGGTGCAACCTGGTAACTCTAAATGATCTTCTTCCTCTTTGGCACAGACTCTGCTACGACCCTGGTTCACGATTTTCGTAACTATTTGATTTTCTGCTCCCGAGCTGTCGTCCTGTGCTCTGCGACCTGAGTAGGCAGAGGTGGCACTCTGTCGAAATGGTTCGTGGTCAAGGTACCGTTCGTCTCCGCCTCCTTAAAACCTGGCAAGTCTTGTAGTACGTTCGAAATCCGTCAAGAGCCTACGGGCTCTTCCTCGAGCACTAGTGCTCGTAAGTCTTCTGCGGTAACACGCAAGGGGGCCCCTGCAACTGCGAATAATGTGGGCGGTGGTCAACGCTCCCCAACTACAGGGAAAACTAAAAATCTCTGCCCCTCCCGGAAGCGGAGAGCTGATCTTCGACTGGCCACTAGATTGGTTAGTCAACTCTCTCACTCCTACACAGGTAAACACCTTGGAGTGGGTTAAGGGCATCGGTGAGGGCTCCAAGTCTGTAGGGACAAAGCCTCCACTGGCTGTTAATAAAAGACAGCGTTCAGTGGAGGTGGATACTAAACCTGGTCCCTCATCTAAGGGGCATAAAAGCCACCCAGTGTCCGGCAGGTCCTTTAGCGATGTCGCGAAGGACAGCCTAATCATTGGCGTCTTGGATGAAGGTTCCCAGGATAGACGTATCCCCAAGGATAAATGGCGCCTTGTCGAAGGAGACCTTTTTACGGTGTTCATGGACATCGTAAACGACAACCCTGGCCCTGTGCCAATCTGCGAAGATGCGGGATGGTTCCAGGGAAGTATTAAACTGATCGGTTGCTCTGATGAACGAGCAGCGCGTTTGTATAAGACCGCCATGAGTCGGGTAGGTAAGAATTGGCCGGGGGCCAAACTCAAAGCCGTGGATAGGAAGGATATACCTTCTAGACCAAAGGCTAGGGTTTGGGTCCCGTCAAGCTCACCTACTGACCCATAGGAGATCCTAAAGACCATCAGCCACTGCAATCAATCCATTCCTAGGTGGTCAAGGTTGAGGATCCTGTAGGAACCTCCCGGCAGGTAGTTTTGGTACTGAACCAAGATTCCCTTAAACCCCTTGAGGAGTCCAAAGGCCAAATTCGGTTTGGGTTCATGAGTGTACCCCTTAGGGTATACAAATTGGATACGCTGAGTGGCAAACTGGCCGAGTCGAAGTCGGAAATCACGGCTGTAAATGCTGGCAAGCATCCTGAAACTGCGGTAGATGCTGAAGAAGCACTACTGGATGACGACAGTGGCAGCATCATTGATATATGGGGCCGCTCTGCCTGGCTCCAAGATGGGTCCATCACTAGCAAGGGTGATCACGAGACGACCGTGATCGAGATACCCGGAGTTGAAGATCTTCTAGACGATGAAAGTCCTCCAGATAAATCTTCATCGCAGTAAGGGAGCATCTGCCAGCCTCATTCGCCATCTTGCGAAGGGTGCAGCCGATGTGGCCCTGATACAAGAACCATGGACGGTCAATGATCGTATATGTGGTATCAGGTGCAATGGATAAAGGACCTTCGTCCCATCAACCCCAGGTAGGCCAATATCTTGCATACTCATTAAGAACAAATGTAATGCTCTTTTATTGCAGAAGTTTAGTGATAGCGATAAAACCGCCATCAGCCTCTCGCTGGAAAAGGGCCAGCGGGACATTTGGCTACTTCCATCGCACATAGCGCACGACCATACTGAATCAACCCCTCCGAAGTGAGTCAGGGATATTTTATCAGAGGCAAAAAGACGGAATAGTGACGGCGACACTATCGAGTATGTAGCCATGAAAAAGCTTCTCAAACTACCGTTCGGAATCGGTGTAAAACTGTAGGTCCCAATCAGTGAGTGAATACTGGAAAGCGCACAGCTGATTGTGAGAAGTTCTCCCCAGTCCCTTCATGGGATGTAATGGGAAACCATTTATTTATTTTAAAAAGACGGAATTGTAGCGTCATTATAGGTGCAGACGCCAACGCGAACCACACAATATGGGCGAGTACCGGCACCAATGATCGAAGTGAGTCTCTTTTAAATTTCATTATAAGCGAAACCTTGTCTATATGTAAAGAGGCGAGGAACCGACCTTTATGACTTCGGTTAGGAGGGAAGTACTAGACCTAACTTTACTACTTAGCTACGACTATGTAACTGTATCCGATTGAAGCGTACTTTCAGATCACTAATTTTCTGATCATGGATATCTACAGTTCCACATAAATATCGAACCTCTGAAAAGGAAGTTTTTAAAAAGGATTGGGACGTTTACAAGAGTAGTTTTAATCTATATAAAGGTGAAATCAAGAAGGCCAAACGGAAGTCCTGGCGAAACTTCTGTGAATCCATTGAGAGAACCAACCAGACTGCACGCTTAAGATGCGTGCTCGCTAAAAACCCACAGTGTGCGGGGGTCTTAATGAAAGACGATGGAACGTGGACGTATTTATCTGAAGAGTATCTTGGGATTCTCCTGGATACCCACTTTCCTAACGATGACAGGCATGCTGGTCATCAGCCAGAAGAGCTGGCGGAAACTCACCTAGCTTACAAAAAGGTCGCTCAATAGTGAGCAGAAAGAATCTGATATGGGCCATTAGATGCTTTAAGCCCTATAAATAAGCCGGACCTGACAGGATAATTCCCGCGCAACTACAGCTGGCACTATACCTATCTTGTACTTGGTTGGAGGCAATCTGCAGGGGCTGCCCTACGCTGGGAGTCATTCCTAGCATTTGGAAGCAAACCAAAGTGGTTTTCATCCCGAATGCGGGCAAATGCTCTCATGTCAAACCAAAGGACTTTCGACCAATCAGTCTATTATCCTTTGTTCTTAAGACATTTGAAAGTTTACTGGACATTCACGTTCGAAGTAATCTTCCACAGAATCTACTATAGAGTTCTCAGCATGCCTATATCAAGGGCAGGTCAACTGAGACGGCTCTCCACTCTATAGTCAGCATAATAGAAAACTCTCTTGAGAATAAGGTCTTCGCTCTAGGGACCTTCCTGGACATCGAGGGAGCCTTCAATAGCATTCAACCTTCGGCGATTCGTAGGTCGTTACAGAATCTAGGAGTCGACAGAAAATATACTATTACAATTTTTGGGCAGGTAGATATTTTTTAAACTAGAAAAGAACACGTTTTTTGTGACAGACATGACAAGTCATTAACATAAAAATAATATAATTCAAACAAAAAAATATTTCAGTTTATAATGGTAAATTTGATGTTTTTTTCGAAAGGAGTAAGTGAAACTTCAAAAAGAAATTATTAAATAAGATATTTTTCATTCTTTAATTGCTTTAGTAAATATAAAAGTTTGAACAATCATAGTCGATATTCTGTTTCAAAGGTAGTAGTAAAAAGAAATTAAACAGTACCAAATTACTTTTGCACATACAATGTTTACTTTCATATTTTCAAGAGGTTTAATTTGTTCTCCATAATTAAAAAAATTTAAATTAATTGAAAACTTAAAAATGGTCTATATGTCAAGCTTAACGTGGAATTAACCACATGACAAGACAATTTCTTCAATTGTTTAATTTTTTGTTATTGTTGTTTTTTCAAATGACATAAGAATAAATTTTGTTTATCTATTCTTTTCGGTTTTAGTTAATAATTGTTTTTATCTTCATGACGATGCTATTTAAAGGGCAGCGAAATTATCATTTTATAACATTTTAATTTTTGAATATTATCCAAACAAGATTTTTTCCCATAGAACTTAACCAAATTCTTGCAAAAACTGAAAAAAGAGTTTGTAAAAAAATACGAAAAGTCACGGTTTGTTCTGCGACTCGTCAAATGCAAAGTATAACATTGATACGGGAAATATAGAGCACACAGTAATATCAAATATAGCTTCCTTGGACTTCCTCGGACATATTCGTTGATTTTTCAATTTTGTGTTGTGACTAAAATTAAATGTCCTCTATAGAAACTCAAAAACGATATCTGGAGATTTTAAATACCAAATAACATGATAATGAACGCTACTATACCGACGGTTCCTTTTTAAATGAAAAATCTGGATTTTCAGATATAGGAGAAAATGTATTCATTAAAAAGCGCAGCAGTAACTATTCATCAATATATACTAGAGAGTTAGTCGCATTAAAGACGTCTGCACTAAAAAAAAATTGAACTAATTTTGAGTTAGAATAAACTAAAACTGAGGAAAATTGACCTTCGTATGGAGCCAACGATTTTTGAACTCAATTTTAATTCATGAATTTCCTTGGATTTAGTTCATAATTTGAACTGGGAGTTAGTTCAAATTTATTGGTTTTTAGTTTAATAAACTCTAACCATGAACTAGACTTGAGTAAATTTTTGTAGCTAATATAGGAAACCGTTACTTGTTTTTAGTTCATATGTACATCATATTTAACTAAATTCAAGTTGAATTGAACTAAAAATAAACCTTGTATAGAGCCAAAGATATTACTTACTCATATGCAGTTCATTATTTCCTTATACTTAGTATTTTAATAACTTGGAATTAGTTCAAAATGTTCCTACTCAGTACAAACATCTGAAACATTTACCCAATGTAAGTTATAACACAAATCAGTTCAATGTTTTTTAGAAATTAACTTAAAATAAGTTTATTTAAACTTAAATTGAGTAAAAGCTGCAATTAAAGTAAGTATACATTGAACTCAAAATGGGTAGAAATTTTTCATATTCAAATTAATTCCGCTAGTGTTATTAAGTTTTAGTTCAATACTTCTTAAAACCTGGTAACATGTACCAACATGAAATAAATTGAACTAAAACACAGTTCAATTTAACTAATATCTAAAAAATTTGCATGCATATGTGGTGAAGTAATGTATCAATAAAAGTAGGAATAAGTGTATGTTGAACATGTTATACGATTTGCCAAAACTGAAGGAAATTAAAAGCTGTCCCCTACGGCACAATAAAGTGTTCAAAGTTTGCCAATGCATAGTTAATACTACCGTATATTTACCAGTTACATTGTAACTTTTGGCTCATTGGGTAGTAATTGGTGAAAAATACAATACAGTAAGTAGCATAGAGGCTAGCGGGAAGCATCCCCCTTCTGTGACTTTTTTTCCACTTAAGCGAAGCTATCAGTGGTAACTAAACGCAGTATGTTTCTTCGTTCGCACCTTAAACTCAGGATTTACTATTTTTTAATTCTGGACAAATCGTATGTAAACTATTTTGTTTTAACTACCAAATTAATTATATTGCATGTAAGAATTGTGATGTGTTTTAGGCAAAAACATAAATCTTGTCTAATGGGAACCGATGGTTCTCTGGAGATGAAAATAAATTTCTTGTGTGTTTTGCTTGCGCTATTTTTCTAACACGTACATAGTAGGAAATTTTCAATTGATATGAGTTTGCGGTTGCATTTAGTTTGATGCACTTTTTCACTCAAAACAACCGCTGATGAAGATGTGTGGCTAAACCTGAAATATATATATAAACATGAGGATGCATTTTGCAAATATTACTTTTAAAAACTATAACTCTATTAATAGTCTTGCGCTTGAATAATAAAAGATATATATAATATATAAATATGTCTCCGTGTCGGGAAGGGGTGTGGCAATTGTACCTTGATAGTTTGATACTCTTACAAATGTGAATTAGAAAACTTTTGGTGGTGAGAAAAGCGTAAAGTACGACTCCATCGAAAATCCATTCATTTCATGAAATAAGGGACTTTCGATTTAATAATACTCACACAATTATATCATCTAAAGTTTGCTAACGACATGTCCTAATAAATATGCGTGAATATGTGTTGATGGATATATAGGGTAAATCTTAAATAATACTACTACACGGATTATATAGTACTAGAATAGTTTAACAAATTTAAAGTCTGTCAATAGGGTTCTCTGTGTTGTAAATGCCGTATCATATATTCAATGCCCTAATAAAAATTACTGAACCTTACGGTGAACTATGTATTGATTCGGATGCCAGTTTATTTTTGGAAACGTTCAGCTTTAAAATCGGTAAATATTTTCCCTCTGGAATAGTAGAGCATTTTCGCTATAGAACTTCAGGTGATGAAAAAAGTGTTGACTACTATTGCATCAAAAATCCTACAATATTACGAATTTAAGCGATTTGTGAGTGAAATTTTTACGTTTTTCAACATTTGTGTATGTTTGAATAAATTCTAAAATCATGCTTAAGGTTTGCCTACGACATAGTAAACAGAGTCAACCTGTTATTTCTCGAAAAAGCCAACTTTAGAATTTTCCAAATCCACATCAATGTTTAATATCCTACAAATTATCAATGATATTATATAAAGCGAAGGGAAAGTTAATGTAAAGGGGTATGACTAAAGTTAAACTATTTTAATATTTATGATTTTTGATAATATTCAGTGTGTTCCAAATATTTTCAGAAAAAATTAAACGCGCGATTGCTTGGATCAATATGAATATTTTTTGTTCTAGCACCACTGTTCTAACGGCTACCGTTTTCGAGCTATAGCGTCTCAAAAAATAATGCATTTCTAAATGCATTTAATTCGTTTTAAAACAACTTAGTTTCTTTAAGCATTTTTATCTGAGAGCATTTTTATCTGAGAAATGGTGAAATGTTTTTCCATTTTTCTTTGTTTTCGTGTACCTTTAAATTCGATTCGCGATGAAATTTTTAAATTCTGAGTATGCGGATTTCGTTTTTTATTATGACAAAGCTGAAGCTTTCCCCCAAAGAGATGTTCCCCACCACACCGTCTTCAACAGTACGTTTGATCGCCTTCGTGAGACAGGTTGCGTTAATAAATGCAGGGGTGACAGAACAAGGGGCTTTCAGCAGAATGCAGAAGAAACTGTTTTGGCAGCTAAAACAAAGGAAATACCACAATCTCAGGTGTTTAGAATTTTAAAACATCACAAGCTCCATCCGTATCACTACACACCGGTACAATCGTTGCACGAAGGTGATTGTGAAAAGCGAATTGAATTGTGTACGTTAATGTTGGCGAAAGATACACAAAATGAAAGTTTTTGAAAAAAATTCTATTGACGGATGAATCCATATTCAACCGAAAAGGTATCACAAACTTTCATACTTTACATTTTTACATTTTACATTAAAACAAGACTGACACTCAAGTTAGTTGGGTACTTGTTTATCTGTCAAGTTTTTGTAACTGGGAATTTTGACAGTGATTTTAGGAATTCATGGATATGAGGACGTTCATATCTCATCAATTTCAAATGAAAAAGAGTTTACGGTTTAACGTAAACATTGCCGCCCGCCTTGCAGTATGGCTGCAATACAGATTAGTGTATGGTTGCAAATACATTTTCTTTTTGTAACTATATAAGTATGTACATTAGGGTGATAACTTTTTTTAGACAACATTCTTCTAATGGCAAATATTGTGTTAATGATAAAAAAACTATTTCAGTTCAATTTGGTAAAAAAAACCTTACGCACCTTTAATATATTTTTTTATAATTTTTTTTAATAACAATTTTTTAAAATATGGTTTATACATATGTAAGTATGTAAACAAATAATAACAATAAATGATTAAAAGTAGGTATTGTAAGATATAAACTTTAGGTTCTAAGTACGCGATATTTTACAAAGCGGATATATATCTTGTACTATTTTTATTCCACGTTTGATTCAAAACTTTAACGCGTTTGGTGCGTAACCCTTTTTAATATTTGTCCATGCCCTACACGATTTTGTCTGGGGAGATTTGATATTTGCAAAAAATGCAAAAAGTTATTACCCTAATGTACATATATATAATGAAAAATAAACCTAATAAATACGTAAGAGTTCACTATAGTCTACAACAATTCAATTATATTTTACATTGCTATATGGTAATTCACTGAAGTTTTGATTATTTAATTCAGAAAAAAATTTATATTTTTTTTATTTATTTTTTTTTTTAAATTGATAGAGGACCAAACATTATTATGCCGAAGACCGTGTTTATGGCCGTTGCACAGTGGTCGACAAGGCTCATCTGGCGGCGTTTAATTAATAGCGTTTAGGGAAATTTATTTTTATTTGTGTACTCTGTTTTTTCAGTTGAAAATAGATTAAGCTACAAAGCTAAATAAATTTTTTTTAAAATATATTTATATTTTATTTTGTTTGTGCAAGTTGCAACTCTTTTTCACATTTTAGACATTGTTTATTCCGTTCAGAAAAACGTGATAAAGTTAATATAATGAATGTTTCACATACTTTTGGGCTAAAAATATATTAAACCATAATAGTAAAAACAGTTTTTTTTAACATTTATCTTTTTTAAATTCTTTTTAATAACTTGTAGAAAAAACTGCGCACACGTAGAAACAACTTTGGACCGATTTTTAGACCTGTTCCTGTGATCCTATCGAGATGAAACTTTGCAGGAAGACTCGTGGCGACGACAACATTTTAAAAAAATTAAAAAAAGTGTTTTATATTGTGTGCGTAAAGTATTCAATTTTAAACAATTTTTATTTATTTCAGTGCTATATATTTTTAATATAACGACTTATGTATGTATATACAGTTACGTTGGAAATAATAGGCTTAAGGCCAATATATGGGTTTTTATTCAGAATCATCAGAACCACCAGCTGCAGCGTCTTCTTGTATAATTGGCTCTACGAGCAAATTTAGTACATATTGTTCCGGGAGTAGCTAGATGGTTGTTTCGAGAGCTAGGGTATGAGAGGAACAGAAAAGAAAAAAAGTGAGTGCGTTAGATCCTCCATTGTGTTTTTTCTTGAATTTTTGCGTGTGTGGTGCTCTCTAAAATTCCTTATATCCTTATTTCGGGAGTCCTGTGCTTCTTCTGACATCATGCCAATTGGGAGCGAGACATTATTTATGATGTCAGCACCGTGAATTAATACTTTGTGCACGGAAGATGACCTATAGAACCATTTGTATTTTTCTACAAAGATTTCCGCTGTTTCAAAAGAATATATTTTGAAAGCATGTGTATTGACTTTATACCCACAAGCCATAGTTCGTAAAATAACACTGAATCTAGTAATTAGTTCCTCACTGAATCCAGTTAAAAGTGCAGCCAATTTTGGTTGTTGGAAAACCCGTCTAGCAGTATTTCCACTATTGTTATTTCCCGAACCTCGTTTAGGAATATCAACTAGTAAACACATCTCATTTCTTAACTTAGCTTGTATATCCAGCTTAGTTTGTTGTACAACAGATTTATCAGTGCTACGAACTTGCCACTTTTGAATTGGCAATCTATATGCAGTATGTAAAATGCATTCAAAACATCTTATCCAAGCGTGTAATGTTGACAAGCCATACTGATACATATTAGTATTAAGTGGTAAATTTTTAATATAATTAAACTCATTCATAACTTTTGGTGTGGCTCCACAAATGCCACATGTTTGTGGCGACTAAACTTTGCTATCGATCATTGTCAGGTAAAATTGGTGATGAATTTGAAATGACTTAAACTGTGTTTGAATAATTTCAGATATTTGCTGTTTTACTCTTTCAATTTCAGTTCTAACTAAGTTAGAAGTTTCTTTTTCAAAAATCAATTTAATTGGTCTACAAAACCGAGTAGGAGAAGGCCAAGAATTCTCCCATAGAATATCGCTTCCCATTTTGACTTGTAATGGCACAATGCACACTGCAAATAAATCTTCATCGGTTCTGTTCGATTCAGGGTCAGAAAAGCTTTGCCTGTGAGTGGAATGTCCACTACTGCCATCACATCCCCACTTATATATCGCAGTAATAATGTCTTCATTGAGGTTGACGAAAATTTCCTTCTGTGATTCAACGATGCTTGAAATAGTATGGTCAACCAAGGTCTGTAGGGACACATCAGCAGATGTATCGGTAATTTGGACTCCGACCGTCTAGCATTTATTTTTGCTAATAGCAATACATCATATGCTGGATATATGTTTGCGTTTCTTATTTTGGCACCAGATTCCATCTATTTATACGAGTGTTTTGTGAAATTCCCGTCCACGTAAATAGCTAAAGCTTCATTAGGGCTGTATGCAATAGCAGTTTTTGCTGTAGAAGTAATGGTTTTTTTAATCTTTGCTGCGACCGCGGTATCAGAATGTACCATGGATACCTCTTCTGAAGCGTTTCTTTTTCCTGCTTTGTGTAAACTTACGCGCGTCGCTACCAAAAGTTCATCGCTAGAAGTTTGATTTCCAAGCTGTGAAACTTTTTCATTTGGGTTTTAGAGGTACATTCTCAGCTCAACTAATATTATTTCACTGTCCAACCATTCTTTGTTACGTTCTTCAACTGCAGCACTTCTACTTCTCCACTAATGTGCTTATAAAGCTCCTCAACTGCTCCTCAGCATATTCTGTTTCGTCTATTATATTGTTAAATACGTAGTCCTCCACAGCCGAAAATTTTCTACTTGGGATGTTTTCATTGTGCCATATCAAAAAAAGTGTGCGTTTGGAAACATTCATTGTGCCTAAAAAATAATTAACCAATTATCCTGCGCGAACTGGCGTCTCACAACAACGATTCACAAATTAATAAACAAAAAAGAATTAGACCGAACACGATCGAACGCCAACAGTTGCACTTTATGAAACAATGGCATATAATACTTTAAACGCGCTATCACAAGTGACAATTTCTACAATTCACTATTATTAAACTAGATACACACAAGTCACCAACATTTATTTTTTCGTTAATATATACTTTTGTCTTTCAATTAAAACTTTTGGGCTAAAAATTTATAAACAATTGACTTAAAGGTGACAAAAATACGCACTGAGTAATTAGGCACCAAATTCCTTGAATGCACCTGCTGCGGCAAATGTTATGTTTGACAGCTAACAGCTGAGCGAATATTGAAAGCAAAACAAAAGTAAACACAAATTTTCTCAGTAAAGTATCGGTAATCGATAGAATAGAAAACATTTATCGATTTTAAAGATTTAATTTTGGACTTAAGCGCCGATATATCAGTGATTTCGACCACTGTGCTTCGGGAGGCCAGTTCGGATAATAATGCCTTCTCTTATAATGCGGGAAAATATGTCTACGCCTAGAATGACATCAACGGAGGAACATTTGTAGTAGGATTTATCAACTAGAACCAAATGCTCGAAGTGCTTACGCATGAATGCGGGCAATGTATCGTTTGGCGTCCTGGTGGATATTCGGTTATTGACTCTCAATGCCAATTCCAATGTATAACTGGTGTCAACCATTGATTGTAAAGAGAGCGGGCAAATTACTTCTCCATCTAGCTCCAAGGTAGTAAAGTCGCACTTGTCCACCAAGCTTTTAGAGATGCAGCTGATTTTGGAGCCGGAGTCTAAGAGGTATGTGGCTGTTTTTGGCTTCGATCTTTACTATTGCCGTTGGTAGCAGTGTTATTATATTCTGCTTCACTATTGCAGACAGTGAAGCTGCATCGGGCCTGTAAGTTGAATGTGCACGGTTTTGTTGTGTAGATGCTGATGTCGATGGACGCTGTATTGGAGATTTGGATGCAACTCTTATAGATGTGCGAGGTTGAGATGATGTTTTTTTTTTTGTTTAACGACTCGGTCGTGGATGAATATGAAGTAGGGAGTGGTGGTTCTGGTTACAATAACGACACCCGGTTATTGTGTATTAAGAATTGGAGATCCGATCAAAAAATGGCCAGGAGTTAACGCCGTGAGATCGGAAGGATTTTCTGATGTAGCAGATAACGGTTTGGAATTTAGACATGCCTCGATTTTGGATAAAAGTGTTCTAAACTCTTCAAAGGTGTATTTGGAGACCCCGGCAACCTTTTTGAAATGCTGTTTAAAGCTCTTCACGACAGCTTCCCAGAGATTACCCACTATCAGAGTGTAAATGGAGCGGGCACCCTCGTCGGGAATTAAATCGACTGAAGGCTGCCAAAAATGCAGGTGTAGAGAGGTCTGAGGTTACCTATAGATGGACTGCCATGGCGGAGAAACTGACGAATACACAAACGTATCCCTTTGTCACCCGATATGTTCTTCCGGTGTATGTCTTTATTTCGAATGGGCCTGCAAAGTCCAGGCCAGTATGCGTAAAATGTCGAAATATTTCACATCTGTCTGGTGGTGGGGCTGACATGAGTTGCTGCTGGCACCGTTTCCGATAGAGAGCGCAGGGTTTGCACTTGTGAATAGTTGTTTTAATAAGATTTTGAACCTTATGGATCCAGTAATTCGTACGGACTAGTCTCAGTACCAACTGGTTTCCACCATGTAAACTCATTACATGGATGAAGTTTACGAGAAGCCTGGAGAACTGACAGCTATATGGAAGCATGATTGGATGTTTCTTATTGTATGTTAATGCGGGGGAGTATTCCAAGCGCCCGCAAATTCGAATTATTCCCTCTCCATCTAGGAATGGATTAAGGCTCAAAAGTGGAATGGATTTAAGGATTTGCTCTTTGGATGATAATGACCAGTATTCCTTAGCATATGATGCCTGTTGAGTCACAATTATTAACCGATTTCGAACAAATTGGATTTCCGAGCAAGATACGGTGACTGACTCCCGATGAAAACTTGAACAATCTCTTGAATGCGTGCTATGGAGAAAACGAAATACATAAGCCACAACTCTAAGAGCCCTCGGAAAATAAGAGAATGGTTCAAGAATATCAGTATAGTTTGAAAAGTAAAAGAAATTCACTTTTATGGTATTAGTTTCCAAAGCTGTGTCTTCAAAAATTTCTTTAGGTTTATATAATGGAGAACATAAAGGCTCTGGCAGCCATTGGGGTCCTCTGCGCCAAAGGTTATTTTCAACCAATTCTTGGGGCAGAACATCGCGGCTCGCTAGGTCAGCAGGGTTCTCTTCAGATTTTACGTGAAACCATTCCGAAGGATTTACTTGAATAATTTTGAATATTCAGTTGGCTACAAATGCACTCCAAGTACCCGGAGGTGCCAACCAAGACAACACAATAGTGGAGCCTGTCCAACAACCAATAGTGTAATTTTTGACATCTAATTGGGGATCATATCAACAAGAAGAACCGCCCCACATAACTCTAGACGTGGAATCGATAGGGTTTTGATAGGAGCCACTCTTGTTTTAGATAGCATAAGATGAGTGTGTATGGAATTTTCCTTGGCTATACGGATATAGAGGGCCGCAGCATATGCCTTTTCTGATGCGTCACTGAAACCGTGGAATTTAACATCGCTATCTGGTGCAAAACCAACCCATCTAGGAATTTGCACAATGTTTATTTGATGGTAGTTGGTTAGAAAGGTTTTCCACATACAAAGTGTTTCATCAAGCAGGCGATCGTCCCAATCAGTATTATCTATCCAAAACTTTTGCATTATGTTTTTTGCTAAAATTACAATTGGGGCCAACCATCCTGCTGGATCCAAAAGCTTTGAAATTTGTGGAATCACTATTCTTTTCGAATATTTAGTTACAACACGAAATGGGGTTCTAAAAAAAAATAAAAACAGTCAGAACCCGCTGTAAAGACTGTTATTTATTGACTGTTTTGTTTACAATGTTGGACTTATATTTATACTTAAAATAGTTGAGTCGTCGATGACTCAAGAGGTATCGATGGATAAGTGTCAGTTATTTGAGACGTATGTGTGCTGTTTCACATTTCGCGGTTGTTGACCGTCGTCTTTAAATGTTGGTGTCTCATATCGGTACCACTTTGGAATGTTGCACACTTTGCAATTGTTGATAGATTTTAGGTCGTTAGATTCATATGTCTTAGGATTCATATGTAAATGTTAGTTCAATGACCGTTATCCATGACACCTCCCCTTTTTGGGAAAAGAAAAAAAAAACCTTTTTTTTTTCTTTTATTTGTATGTATGTATTTATATGTATATGTATATATTTTATTACTTTTTAACTTATAACAATTATATGATTGTATAAATTATATTTTGAAGTAAGATTTGTAATATATAAAGTTATTGGCATCGTGTGGGATGCTGGGATATAGAGCTATCGGCCGATAGTTATTTCGTAAAAAAAAATAAATTATATATAGGTATATTTATTTATATTTTAATATCTATTATTTCTTATGCTAGTTTTAGTCTATTTTTGTGCACAACAATTGATTTAGATTTTGTGTCAATTTTGCAATTTCCAAAATGGTCAGTCTCAATCACCTTGTATGGACCTTTAAAAATGCTATCTAATTTGTGATTGGTTTCATCTTTTAAGTATACTATATCGTTTGGCCGAATATTTTGTGGTCTTACACTCTTGTCATAAATGTGTTTTGTCTTTATTTTAGCCTTTTCTAACATTTCTGCTGCTCTTTTCTGAGCTACTTGCAGTTTGAATTGGAGTTCGTTTTGTAGTCGTCAAATTTGTATACCGGATTTATTTTTCCATTTAGCATAAACTCGTACGGAACTGGCGATTTTCCGAATACTAATTCGAAAGGTGTGTAACCATGAGTTGTTGATGGTGTCGTGTTGTAACAATACGTGAAATATTTGAGCCAATGGTCCCAGTCTAATTTGTTAGTTGAAATATATGATCTTATGTACTCGTTAAATGTTTTATGGGATCGTTCCACTGTACCTAAGGTTTGAGGGTGATAAGGGGTTGATGTTTTTCTTTCTATTTGTAAAAGCTTACATATTTGGTCAAATATTTGGTTTTTATATTCGGTACCCATGTCTGTCAATATTTGTTTTATGGGTCCGTAGATCAAAATAAGGTTTTCCACTATTGCCTTTGCAACTATATTAGCGGATTTAGCCGAGATGGGTACTGTAATGAGAAATTTAGTCAAATCACATATTATTGTGAGCACGTATTCGTTTGAATTAAATGACTTTGGTAATGGGCCTACAGTGTCTATTTGTACACATTCAAAAGCTCTTGCCGGTGTTGGTGTTTTTATTAAAGGTTCTAGGTGATTAGTACTGGCTTTGTTTTGTTTACATTTTTGGCAGTTTTTGACATAAGACTTCACGTCTGAAGCCATGTTTTTCCAAACATAATGTCGTTTTAGTTTTGATAAGAATCGTGTGACTCCTGGGTGGCCTCCAAAAACAGGGTCATCATGATATTTTTGTAGTATCTCAAGTTTTTGCGTGGGTGAAGTGATTTCAATAAGCTTTGGTGTTATAGCTATTCTTATTTCTTTCAATTGTTTATTGCATTTCTTTTTAAATTCCTCTATGTCGACATATTCGAATAAATTATCATTGATTGCAATCCTTATACTCTTAAAGTTTGTTTTGCCAACTATATTTTCAAGTTTGGGAAATAATTGCACTAGTTCAATTTTCCCATAAGCAATAACATCTTTAGAGTTTAATTTAAATATTTTCTTTTTTCCATGGAACAAAACTAAATGTGAGGAATTTTCTAATGTTTTACTGTGCACATTTATGGTTAATTTTAGGCATGGTAATTTTTTCACTTCTTGTAACCTAATCGTGTTGTATACTTGTTGCCTTAAGGTTTCTTTGGCTTCTATAATGTTCTTATTAGTTTGGGAATGAGTATGTTTGGATTTTGATCTGGTAATCATCTGTATGATAGCAAAGTTTTCTTCCCTAAGCTGCTTGATTTGCCCAAAATCAATGCGCGATAAAGCATCTGCACCGCAGTTATCCTTTCCTTTAATGTATTCAATTTCGAAATCAAATTCTTCCAAATCTAGCCTCATTCTTGTTAACTTTGAGGAAGGGTTCTTCATAGCAAATAGGTATGTAAGTGGTTTGTGATCACTTTTTATTAAAAATTTTGTTCCATAGATGTATGGTTTGAAGAAACTTATTGCCCAGTGTATTGCGGTAAGTTCTTGTTCTATGACCGATTTATTACTCTCCCCTTTTGTAAAGGTTCGAGAGGCGAACGCTATTGGCAATTGTTTACCATTGTTTTTCTGACTTAAAACTGCGCCACATGCAATTTTGCATGCATCTGTAGTAATGCAAAAAGGTTTTTGGAAATCAGGGTATTGCAATATTTTTGGAGATAGCAGGCAATTTTTAAAATATTGAAATGCCTTTTCGCATTCAGGTGTCCATTCGAACTGGGATTTTTTCCTTGTTAATTTTGTTATGTGTACTGCATATATATAAAAGTTTCCCCCGGTCCTAGTCCAGAAAATGCAATATTCATCATCCTTTGAAATGAGTTTGGTGCTATTTTTAATCCAAAAGGTAATCTTTTGAATCTAAAGGATCCTTGTTCGGTTGAGAATGATGTAACGTTTCTTGAATTTTCCTCAAGCTCTATTTGATGTAAACCTGAAATCAAAGCCAAACACGAAAAATACTTCGCACGACCTAACTGGTCAAGGATATCGTCAATTCTAGGCAGTGGGTACTTGTCTGATGCTAATTTCTTATTGACTTGTCTATAGTCTACTACAAGTCTCCATTTTTTTCCGAGGAATTTGGTAAGGATTTCTTCGGGACTAAAAGTATAGGGCTATTACATATATCATCTCTAAGCAGTTTTTTTATTTGTTTATTTATTTCGATTTTATGAGTATGAGGAGTCCTATAGTTTTTTATGTAAACCGGAGTATTTTCGTTTAAGTGCAATTTCTGTTTATAAAAATTGTTGTATGTACACGCATCGCTTTCTAAAGCAAATACGTCTATGTAGTTTGAAGCGAGTTGAACTAGTTTTTCTCCATGAAATATTGGGCAGTTGTTTGCTAATTTATTCAAAATTATGGTTTGTCGTTCTTGATTGTTATTTTGTTTATCTATTTTAACAATGTAATAGTCATCAAGGTTTTCTGTTCTTATTGTGTTTTGCTGCAAAAAAAGGTTGTTTTCCGTTGTATTAATAATTCGAACATATGGGTTTTTTGTATTAACGATTGTATTTGCTATGAAAACACCATCTTCAAGTTCCTGATTGGGTATTAACAGGTAATTTTCCGTACTTGTTATGTCGATTTTTCTAATGACCTCCGCTCTTGCTGGGAGTGAGAGTATTTTCCCCTGATGTGAATCCAATATTTCGATTTCTAGTTGAATATTTAACCATTTTGGCCTAATAATGAGCCAACTTGGACCAGAATTTTGGTAGTCTAATACACAATTATAATTTTTTATGAAATCATAGCCTATTATACCATCACAAGGTAGCGGGAAGGAATCATCCACTATGTGGAAATTATGAGATATTGTTAAATTATTTATGTATAGACTTGCTTGTGTGACACCGAGTGTTTTTATTGTACCACTACCTATACCCCTTAGGTTGAATATTTGATTTATATTTATTGTAGCATTGCCTATATGATTTGTTTTGAAGAGACTTATATCTGATCCTGTATCTCAAAGAAATGTAGAGGTGGACTGACTTAAGGATGATTTTATTCTGATGTAATTGTTTAAACAGAGGTTTACATTTAAAATTCTGTGCTCATTTAATTCGATACATTCCCCAGTTGGGCGGACTGAGGAATGTCCCCGTTTTCCGACGCCTCTGTATACCTAACGTTTCCATTATTATGTCTGCGTCCTCTATGATTATTGTTGTGTCCATAATTTCTATTTCTATTATTGTTGTCTCTGTTATCAGAGTGAGAGTCGTTCCGGTTCGAAGAGCCTCTTTGTCCACGATGTGATCTGTTTCCACGACCCCTATATCTTACGTTGGAATTTCGAAATTTGTTGATGTAATTTAATTGTAAAGTTCCTGAACTTTCCGAACCTAACTCAAGAAATTTTGTAATAGCATCTCCTACTGTTGGGAACTGACCTGCCCTCATTAGCAATTTTACTTCTTCAGATTTCGCATTTGTTTTTATTGTTTTCACTGCATGTTGATTGGAGTAGCTTTTTGCTAGTGCAGGCGTCAAACCGTCGGCTATAAATGCTTGCTCCAATTGCAATGATAATGCTTCAATTTCCTTTGCAAAATCACTGTCGCTTTTGTTATGCTGCTTTACGGTATTAAGTCTGGCTGAAATACTCTGTGGAGATTCGTATTTCACGTTTGCAAGTAATTTGCTTTTGATTGCCTGAATAGTACTCTCGTTAGTTATCAATGTACTTGCTGAGTGAGTTAATTTAGTTTTTATTAAAGAAATTGCTATGTTCTCATAGGTTTCCTTTATGGTTGCCAATAAATCAATAGCGTTTATGAATTTACTTAAATTTTCAATTTTTCTATCAAACTCTGGAAGCAATTTCGTTGCAGTGTTAATGAACTCGATAGGTGTCATATTGCTGAGTTTGTTTATTTCGTTTTGTGCTTCTAATGAGTCAGTATCTGTGTCAGAGCTTTCGCTGCAAAGTAATGAATGAATAGTCAGGTCAAGTAATTTTGTTATACTTGTTGGTACTTCTTGTGGAACTTGTAATTTATTAAAAAGTACTTTCAGTCTATTTTTAATGGAAGTGAAATAATTTTCGAATTCTAGCTTATGGTCTGTGCTAAGTACCGGGTAAATTGTTCTGCCCAAATTGGCAATTGTATTATGCTGACATGCTATAATACCAATATGTTTTAGTTGTGTAATTTTGGATGGTAGGGGTGTTCTATTTAAACATTTGTATGATTCGTCAAAAGTTATCTTTATTTCATGCAATGTTCTCAAAACTTCGTCCCATGTGATTGGTGAGGACATAATAAATGGACCATACGTAATTAGGAAATTGGATCATTGATAGATTTACATGTTTTAATAAAAAGCTTAATTTTGTCTATTTATTTATATAATTTTCTTGTCATTTGTGTGTTGTTGCTTGCACGATGTTTTTAATTTGAATACTTAGTTTTAACTATTAGTTTTATATTGTGAAATTGAATTTAATAATATTGCTTATCTTATATGTAATGTTCCGTAAGTACGTGTGCACGGCTTGTTTGTCATTTGGGAAGTGTCTTCTTTATTGTTCAATTCTTAAAACTAAAAGTACAAACATCTGCTACGCTGATACAATATACTTGTAAAACTAAAGCTACGTTCACACTTACAGACTATAACATGCTCCCACTAGAGCTGTAGAATACTCAATAAATTCAAAAAAATTAGATGATTGATTTACTTTTTTTTTTTTGTTTTATACAAAAATTCATGATTCATTGCTTATTTTCTTTTATATATTTTTTTTATATAATTCATTAAAAATATTTTATTTCTGTTTTAGGTCTTAATGTTCTCAAATTAGCATTATTTTGTATACTATCTACAACATCATTTTCAGAAAAAGTTTGTGGAGTCTCAACTAGTGTGTTCGCCTCTTCTTCAGGAGTGTAGCATGCGTCACTGGTGTTGTCGTTAGCATCCTTTTCATTTGATCCATATTTTATTTGATCCGTATGCCGCTTTATGATATTGTTGTTGTGAGATATAATGCAGTCATAAGAACGGGTTCCTAGTTTTTCTTTTATTATTGCAGGCATCCACGCTGCTTTGTTAGGGTCACGATAATCTCGAATATATACCTTCTGACCTTTTTCAAAACTAACATTTCTTTTTCCTTTAAAATTTTTGGTAGCAGTTTCTTGTTTGGCTACAATTGTGTCTTTGACTAACGGAGGCCTGATAAGGTCAAATCTAGTTTTAAGTGATCTGCCTAAAAATATTTTCGCAGGGGTTTCACCTGTACCACAGTGCTCAGTGTTTCTGTAGTCCATCAAAAATCTGTTAAGAACTACATCAAAATCAGTTTCATTTTGATTGGTAAAACCTGCATATAAGGATTTTTTTAATGTCTTAACGAAATTTTCGGCTTGTCCGTTTGTCGCAGGGTGTCCCGGAGAAGTTGTTACATGCCTTATTTTATTTTTTTGAACAAATTCCTTAAATTTGTCAGAGACAAACTGCCTTCCGTTGTCACTAACTATGGTGTCAACGATACCAAATCTACAAAAAGTTTCGCGTAATTTGGATACCACAAAGTCTGAAGTAGAATCTTTGGTTTTGAAAACTTCTACCCATTTGGAGTAGGAATCGACTATGACAAATAAAAGATATCCTCTTATAGGGCCTGCGAAATCTATGTGAATCCTCTGCCAAGACGACTCGGTAGGTTTCCATGGTATCAATGTACTCTTCTCAGGACTAGAGGAATATTTTTGGCAAGCATCACAATTTTTTATCATATTTTCAATTTCGTCATCGACTTTAGGCCACCATATATATGATCGCGCTAATGCTTTCGTTTTAACTATGCCTAGATGGGACAAGTGAAGTTGTTGAAGAATTTCTTTTCGCAATTTTTGCGGAATGATAACCCTATATCCCAATAAAAGACAACCGTGATCGACGGTAAGTTCAATGCTTTTCTGAGTATAAGGCATAAATTCACTATCTTTTAAATCTGCAAGTGTTCCTTTCTTTACGAAATCACAAACTTTAGAAAGGATGGCATCACGTCTCGTTTCGCGAGCAACATCCTTAAAATCAATATTTACTTTATTTTGAGTTTGGATAAGGTGTACATAATCCTTTTCAGGTTCGGATTCTACCGTATGATATTGCGGCGTACGCGACAAGCTATCGGCGTAGTTAAGGCTTCCCTTAACATGGCTGATTTCATAATTGAATCCTGATAAAATAAAGGCCCACCTTTGAATTCGGGCTGCTGCCACTAAAGGCATGCCCTTGTTTGGTCCAAATATAGAAACCAAAGGCTTGTGATCTGTCTTTAAAATAAATTTGTTACCAAGTAAGTACTGTCTTAGCTTGGTTACACTGAACATTATAGCTAATGCTTCTTTTTCAAGTGCACTGTAATTTTGTTCGGTTTTCGATAAGGATCGTGAAACAAATGCAATTGGTTTTGTTGTATTGTCACTATATTGATGTGACGAAACACCAGCCACTGCATTTTTGGATGCATCAGTGGCAAGAACGATTGGTAATTTGGGATTAAAATGGACAAGAATTTTGTCGGAAGTTATTTCCCTCTTTATGCTGTCATATGTTTGCTGGAATCTTTCAGACCAATCAAACTTGACGTTATTTTGCAACAATTTGTATAAGGGTGACATTTTGTCAGCAAATTTATTTATAAATTTTGAATAGTAGTTTACCATTCCTATAAATGCTCTTAATTCATGAATAGCCTTTGGAACTGGAGCATTCAAGATAGATGATATTCTTTCCGGATTTTTACTGAGACCAGAACTATCGATTGTAAATCCAAGATAAGAAATCTTTGACTGAAAGAAGGCACATTTGGATTTATTTAATTTTAATCCAGCTTGTTGCAGTTTGCCAAGAACTGCTTTTAAATTTTTTAAATGCTCTGCTAAATTTTTTCCAGAAACAGTTTGTCGTCTTGATAGACTACCACAAATGGAATATCACGCAAGAGTGTTTCCATTACTTTCTGAAAAATCGATGCTGCCGGCTTGACGCCGAAAGGTAAGCGTTTCATTTTGAGTGTGCCTATATGCGTAGACCATACGCATAATAATTGTGACGGTTCGTCTAAGATGAGTTGATTGTATGCGTTGGACATGTCAAGTTTGGTGAATAATTCACCACCTTGCAACGCTGCGAAAATTTCATCTATTAGAGGAAGAGGGTATTTGAAATCACTTAAAAATTGATTGATAGTAACTTTATAGTCACCACATTTTCGAAGTTTTCCATTTGATTTCAAAATAGGTACCAATGGAGTACCCCAATCTGAGGTTTCAACTGGTTCTAATACTTCTCTTTTTATTAAATCCTGTAGGTCTTTTTCTATAGCATCCTTCCATGCGAAAGGCACAGGACGTGGTTTAAAGAAAACCGGTTTAGCATTTTTATCTATAGGTAAGGAAATGTTTTCCAACCTATAAGCACCTAATTCACCATTAAAAATTTCAGAAAATTCGTTTTTCAATTGCTCAGTTAGTAAAGTAAGTTCATTACTTTTAGAAATTTCAACTGAGTTGACTTGCTGAAGTCCAAAATTGAATGCCCTTAAAAAGTTTCTACCCAGCAAGGGTAGATTGTTCGTATTCGTGACAATGACTTTAATTTCCTTGCATACATTACAATATTCTATGACTGAATTAAACTCACCAATAAGTTCAATTTTGTTACCGCCATAATCAACATACTTAGTGTTGCACGGTTCGCACTTTACACTGGTTTTTAGTTTCTGAAAAATCGATGCCAGAATCAGGCTACACGGAGAACCAGTGTCACACGCTACATCCATGGGAATACCATCCATATTTACGGAAGCATAATACACATCTGTTGAGTCACCACTATTTATGCTATAAACAGAAAAATTATTAAAATCTTTATTTAAAGAATCGTCAGACAAATCTGATTCAGATACATAATTTACTGATCTCTGCTTACGACAAATCGTTGCTAGATGCCGAACTTTTCCGCATGTATGACAAGTGCTGTCCTTGAATCTGCATTCACTGGAAGTGTGATTTCTCCAACCACAGTGCGAACACTCCTTATTTGTATGTTGTTTACCTTTGTGTTGTTTACTTCCTTCTCTGTTGTTCCTTTGTTCTTGCATACCACTCAGAAATGGATTCACTCTCACTTTTTGTCGCTGCATAAAAAGCTTTCGCTCTCGAAACACAATAGTTGGTGGAGTGAAATGTTTCTCAAGCATGTCACACAATGTTTTGTATGTTTTACTAACGGGAGATTGAGGACTACATAAGCTATGTAATACCTCGTATGGAGCTGCGCCAACGGATTTCAACAAAATCGCTTTCTTTGCGTTGTCATCGGTACAGTTGATCCCACAGAAATGTATGTCTAATTTTTCTTTCCAAAGTAACCAAGATTCTCTCTGCGCGTTGAATTCTGGAACGTTGCTGGAATGGTACACGTTGACTGCACTATTTACTTCAGATGTTTGTGCCTCAGGTGGTGTTGGCGCCATATCGATGTTTTTTTTATTTTTTTACTTAAACATTTATTTTGTTTTGTGTAAAATTTTTTGTTTACTTAAAAGTTTTCTTTTATTTAGAAGTTGCCTTCCTCTTTGCTTAGTTACACGTATGTACGTATATGTGTGTGTGTCACTTGTTTGTTAAGGCTTCAAAGCATTTACTTTTTTGTTCTTTACCTCTCACACCAAACACACTTGTTAATTGTATTTACAATTTCTTCTGTTTTTTTTTTGTTGTTGTTTTTTTTTTATAACGTATGTACGTTTTTCTTTATAGGATTTTGTTAAATTTCACTTTCAGTTCTTCCACTTTCTTATTTTATACTTTTTTTATTCTCGTCGCCAGTTGTAATGTTCCGTGAGTACGTGTGCACGGCTTGTTTGTCATTTGGGAAGTGTCTTCTTTATTGTTCAATTCTTAAAACTAAAAGTACAAACATCTGCTACGCTGATACAATATACTTGTAAAACTAAAGCTACGTTCACACTTACAGACTATAACATTATATAATGATGTTTTTTGTTGTCCTTTACGATGCTGCAATTCTTCTCCAGATAGTTTCCAGATAGTTTAGATCCTGACCACTGGTGTTTCCTCACGTTGTATCCTTCTTTTTAAATAGTTTTTGAGTGCCGAATATATTGCCATTATTAGCACAAAGGCTCCGATTAAACTCACAATTTCCCAAGGTATTGTTTTGATGTTTTGATTGTCACTTTTCTCTTGATATCTGTCTATGTATTTGACAACTTCTGTATTCTTCTGTTGCACTTCTTTTCCCACTTCATAGCCGGAAATTGCTATCATCACTATACTTATTGCTTTTTTCCACCAACTCATGGTGCTGATTGAGGTTGAAGTTTTTTTTTTATGGATATTTTATATTTTTTGTCAATTTTCCACTTTTGTTGTTTTTTTTTTATGCTTAGCAGTTCATTTCCAGCAATTGCCTATTGTAAGCAAATATTCACTGAAGTTACACTTTTTGTTATTAATGTTTCGCTTTTGTTTAATGTCTTATTTAACAAACTTCTTTTTTTTTTTGGGTTTGGGTATTTATTTTTAGTGTCCGTCCTGTCACGGTCGCCATGTAAAGACTGTTATTTATTGACTGTTTTGTTTACAATGTTGGACTTATATTTATACTTAAAATAGTTGAGTCGTCGATGACTCAAGAGGTATCGATGGATAAGTGTCAGTTATTTGAGATGTATGTGTGCTGTTTCACATTTCGCGGTTGTTGACCGTCGTCTTTAAATGTTGGTGTCTCATATCGGTACCACTTTGGAATGTTGCACACTTTGCAATTGTTGATAGATTTTAGGTCGTTAGATTCATATGTCTTAGGATTCATATGTAAATGTTAGTTCAATGACCGTTATGCATGACACCGCATTCCATCAGTATATCTGTCAGTATCTTTTTGCATTTTCTCATTGGAAAACCGGCTGACTTAAGAGCATGGATTAGCTCCTTTGTAGCTTGAATTGCCGCTTGAATCGTATGAGCTCCCGCCAAAGCATCATCTACGTACATAAAATGTGACTTTCTACGGGATATTTATCACTGATATCGTCTGCTAACTGCAAGATTGTGCGGATGGCCAAATATGGGGCACAATTAACTCCAAAAGTGTTGGTGGTGAGTTCGAAGTCTCTAAGGGAACAAGTCCGACGGATCCCCTTAGTCAGGATTGACCAGTATCAGGATTGACCAGTATCAGCCTATACATTTCCTGGAGATTTCCACTAAAAACGTAACGGAACAATCGCCACTTTAAGCTAAGCACTGTGAGGTCAGTCTGAAGGACAGGTCCTGTGTACAAAACATCGTTCAAACTAATGCCATTGGACGTACGAGCCGATACATTGAATACTACACGAACTTTTGTGGTAGTGCTCTCAGGTTTAACCACAGCATGATGTGGCATGTAAAATTGTTCCGAAAATTCGAATGATCTTGAAGGTGTAACTGGACTCATATGACCTAATGCCATATATTCTCGAAGAACATTGTCATATTTCCATTTTAACTCAAGATTTCTCAAAAGACGACCTTAATTTCTATCAAATTGAGCTAAAGCGCAATTTCTAGAATGTCCTAGGCTGAATTTCTCTGGAAATCCCTCTTTAAAGGGAAGTGAGACAATGTAACGTCTCTCTTCAGTCCGTGTAGTACTTCTGTGTACAAATCCTCGCTTATTTGCTCAGAAGTCGACCAGAAATGTTTCCTTGGAAAGTCCTCCACCTCCCAAAAATGAAAAATTTATTTTTCTAATGAAATATCACAGTGATAACAGATACAGGTTGATAGCGAACAAATAGTGTTGGATGGTATGGGCCCCGTGAGGATCCCCCCAAACACTGTTTCCTGGTCCATCAAGGATCCACAAATTTCACTTTTGAATCCAGGAAGCATAATAAATGGAAGAATATCCACACCTAAGAGAATTGTGGGTCTGTCAATTTTAATTCGGGAAGATTTGACCGTCGGTGGTGCAATGGGTAGTGTGCGCGCCTCTTGTACAGGAGATCCTGGGTTCGATCCCTGCTCCAACCACCTTAAAATTTCTGTAGACGACGGTCACCTCGCTTAGTGACGGCGACACTATCGAGTATATAGCCATGAAAAAGCTTCTCAAAATACCGTTCGGAATCGGTGTAAAACTGTAGGTCCCAATCAGAGAGTGAAAACTGGAAAGCGCACATCTCAGTGATTGTGAGAAGTTCTCCCCGGTCCCTTCATGGGATGTAATGGGAAACCATTTATTTTTTAGATTTGAAAACATATCACGCGTTGGCAGATTTCCGGATAACTGTGGTACAACTAGTGCTGTGGTTTGGATTTCTATATCCTCATGAATGGTTGAGCTCAACGAGAATGTACATTGTTTCTGGACATCGGCAGAATGTGAGTTAAAAAGTGTCTCAGAAACAAATGTGGGCGCGGCTTTTGTACATGAGATCCTGGGTTCGAAACACTGCTCTGACCACCTTCACATTTCTTTCGACGGCGGTCACCTCGCATAGTGACGGCGACACTATCGAGTATATAGCCATGAAAAAGCTTCTCAAAATACCGTCCGGAATCGGTGTAAAACTGTAGCTCCCAATCAGTGAGTGAAAACTGAAAAGCGCTCAGCTCAGTGATTGTGAGAATTTCTCTCCGGTCCCTTCATGGGATGTAATGGGAAACCATTTATTTATTTTTTTACCCTCTGCCATTTATCTGCGTACAGAAAGGTATCTAGATAGAACAAAACACGTATGCCGAGAATTTGAAATCTATTTACAAAAGTAAATATCTGGATTGACGTCATCTGCCAAATCCAATGGAAATGATAGATTATGCCGACTGTACTAAACTGTTCACATAAATTTCAAATACATAATTAGTATTAACAACCTAAACCATAGTTGTCCTAGTAACGACGCGTGATGGATAGATTATTAAGGAACTACATAGTATGTTCAATTAATTTTATCATTTTAATGTCATGTAAATACCGATTGTGTACAGATCCGCTTTGAGAAACGAAAAATGACGTATAAGTTCACAATCTAAACTTCACTCGTGAATGTCGATGTTGAATTCGCATAGTACAAAAAATTTACGAAAGTATGATTTTCTGAGTACCGATAATGCTAAGAGAATCCGTGTCTATTTATTTATTCTTCCAATTTGGGAGCGACTGATAAACAATTCATATGCATACTTAATCGTCATTAGTCGACGAGACAGTTAAAGAAAGAGCGTGATATTTCAGTTCCACCATATCACAAAGGAGAACTGTGAAACAACCAAAACTAGAACGTAGTGATATCGAACTACCTCTTAAAATGTAAGAGCGTGAAAAGAAAACGCTTATGGAAGCTAACTACCGAATTAGCTTACAAAGTGTGGAGTATTTTATGCACAACATAAGAGAATAAGTTGCATATTTCTGTAATAACGAAACACTCATACATACATCTTTCGATACTGCTCATGTAAATAGCAGAATGTGTATGAAGATATCCGGCCCGCTGTTAAAGCCAATTGAATCGCACTGAGAAACAAAAATTTGCGTAAACTTTGATTTTTTTTTCTTTTTTATTTCGATGGAAACAAAAATTATTGGACGACACCCGTACGGATAGTTAGGATTTTACCCTTTCCTTTTTAACACACTAATCACTTTTCACTTTAAATTTGAGGGGCATTTACTTAAATCTGGCGCTCCAAGAGTTAACTCTCACCACGATTATTTCCAGCAAGTGTAGGATGAATGCGGTTGGGAAATATCTGTTCTGACCTCGTATTGGTTAGGAGGTAGCAATCGAAACCGTCGTCCACATCATGATCGACTGTTTCTTCATTGGACATCTCAGGTACCAATAGCGCAGAGGAATGATCTTTCCATATTAACAACTTACTCTGCACATCTGCGATGAGATTTCGTCCTTTTCTTTACAGAAGGGGGGCCCTGCACCATGTCAGTTCCGTGTTTGACTTTTTGGTAGAATTTTCGGGCTTCGTTCTTCCTTATGTGTCTCAATTTTCTCACTCTCGCGCTTTCTCCACTTCCGTTTATTACATCTAAAGAGACGGTTTACCTCCTTCTATTTCTCCCTATGCCGCTCAATCGTAGCTCGCGTTTCCATCGACTGAAGCATTTCCATGCATGCAGCGTTGTTTTCATCATATGCAATGCGACACTCTTCAACGTTCCATGGATCGCTGCGAGGCGCGTTTTCAAACCCAAGTACGGTTGTTGCGGCAGTTTTTATAGAGGCGGAAATGCGTTTCCACTGCGCCTCAGGATAATTGATAATTGTAGCTTTCCGATGCCTAACTTTCTCTGTGTCTGGTTTCGTACGATTTTCGCTCTACTTAATCTTGTGCGAACCTTTGCTGCTACCATCAGAATCGATGCTAGCTCCTCTGATCACTCGTACGTCCATTACGCTGGATGAGTGCCTTCCATCAATTACCACGTCATCAATTTGGTTCTTCGTACTTTGATCAGGGGATACCCAAGTAGCCTTGTGGCTGTCTTCATGCTAGAATCTTATACCACTAATGACCATGTTTTTTGCCGCGGCAAAGTGAGTCAGTCTCATTCCATTGTCGGAACTTTCAGCATGTAGACTGAAATTGCCAATAGTTGGATGAAACGTATTCTCCCTGCCTACTTTGGCATTAAAATCTCCTACTGTCATGGCCAGGGCAGCGGCAATACATTTCCTCTAGGAGCTCATAGAATGTCTTTGGCACCATCCTCTTTCTCTTCTGTCGGGGCATGCACGCAAATTAGGGAAATTCGCTTTAAAGCGGATTGTGAATATGTTTTTGCTCAAGCTTTATTCGAAAGCTTATAGGGTAAAGTATTTTTGAGATTTTTTCAGATTTTCCGGAAGAGATTTAGGGGTCGCACAACTCGAATTTATCCCAAAAATCGGGTATTCCGAACGTTTTTTAAATTTTACTTAAAACTCGGTCAATAACCACGACTTTCTTAGTTTGTAAGTCAACATTTTTAACGCAAAAAGTCCAATCTTTTATTGTTTTTGCATAAACCACCAGTTTTGGCAATAATTTTGCTCAATAAGGTACCTTGTGTTACATTTTTTCGAAAATTTTAGATAAATTTTGTAAATAGCGCTTAAGAACTTTTAAAATGTGTAAATAAATTTACAAATTGAACAGGGCCGAATACCAGGTTTTTGCCTATGCCGATGATATTGATATCATCTGTACGGGTAAAAACCTCAATTTACTTAGCATTCGTACAACCAGCCTACTTAGTCTGAATTCGAACTGGACCGCTAACAACGGACTATCACTTAACACACTGAAAACCGATCTTATCTTGTTCTCTCGGAAATATAAAATACCCGCATTTGAAATGCCGTCAGTTAATGGGGTGCAATTACAGTTGACGGAAAAGGTCAAGTACCTGGGAATAATTCTCGACAGAACACTGTCTTGGAAACTGAATGTGGAGGTGAAAAAGGCGTCTGTTGTTCTTGACTGCTGTAAAGGGGCGATAGGAAATCACTGGGGACTGTCTCCTAAGATCACCATGTGGATTTATGCGGCAATAATCAGACCAATACGTCTCTATGGCATCGTAGTTTGGTGGAGGTCCCTCCAAAAGAAGTATATTCTGAATTCCTTGATGAAGATTCAAAGATCTGCACTGCTAGTGGGGCAATGGGCACGACGTCAGGTACTGCACTTAGTGCTATCCTGAACATCTGTACTCCTGATATTATGGCCGAATCGACAGCCGCTACATCCCTGGTGAGAATCAAAGATTGTGGCGTTTTGATATCGGGGCATTGCGGACACGCTGAATTACTACACTTGATCAACTCTATTCCCGTAACAACGGACTACTGTATCTCCTACCTTCTACCAGCGACAAATCTAAGGACTTCTATTCCGAACAGGAATACGTGGGAAAAGTCACTGGAAGGGGATACCAGTAGTATCAGATTTTTCACGGATGGATCAAAGTTGGACGAGCAAGTAGGCTATGGGGTCCAGTCACCGGACCTAAATGTAAATATCTCCTTCAAGCTGCTTGATCACTGTAGTGTATTTCAGGCGGAAATTATCGCCATACTGGAGGTTGCTGAACTACTGAAAAGTAGGGTTACAACCATCCGGAGAATATGCATCTACACAGACAGCCAGGCTGTTATAAAATTCCTGGAAGCCATGTTTGCTACGTTCCTGATGGTGAAAGAATGCCACTCATTACTTAGGTTAATGGCAGAGTATTTTGACATCAGGCTCATCTGGGTACCGGGACACAGCGACACTCCAGGCAATTGTGTAGCGGATGCGTTAGCTAGACAGGGCACTACGGCACAGGTTCTTCCGGAAAAAGAAAATGTTAGTATGCCAATCTCTACCTTCCGTTTTCAGATCATTCAGTGGGCCGATAATATGTTCAAGGACAAGTGGAGACTTACTTCAACTTGCTAACAAGCCAGGGTCCTCTTGCCACAGGTGAACAGGAAGAGGACTAGGCAACTACTTAACTTGCCGAGAGGCAGTTTATCCACAATGATAGGAACACTTACGGGACATTGTCTTGTAGGAAAACACGCCCTAAGATTGGGACATAGAAACTCTACTCTCTGTAGAAGCTGCATGGAAGAGGACGAGGAAACGACGAAACTCCTTCTGTTGGATTGCCCTGCTCTGGTAGGACAGAGAAGTCGGATATTCGGTACACATTTAGTTAGCACCGCAGCCCTACAGGATGTTCCTGTAGGTCTTATAGACAAATTCATTGAAAGGGCAAATTGGCTAGACGACTAGTCAGTAGTTGCTATGGAGGAAACTGCAGGTATCACAATGGGCTTCTTTAGCCTAAGTGTTCTAGACAGAGTGCTGTCTTGCAGCCTTTTAAACCAACCAACCAAGTCATCCTCATTCAAGTTTTCATGACTCAAATAATCCACGATGCTCCTCTGGACTCCCAAAGCAGCGCCGTTAGAAGGCGCAGCATAGCCAATGAATTTGGAATCTGGCTCTTTGACAATGTGTTCTTCATTCCCAACAACATTTCGCGTCACACTTGCCTCAGTTACTCTGTTCAAAGATGGCTCTGTCTTGCCATCGAACGAGATACACATCTTACTGCAACTTTTTCTTCCTTACGGAACTTCACACGTTCTCTAATTATTTTGTTTTTGTTGATGATAATCCCGTCAAAGAAGTGACATATTTTCGGCTGTTTCTTCAGATAACTCTTCTTTGGCTTTTGAACTAAAATTACGCAATGAAATGTTCGACACCGTAAATTTTGTTTTTAACGTCTGTGAGAAATCATCAACATTTTCTTCAAATTCTTGGTCTTCATCACTGTCTGGTTGATACTCAATAGTTTCGAACTCGGTAGACACCACATTCGATGATTTAACAATTGAGGGCATTTGTACAACGCCACTTTTCGTCGACATTGTATCAACAACATCATTTAAAGTCGTCAATCGTGGACCTCACTGATCGATGAAAAAATCTTTCTCATTGTCTGGGATTTTATCAGACGTGGTGTAATTGCATGGAATTATTCTTTCAATGCCAAATTACAAACAGCTGATACCGATATAATAGGAATGCCTGCGCGGTGCCACAAAGGGCTAGTACACTGAACGGAAAAGCATCGTCACACGAATGAATATGTTTATCACCCCAACAACTTTTGTCATCGAAAGTGAACTAACGTAACGTTTCATTCCCGCTATGAAAATGTGTTCAACAACTGCAAATTGTTCGTTACTGTGGTGAAAGTATGGTTGTTGGTGCAATGAATTTGCTTCATTATTACAGCGAATTTGTTTCGTTGCTGCAATGAATTTGTTTCACTCTTCCAATGAATAGGTATCATTCTTGCAAGGAATTTGCTTCACTACTGCAATGAATTTGTTCATTGCCGCTATGAATTTAAGTCATTGTTGTCATGAATATGTTTCATTACTACTATGATCTTGTTTCAATGCTACAATGAATGGTTTGAAGTGTGTTTGAATTTATTTATTGGCAATTGTACATAAATATACTGTTAGTATTACAGGTTTTTTGATAACAGTTTTTTGAATTTTTGTTTTCGAAAATCTATTTGCAAAATATATTATATTCATTCCATGTTGAAACACTCGTCTGGAGAAGATTGCGGTAGTCGAGGGGTTGAGTGTTATTAAGGCCGTCATATTCAGGTCCTATAATTAAAAACATATACGAGGAATTTTTTCTTAAGATTTATATTTAAGACATGTACATATCTATGTATGGCTGTACTTACCATGAACATAAACTCTACTCTCCTATGCTCCACACCTTTCACATAGAACCACATCATTGTTTTGTTAAATCATGCAAGTGTTGTTGTGTTGAGGGTTTTGATATTCACTTGTAGCGGCAAATCTCCCCGTCATTAAGCTAGTGATCGCTCTGTAAGCATTTTCCTCAACTGTTCTTTTATTTATTTTAACCAAATTTGTTAAATTTTCGATTGGATTCATTTGACTTTAGGTTGAATTGTTATTTCTCATGTTCGTCATACTTAAAACACTTTGTTTTTTGACCTCTTCGTTTTCATTGAATTCGACTGCGCGCACAAATGTATGTATGTATGTCTTTCGTTTTTTTCTGAATCCAAAAATTAACGCATCGAAACAGGCGCGACCGAATTATGATTAAAACACAAAACACACACAAGTTCAGTTACATATTTCGGGGTGTTGCTCCTTGCATTCTGTTTGTGTATCTATTTCATTTATAGATACACAATTTCAAACGATCACAGCAAACACATAAATTCACACAATTTATTTTTCAGAATAAAATATTAATACTTTACTAAGTTGAACTAATTAAAAAAAAAAAATAAATGGTTTCCCATTACATCCCATGAAGGGACCGGGGAGAACTTCTCACAATCACAGAGCTGTGCGCTTTCCAGTTTTCACTCACTGATTGGGACCTACAGTTTTACACCGATTCCGAACGGTATTTTGAGAAGCTTTTTCATGGCTATATACTCGATAGTGTCGCCGTCACTATGCGAGGTGACCGCCGCCGAAAGAAATTTGAAGGTGGTCAGAGCAGGGTTCGAACCCAGGATCTCATGTACAAGAGCCGCGCACACTAACCATTGCACCACCGACGGCCACAGTTGAACTAATTAGTCTGTTTTAAAAAATTAATTTAAATTATTCCGACGGAGAAATATGTCTACCACTTTCGGTTGTTGCAAATGAACTGATTTAAGATGTGTACGTGACCCAGCACTCACGCTCACCATTTCCTCTTGATGGCCTCTTTTTTACCCTCACTCATTTTTGTTAACTGTTTTTCTCTCTTTATCTTCATAAAACTTAGTTTCATTGCAATACTGTAAATGTTGGCAAAACTCCAAAATAAGTAAATAATAAAAATAATGAATAAAAAGTCAGAGATACACCAAATATCAACAGTTTAAATCTCATGCACTTCCTTCTTTTTTAATTTCTAACCCAGTAAGTTCTTGCAGCAACGAAATGAAAAATTGTCGAAGAATTCATTTACGAAAGTTTTCGTTGCAGCGACTACCAAATTGTCTGATATACGAAACTTTTCATTGTAGCAACGTAAAAACATTAACGAAAATGTTTCACCCATACGACGAAACAATATTCTTTCAGTGTGTGCACTAAGTTTATGAATCCATAAATGACCCAGTGTGCCGAATGTATCCGTTACAAATTCGAGACGGATCTTTTCCTTGGGACTTTTTGCCCCAAACGGACATCCGTTGCAGACTCATAACAAATTCGTTTCCGTATGAAATTCGGATTTGTCTCGAACTCGTAACGGACTTTGTAAATAACGGTTTTTGTAAATAAAATGAATTCGAGACGGATCCGCTATTTTAATTTTTTGCGGATTCGAAATGGATTTTGTATTTGAATTCCTCTCGAATTCGCATGTACTTCAAATTCGAATCCGTTTTGGGTTATTTTTTGTAAATAAAATGGATTCACATATCGTCGTCTCGAAGTAATCTTCGCGTATATCACAAAATCTTTGTTTGTTGTCGTGTAGCTCCTTGAATTCTGCTTATTTATCTATTTTGATTTATAAATTCGCAAGTTACACAAACGATCACAACAAACACATAAATTCACACATTTTAGTTTTCACAATAAAAGAATATTAATATGTATAACTTTATTAGTCTTTTTAAACAAATTTATTTCAATTATTCCGGCGGAGAAATATGTCTACCACTTTCGATTGTTGCAATGGAGCTGATTTAAGATGTGTACGTGACCCACCACTCACGCTCACCATTTTCTCTTGCTGGCCTTTTTTTACGCTTGCACATTTTTTCGACCGGTTCTCTTTCTCTACCATCATACAAATTAGTTTCGTTACAATAACGAAATTGTTTCGTCAACTAAAAATATTGACAAACCTCCAAAAGAAAGAAATAATAAATATAAACTATAAAAAGTAAGAGATAAACCAAATATCGGTAGTTAAAAATTGTCGAATATACGACACTTTTCACTATAACAACGTAAAAACATTATCGAAAATGTTTCATCCATGCGACGAAACGTTTTTCTGTAAGTGTACTTCAGAAAACTCATTGTTTAAAAGCACCCAACTTTCGACTTGGATCAGTGTTATGCGCAGATACAAGAAATGATGAATAACATCGCACTTTATCGGTAATTTATTGATGTTTATTAATACACTGATCGTAAAAGAAATTTTTTAGGGTTTTGGTATTGAGTTGGCTGGAGTACAGTGCCAAGTCTTCTCCTTGCTAGTGGTTGCCCGGGATATGCCGGTAAATTCCTCGTCCGGTATTTTGGCATTGGCTTGAAAGCCGTATCATTTCCTTTAAAACGATCATAGAAAAACTATGTAAGAATATAAAATTGTAGTAGCCTCATTAGTTGCAATATCCTAGGGTTAATAACTCAAAATTAATTGTGTATGTATATATAAATTGTTATATGTAAGAGATTTCTGGATGAGTAAAGATTTAAATTGAAATTGAATTGAGGTTAAAAAAATTCGAAAGCATTGCATTGGGGAAATGTCAGCCAAAATAGATAGCTGGAATGTTCGAGGCGACCAGCTTTATTTATATCATACTCGTATGGTTCGAGCCGTCCGTACCGGAGAATTCGATGAGAAATTAGCCAGCGAGAAGCCCGGTGTTATTGGCACAGTGCGCTGGCTAACAACAGCCTCTAGAATCCTTCGCTATTATGTGAGGTGTACACAACCCTCGATTATATTGAAAAAACTGGCTCAGTTCGTTGTGAGTGTATGCGCCATTCTGGTTTCTTGTGAAAAGCCAACCACTGGCAATTCACGGAAGTCGCAATGTTTTCCAATACATATCTTGGAAAGTTAATTATTTTCACAGCTTATCCATGCCATTCTCAAAACACCGAGCGTGTTGTTTATGTTGTAAGGGTTTTTCAATAAGAGCGTTAGATACCAATGTAATTCTTTATTCCTGTGAAAGTACGTTCGATGCCATTATGTATGGAACTCGATTTCTTTTGCATAGCCACCACGGGCACGCTTGCAGAAGTCCAGACGCTGAACCCAATTTTCGACGGCTTTCAAGCATAAATCGGCTGATACTGCTGCAATTTCATGTTCGATATTCGTACGAAGTTCATCAATCGTCGCTGGCTTGTTGGCATAGACCATAGACTTGACGTAGCCCCACAGGAAATAATCTAACGGCGTCAAATCGCACGACCGAGGCGGCCATTTCGTGAGATAACACGTTCACCAAACTTGGTTTCCAATAAATTGACTGTGGCATTCGCTGTGTGGCTTGTGGCGCCGTCCTGTTGGAACCACATATCCTCCAAGTAAGTATTATCCAATTGGGGCCAAAAATATTCGGTTATCATTGAACGGTAGCGATTCGCATTCACAGTAATGTGCCGGTCTTGTTCATCACGGAAGAAGTACGGCCCAATGACGCCGCCGGCCCATAAACCGCACCAAACCGTAATTTTTTCGGGATGAAATGATGACTCGTGGATTACGTGTGGATTGCTGTCTGACCAATAATGCATATTTTGCTTATTGACGAAGCCATTCAGCCAGAAATGAGCCGACCATAAATTGGACGTAGCGCTCTTAAAGTTGAGGCCACTGACTCCAAATTTCGGTAGTAGATTTTAATAATTTCGACTCGTTGGCTCGTATATCTTTCCATGATGAAATGGCAAACCTTACTGAAGAGAAATGTCAAAAGAGCGGGTCGTTTGCTGTCACTATCGATTTACTATTGTATCGTCTCTGTTGAAAAACCCTTTACATGAATCTGCCATGGCGGTCACCGATGAGCAACGAATGGGCCACATTTTTTTCTAAACTTGACAGCCGCCAAGAATACAGCCATCTGGGATCACGTCGAAATATGGTTGATTAAAATTTCCATTATTTAATTTGTCCTTACCAGAAGAGGGTACTTCAGATCAATAACTTTTGACGCAGAAAAATTGATCTCCTCAAGACCAAAACATCCATGTATCCCATTTAAAGATCCGACTGTAAATGCAGAAGATATAACGATAAAATTTAAAGTCGCAACCCCTACGTTCGGAAAAAAATTTTCGAAACTGCCTTGCAATAATACTTCTTATTGGGAGGTGTACGGCGAACTTTTTTAGATGCGGTCTAGTGCACAATCACTAAAAGAAAAGCAAAAACGTATAAACTGCGATGCTAACATGTTGGTTTTCCCACTACTTTTGGTGATTTTTGATCTTCAAAAAACAAAGTTTCTTGGCGATTTTAAACGTTTGGGCGTAGCGTAGCGAATGCAGCTATTTTTACTAATTTTTTTCTTAATTGTAGATAAAAGTATGGAAATTATTTAGGGTTGTGGGAGGGCGACTATCGTTATGGTATACTTATCGGGAAACTAGAGCTACTTCGATGCAGTTCTAGTGCCTCTGGACAAAGTGGTAATTCACATGGTGGCAATGTTTAAATGTTTATAAAAATCTGTGAAACACAAATATATTTATATCTCGGAAATTGAACAGACAGCTCCCAAAAATATCCTCGTAGCAAGTGACGCTTGACAAATTCACACTTTTTTAAAATTGGCTTAAATAAATTTATATTCTATATTTTTTTGTTTCTGGCGCTTAAGTAAATACTTGTTTAAAAATCTACGACATCTGACTTTAGGATTCAAGCATTAATGCAACGCTTACTCTATAAATTCAGTTCTTGACTACATAACGTAATTACATTTTCTATCATTATTAATTTACATTTATTTGTTATAATTATCTTTGAACACCAAAGAGTTGCAAGTGATTACATTGCATACATATTTGTATATGGCGTGGCGTGTGTGCAATGTAAACACATGAATTTTTTTGACATACTTGAGGCTAAAATAGTTTTAAACAAGGGTGATACGTTCAATAAAAAAAACCTTCAATAAGCCTATGAGAACTCTTTATGAAGAAAACTTTCTCTCTTTTATTGTCCAGATAGACGAGGAAAGTGTAAAACGTTTGTATGAAATATCAAACCACTTGAATAATGGTGCAATTTACTGCAAATCAGTTTTATGGCTTATTATATAAGCCTCAGGTAGGAAACCGCTGCTAAGCTATCATTCAAGGAGTTGACTTATTCTTATTATTTTCGTATATACTCACCCACGGAATGCGCAAGGGCCTGCCATAATTGCGTGGTAACTGCATCGGTACAATGGTCTTCCGAAGTAATACTATCAGGCGACTTACGATCATTGATTATAGTTTCAGTAGTTTTTGCTCTTGAGCACGTTGCATATTCAGCATAGTTCAAATAATTTAAATGATTATCGGTCACCTTCTTGGGACTGTTGTGAGATGCTTCATTGTTTATGTCATTTATCGATTTGTTTTGACCACTCTTAGCTATTTCATACGTCAAGTCCATTTCGCAGTGAATATTATCTTGTAATGGACGTGTATTGGTTATCACAGATTTGTTAATACTTGTGTTCAAGCTACGAGATTGAATGCCTTGTCTACCTATATCCATCAGAACAGCGGCAGTTTCCAGTTGTTTATTATCTCGTTGAAGAATATCCTGAAAATAATCTCTTTGGTCTAATGGATTTACATAAAATAATGGGGTTTCACTCTTTACATCCGTTTTTATGTATTTATTTTTAAAACTTTGCTGATTATCTGGATTTACGTTATATGTTAATGTTTCTTTATTGACAACAGATTTCGACAAATTATAATCACATCTAGGAAGGCTGGATAACTCCGTCAAAGCTTTTGCTGCCACTCGTTCTGATTTGGTCTTAGTCCAAGAAGCAGTGTTTATTATGTTGTTAGCATCTGTTTTAACTTCAGCAGGATCCTAATTTAATGAAACATATATAAAAGAATGCATAGATTATTCAAAGAATGTATTGAGCATACAAATACATTACAATATTTAATAAATATATATAATCTTCCAGCACTGTAATCCTATTGAGAACTAAGTGAAAAATTTGCTATTATTCACGGTACTGACTAACGGATTAACCAGTTTATTACTATATACTAGGGTAACCATTCAATTAATCATTATTCGGGTAATCGATTAATCGTGTTATAAAATTGACCGAACCTTTTAATAATTTATTTCCGTTTGAGTTTATATTATTCGATCTTTTTAGTTGGTATGTTTTTAATAATTGTTCGGTTCAAGGGCAATAACTATTAAAAAGTACTTTTTTATGAAAAAGTACATTTTAATAGAAATATTTAAAAGAAATGTATGAAATTGATCATTATGGTGGATGGTTGGGAATATAGCTATTTTAATGCCCACCAAGGCATAACAATTATTAAAAACATAACAACTAAAAAGATCGAATAATATAAACTCAAACGGAAATAAATTTGAAGACGGTACACCCTAAACGCCAATCTCATGGCAATCGTTGTTTCTTTTTTGAAACAACAACATCTATGCAATGGCTTTCGATGACAGCACGCATAGGAAAGAAATGTGAATATTGATGGTTATGGCAAAGTATTGTTGTGGATGTTTTCGCACAAGTAGGAGTTTAGACAAATCTCGCTTACTTGAGATTTGTTTATCCCTATAATGTGTGATGATATACCTAAATACTTGTTGAGAAGGGAGCTGATGATATGCCTTGGTGGGCAGTGAAAGAGCTATATTCCCAATCATCCACCAAAATGATCAATTTCACACATTGGTTTTAAATATTTCTATTAAAATTTACTTTTTCATAGAAAAAGTACTTTTTAATAGTTATTGATCTTGAACCGAACAATTTTTAGAAAAATTGTAATAATTAATTTTTCGATTAACGATTAACTCGAACAAATCAGTGCGATTAATCGATTAATGAAATATATGTACGTGTTTATGGCAAGAAGTCCCTCTTGAAACAACCCTACAATGTTACAACCCATATGACAACGATTTGCGAACAAATTTCATAACTTTACACACATTTCGAACACATTTCATAGTTTGTTGAGAGAAAGTGTTGTACAGTGCATTCGGCACATAGGCATAAATCAAACAAAAAATATAAATTCTCAAAATTGGTTCATTAAATTGGGTGTAATAATCTGATAAAATTTCAAGACCCACTGGTCACTTTGTATGGGGGTATCAAAAAGCCGTTACCGATTCTGCTCAAACTATGTACAATAAGGATAATATTCAGAAAATTACGTTTAGCAAAATTTGGTCAAAATTAATCAATCCAATAGGGTGTTATAGTTGATATAACTTCAGAGCCTACCCTACCCTTTGTATGGGAGGTACCCGAAAGCGTGACAAAACTTTGAGATTTTCTTACTTTTGGCGTAGTACCAAAAGTCGCTAATTTTCATGTTTCTGCAACTACGATTTGTGAACTGTACACATACATGTATTTTATATAATGAAGTTGCCTTTGTTGTGTTTTGTTTTAATAAATGTGCCTAGTACAATGTTTGAACACTGTTTTATTTTTTTTTTATTTTATTCGAATAATCGAAAAATTTGATTCCGTTTTGCTCGGTTAATTGTCAGATTGAAATTTACGATTAACCGATTAATCACAAAACCCTATTAAATGGGTACTCTACTATATACCAAACACAAAATAAAACCTGTGCAGTAAATTCAATCGGTTGAGCCAACGTATTTATAACCTAACTCTGAGTCATCCAATTTGTCCGATTTTCATTTTAAATTATTGACCAACATTTTAGGAATATTTTAAAAAAATTGTCAAATTCACCCTGTTGTATGAGAGGTACGCAATTTCATTGTAATCGGTAATGATATCTGTACGACAGTAATCGTGTTGACAGGCTCATGGCTCAATCATCTTAAAAGTTACCTGGGTCTTATATGCTGCATTATATTTTTCCTGTATCAAATGATATACATATACCCCCATCCAAATGGTTGAGACCATAAAAATATAATTTCAAATTTTATTTTCGGTTATTGTACAAAAAATATGAGAAAACAATAACCTAAATACAAAATAATTTGGCAACAAAATTGTAATCTTTGGATTAAAAAACTTATAGTTGACTTAAATATACAAGTTAACAAAATTTAAATATTTAACATTATTTAAAAAGAATGCATGTAAACACGATTTTCGTACATTAACGTTTTGGTTTCTCCTTGCTGTAATTATATAATGCGACATTTATTGCCAAGATTCGAATATAATATTGAAAGTTTTGTTTGCCTCTCCTGTAAAGTGGTGAAAATGTTATTAAAGCATTTATTCACATTTGCTCTATAATGCAAAACATAAAGTGAGTTAAATGGTATTAAACTGTGGAACCAATTACAAGGTTCTGACAACGGATTCTGGTAGAGAGTTAAATAAAAGGTTTACGGTCGGCATTTTGAATGTTAAAGGGGCGGGTTATTAAAGGGGGAGGGTTGAAATTGTCATCTCTTGTAAAATCTTATGACGAATCCACATAGGAAACCATTTGATTCTTACATTTTAGGTATAGGATGTAGTCAGCAATTTCGTGTAAAATTTGACGAGAAATGTCTTTAACACCCCAGCGGCGAAACGGGTTAAAATGAACAACAAAAGTATTTCTCGTGAAATTTTACTATAAGTCGCTGTATACAATAAAATGTCTCTGAACTGTATTTTAGGGGGATGGTGTGTATAGATATAAAATCTACAAGTAAAAACTAAGAGCAAAATTTGAAAATTATTTATATTGGGCTAATTTGGCGCGTCATACCGAGCAACGAAACTTATCAGCGGCACTTTGCACTGTTTTCAGAGCTGTTATTTGATGCCATGTTTATAAAAAATAAGACGATTTGCTTTACATATTTTAATTGTATTGTATTTAGTCTTATTTTAACTAAATGCATCTATTTGTATTTAATTTTTTGTAAACCAACTAGTTCCGATTCTTTATACATTGTGTCCCGGATTTTGGTCACAACCAGTTGGTATGGTTAGATATTAATCGTAAGTGTAAAGTAATAGGCAACTACGAAATAAAAAAGTTGAGTTTCACAACAGAAGTTATTGGCATTCAGGTAATTTGTTAATTTTATGACTACTCTGCATTTAGGATTGCTTGTAATTTAGGGAAGTCATTCATTCTACTTGTGATGAATATGCCCCTTTTTTATATAAATAAGGTAATTGGTTGTATGATAATTTTGTTACTTTCACTTCTGCCCTGATACCTGATATCAAGTACCCTGTAGCAACGCAGCTACTGTTTATTGTTACACCGAAAGCGGCTATTATACGATCCAGCGTGGCTTGTCAAAAAACAATCAAATAATATACAAAAATACCTGATTGACAGCACGGTTTGATGGATATCAAAAATTGTTGATATTTTGTCTTGCCATCAAGCTCGAGTAATAGCTCTGCTGTCAAGCTCAATACAAAATTGTATTTGAAATTAGCATTCGAAGTGTTAAGCTGGAGAAAGATGTATTCAACTCGCGCGACGTTATAAATGTAAACTTCACTGTTCAGTTTTTTTAACTGATGCTTGATATTTTCTCATCAATCCACGCTGGCAAGCCGCGCTTGATCGTCTAATAGACTCTTTAGGTATTTATTTAGAACACAACATTTGGTGCTCCACGATACGTTTTCAGAAACTGTAAGCTACCCCTTCCAGTGGTAAGAGGTTTTAACGCTCTATAAACGTCGTAACGCGCTTTCATACAAATTTGGAGTACCAGGGGCAGTAACGATTAAATTGCAAGTTGCCCCACCACTGCTAAGGACTTGCAACTTGGTGAATATCATCACGCAATAATATCAGGTGTGGAAAAAACGCCATTGGTACAACTAACATTGGTGGATATCAACACTCCGCAGTGATTAGGGGCAGCAAACACCTTTGGTACAAAGATCATTTTGAGGTCATTGTAAGTTTCCCGTACCAGTGGTAAGGAACTTGCAAATACTCTTTGGGAAAATGAAACTCTTGGCCAAATCGTAATTTGGAGCACTAGGCACAATAACTCTTGAGAGAAATATCTACATCACGAATACACAACCATCAATCACAACGAAGAACCGGTTTACAGCACAACAAACTCAATTGGGAGCGGAGGAGAAAAATGTCAAAAATTATCCAACAAGTCGTAAAACGACAAAGGAGAATCTGGACGCACTCTACAACAGCTTCGAAAGAACTAATTCTGCAATTCGAGAGCTACCGGAAGTAAATCTAGGCGATCATTATTTTAAGCCTACGTACTACGACATCATAAAAATCATGTGAATCATGTGAAAATCCAGAGTCTGAAGCCCATAACTGAGAGGATTATTTGTCTCTTGAAGACAACACAGTAAATCAAAAGACGAAATTATCTAATGCTAATAGTCATGAGTTGCATCAAAACGGTCAGCCGTTAACTAATTTGTATTTGCCGAAGTGTATTGCTTTACCCATTCTTCCCTCACTAACTAGTATAAGTTCAAAAAGAGCAATACTTCATTTCATGTATTCATCCTATTACTCATTACTAGTATTAAAATCCTAAGCAGAGCATTAATTTTGGAGCAGCAGTATATACAAAAACATACGGTTACACGACCGTTCAACCAGGCCTTGGTGCTTAACATCGATTTTGGGATTTAGAGACATCATGTTTCAATTCCATTGTATTTCGATACTCTGTTATTTTATTCTAATTGAGTTATTTCCATTAATACAATAAGTTCTAAAAGTTAGTAATTTTCGTTTCTCTCTCTCTTTATCTCTATTAATTGTGTGTCTTCTCAAAATTATTCTGGTGTAACCGCATAAAGCGGACATTTTTGTTATCTTAGTTTTAAGTTGTTAACAACACTTCAATAAAAGAAGTACTTTGTTTGTAAATTCAAGTAGAATTCCTTTGTATTTTTATTCCAACTTGAGAATAATCATCATATTGAAATCCTTGGCCTCCAGGTTCACGACCAGGAGCCAACATGTGGTCCTTCGAACAGTCCTAATAGAGATTAGGATTTGAGTGATTCCAGTCAAGCCGTCTGCTTTAATTCCTAAGACTAAAGATAAGTTTGCCATAAAAAGTCTGCCAAAAGAGGGTAAAGTCTTACATCGTAACCTCAAAGTCGCAGTTTTCGAGAGTTAACTTTGGATTTCCGGCTTCCATAGCGGCACAGCATCGGAAAAACAAAAGCTTAGAAGCACGAAAATTTAAAATATGGAAATATTATTGTACTTCAACCCACCCTGGGACAACGAATTTGTCAAATCATCAATATTGTTTGTTCAACAAGAGCATAGCGAAAACTGATATCCAATCAATCACCCTGGTAAATTAACAGATGAATAATCTACAAACACCAAGTATGTATAACTCAAACAACCAAACATAATTCCAAGGAGTACCACATCATCAACCGTCTGTGCATACCACCAAACCCCACAAATCATCAAAAGAAACATCCAAAGATACGACAACTATAAGCATTAGACTGCAATATACACCAAGGCACCGTGAGCTTGCAAACAAGGGAAAAAGATAAATAAAGGATTTGAGCGGATAAGTACAGTGAGAATTGGCATTTCGTTATTGCGATCATTTTATTATGAAAACAAACAAAAAATACTCGCAAAATTATAAAAAACGGTTTAGAAGAATCAAAGGGAAAAACACAAACGTGAAACAAAATAAATAAACTTTGATCAAATTAAAAATTCGGTGAATTTGTTAGTAACTGTTGTAACGAGTAATCGAACTACCGTTTTACAACACCACTACTGTTTCATTTTGAGCAAACACGTTGGTACCTAAAACCTCTAAACGTCAAAGCAAAGTACGAAACAATTACAAGCGGTTCGGTAGCAAAAGAAAGTGCAGGATATAATAAATTAAAAATGTGAAAAAAAAACTTCAAAATTCAAAGAGAAATAGTTGAAAGAAAATATAAAGTCCAAATAAATTGAATTAAAAATATAAACAAAGGTGAAAATTAGTGAAAAGTGGTGAAAGTAAAAAAAGGCCTATTATAACAAAAAGGCAGTAAGAATTGCTGGAAAAACAATAGAAAAAATAATAACAAAATAACAGATATAAAAGGTCAAAACTTAAAACATACACTGTATATTACGGTGCGTTTTTTACCAAATATTAACAGTCCAAGTCAAATCGGACAGTTTGAAAATTGTTCTTTTTGATTTCTTCCATTTTGTCATATTTTGTGGCAATCATTAAGCAACAGTTTCTGGTCAATTTTCATGTTGTTGTAATTGCTCGTTCAAAAGATATTGCTTTAAAAAAAATTGATTTTTTTAAAGGACTGTTTTGGACTATTGGTCAGAACTTCCTCAATAATGGTCCGACTTGGGCAATTTTTTTTAATCTGTTTGTTTTTTCTGTACTTTTCAGAAAAATATATATAAATATATATATATTATTATTATCATTATTATTATTATTATTATTATTATTATTATTATTATTATTTTTATTATTATTATTATTATTATTATTATTATTATT